>CM062820.1:752712627-753296738 GCA_031772625.1 Pinus tabuliformis | reverse complement strand
TCAAAAAGGTAGCCTCACCTTTGTTTTGGCTATTGGCCAAGGACTCCAAATTGTTATGGTTAGAAAACTGCCAAGAGGTAGTAGAAACCCTAAAGGACAAGTTGACTACTGCACCTATACTTTGAGGCCCAAACTGGGCTCTTCCTTTCCATATCCATGTCAATACCTTTGACAAAGCTATAGGAGCATCTCTAAGCCATATAGATGACAATCTACCTTATGTCATTTACTTCATCAACAAAATTATGTAGAAAGCTTAGTTGTACTATACTATGACTGAAAAGGAGCTCCTAGTTGTTTTCCATTCCTTGAATAAATTTAGATATTACATTACTAGTTACCAGACCTTTGTACAGAGTAAGCATGATGCTATTAAATATTTGATGAAAAAGCCCGATGTGAATGTTTGAATTATTAGATGGTTAATTTTGTTACAATAGTTTGATCTAATTATCATTGATAAGCTTAGCAGAGAAAATGTAGTTGTAGATTTCTTGTCCAGATTGGCTTTGCTTGCAGGTGAGCAAGGAATGGTTCATGACCAGCTTCCAGATGAGCATTTATTCTCCATTTGAGTTCTCTCTCCTTGGTTTTCTAAAATAGCCAACTACTTGGTAGTTGCATAGTTCCCTCCAAATTTGTCCTCAAAGGAAAATATTAGAATTATAAGGAAAAGAGCCCCATTCACTTGGATTGGGGTCAAGAGAGGCCCAGATCAAATTTTGAGAATATGTGTTAGTGAGGACGAATTTTTTGACATCATTCTAGCCTGTCATGATGGGCCTTGTGGAGGTCACTTTTCATCCAAAAGGATAGCCTTCAAGGTACTACAAGATGCCTATTATTGGCCTACTCTCCACCAAGATGCAAGAAGATGTACCATCCAATGTGACCAGTGCCAAAGAATGGGGAAATCTACTCCCAGGGATGAAATTCCTTTGCAACTTCAAGTGACTTTTGAGCCATTTCACAAGTGGGGCATGGATTTCATTGGGCCCATTGATCCTCCATAAGGACAAAAAAATTGCATCATTATGTGCACTGAATACTTAACAAAGTGGGCTAAAACCAAATCTGTCAAGGTAGCTATAGAGGAGAAAGTGGTTGATTTCTTGAGGGAGGATGTGTTTTGCAAGTTTGGATACCCTAGAGAGCTAGTCATTGATCAAGGCACTCAATTCACCTCACACATGATTGAGAATATGTTAATTCATCATAAGTTCAAGCACAAGAATTCCACTCCTTACCACCCTCAGGCCAATGGATAGGTAGAATTCATCAACAAAGCATTGGAAATAATTCTGACAAAAGTGCTGAGAAGAAGCAAGAAGGATTGGGCTAACAAAATAATGGAGGCCACTTGGGCCTACAATACAACTTGGAAGACAACCACTGGCTTCACCCCTTATGATTTGGTCTACGGGAAGAAGGTTATGCTCTCCATTGAGTTTGAGTACAACACTTTAAGGATGGATGCACAGTTGGATCTAGATATTACAAAGGCACATCAAGAGAGGCTACTCTAGACCAATGGGTTAGATTAATTGAAGATGTAGACTCTCCTACACATAGAGGTGACTCAAGTGCAAAGAAAGGTCTGGTGTGACAAAAATATCAGAGACAAACCATTTCAAGAAGGTGATTGGGCTCTATTGTATGACTCCAGGTTCAAGGATTTCAAAGGCAAGTTGATGACCAGATGGTTGGTGCCATATGTGATGTAAAATTGCCATGACAATGAGGATATTCAGATAATAAACATCGATGAAGAAGGTATCCCCTTGCTTGTAAATGAGTATAGATTGAAATTCTACAAAAAGCCTTTGTCAAAGGAGGATTTCATTAGTAGTATTAGTAAGGAAGTAATGGTGATTGAAGGAGCCTTGGCTTCGGCCTCACCAAATTCTTGAAGACTATTGAATCTTTGAAAAAAAAAATAAGAGACCTAGGTGAAAACCCCCATGAGGCACCTGAAGCCCACTTTTGGGTTGAAAAACTCCCTGAGGCATCCCAAGAGTTAAAAAAAGGAAAAAGAGAAAATTAAAAGATCCTTGGTGAAAACCTGTTTTGAGGCACCTAAGGCAGGAAACCTAGATGAAAATATCCTTAAAATTCAACCTCGTTGTCTTTAAAAAAAACACAAAAATAATGGCAAGGACCTCAAACCTGCCCACTCATAACAATTCTGGTTTTTACAGGTTTCCAAGAAAATAATGGACATAAAGATCAGAGGGTAGCAAGCCATGAAAAACCCCATTTGTTCCCTCAGTCATTTCATCTCCTCCATGATCCCCATGTTTAATTCATCCATCCTGATCTCCATCCATAGAAAATCCATTTTCAGGCAATTATGTGACTTCTATAGGATTTCTTGTAGTTACTATAAGAGTTTCTTATAGTACTACAGTCTTATGCAATCTACTAAAAAAAATAGAAGAAAACATAGATCAACGCCTTCAAAATTAGCCTCTTCAAGGGGGAAACCTCCTTTACATTACACAAATGAACAATTCATTGATGATACAAATGGCTAAACCTCCTTTCTATATATATGAGTCTAACGGGTCACAATATAATCAAAGCCGACATAACAATAATAGTATAAGGGCACAACAATAACAATAGTGGGCTTCTATGGGGCACACTAATAACAATATGGGGACAATAGCATCACAATAATAACAAGAAAGGCTACAATGACAGTAATGGGGGAATCACTATTATTATAGGGGCCTAACATGCCCCTCTCCTTCAAAAAATTGTTGTCCTCAACGATTGAGTAGTTTTGAATGCTTTTGTATAAAACTCTCATCCTCCTATGCGGAATCTTCAACGGTTAAGTTCCTCCACTTGATAAGATACTCCGAAATTGATCGATTTTGTAACTGTCAAGTTCTTGTTTCTATGATTGCTTTATGTTCCAACAGGATTTTTCCTTCATCTTCAAGTTCTGGAAATATTGTTTGAACTGGGAGCTTGTCACTTATAACCTTCTTTAAACATGAAACATGGAAAACTGGATGTAGTTGGGAAGCTGTAGGAAGCTCCAATTTATATGCCATAGTACCAATATTTTGCAACACCTTGTATGGACCTGTTGAAGCCTCAAAAAATCGATGCAACAACATAGGGGAAACCACCCGGTTCGGACCTTAGTACAGCTCCTTTTCCGTTTGGAATAGTGGCTCTGACTGGGGATAATGGGACCAGTTTCCCAAAAATAGATAAAATGGGATGGATGAGCGACTTATAGATTATGCTAGTGATAAGCGAATAACTACAATTATCGGCAGGAATATAATAACTATAATCTACCCCGGGGTTTCATCGATTTCTAAAGTGTAGCATTTGATGATCTGGGCTTTTAGACAAACATATAGATGGCTCTGTCTTCAAACATAGATATTAAATTGTTAAAGATTGTTGTGTATAAATAGTTATACAAAGCGATAACAGCGAAATTACTACACTTTATCATTTATATCATTGTTACATACATGATTAAAGGAAAATGCAAATCGCAAAACATCCAATAGTGGGCTGAGATAGAGATTTGCTGTTACAGCGCATGCATGTATTCAACAATAGCAAGAATATATAGCATAACAATTCATACAAAAAGAATGACTTCAGACATAGATAAAAGTACCATATGAGCTGCAGTACATTCCCAAATATCAATCGCTATTAGCAGTTCTTCCTTCAACACAGAAATCGTCCTCAACAAAGGCAATAGTGCGCAATTGCGTTAAAAATTTAATGTCGAATTCAGAACAACTGGTCCAATTTCATAAAAGAATAGTGACTGAAGCAGAGTAGTGCAAACTTCAGCCTATTAAGTCTGTTACAAAATTTTACGACCCTTTCCAAAACAATGAAAGGGTCTCTAAATACTAATCTAATTTAAATATCTACTAAACAGAAATCCTACTAAACTGGTATCAATAACTCGTAATCCTGTTTTGGCTGGCGATCTGGCAAGCGGGAGGGTGACTCATTAAGTCGGCTGCTTTCCTTTGAATCTGAGCTGATTAATTGCAAGCATTGGCTCAACTTCCGGAGGTTTGTTGAGGCGCGAACTGAGCTGTGCAGCGTAGGTGGCATCTTGGATATCGGGAATTATACACCCGATTGCGTCTGTAAGGCACTTTAGGGCAGATCTTTGTGTATGTGGCTTGATTAAAAAGAGCCAATATGCATCTAAGGATAAGCTTTTAACTCTAGCGATTAATCTTCCTTTTTCTTCTAATTCAGGGTAGCATGTTTGCTCTAATGTATTTGGAGTTGTTATCTTTCCCGGTGTACATTGAGAAATCATATTGGCCAGGTAAAGAGTGTTATTGACTAGATCCACTAGATTGTTGGTGGTTGATTTACATCTTGAAGCCGCCCTTTCTGCTTTCATCACTTGAGTGTGCCATTCTGTGAAAAGTATATCTTTCTGTGTTTCATTAATCCTGGGCAATTTTGCTGCTTTTCCCAAATCAGTATCTTGCCAGTCAAGATATGCAGTAATGGCTTCGTCCGCTTGATCTAGTTCAGTTCTGGCCTTTTCTACCTGCTGATTTACTACTGTAGTTAGCTCACATAGGGACTCAGCTTGAGCGATTTGTTGACATAAGAGTCTGACCTGAGATATCAATGCACTGTTTATCAATAATGCCTCTGATTTAAACTCTTTTACCTGCGATGCACCCTTCATCTTTTCCAGCTGCGATGACATTTGAGCAATTTGCTCATCTTTGGTCTTTATCATTTTCTCATTCGCCACTCTCAAATTTTCCAACACCTCCGACAATTCTTTTTGTTTCTGGATCGCACCCTGATCGATCCTTTGCCTTTCTGCTTGCAATTGCTGAGTCAACTGATTGTTCTCTTGCTGTTGCGCCAGCAACTGTTCTTCGGCTTATGCTGCCCTTTGCCTTGTTTCAACCAATTCTGCCTGTAACGCAAAGATTTCTTGATCCTTATTCTTCAATAGAAGGCTCACCTCCGATGCTTTTTCAATTGTTGCCGCCGAATAAGCACCTGCATACTGTGATAGCTTTGTTAAGTCATCGGAGGGATCCAATTCCTCCTTCCATACTACATTAGCCATGACCGTTTGTTCGGGGAAGATAGAAGGTTGATCAATCCTTCGTCTCTTCCTCGAACGCTTTACAACTGCCCTGTGTCTTGGGCTGTAGAAAACATCTAATGGCGGGATATCTTCTATCTGTAGAATAATCTGGTCAGAGGGGTCTTTTGGAATAACTTCAACTTCTTTAGAACTTGGTGGGCCGCTGGTTCCACTTGGAACCTGAGGAGAGGTAACATCCTGAGTATCATTTGTCTTAGAAGTATCCCCATCTTTTGAACATTCCAATCCACTGATAATGGAATGAAATTGCTTCCATTCTTGTAATAATTTGGGGTCTATGGTAGTGTCTACATTGACATCAGTGGTTTGCTTCTACTGCTCCTTCTCCTGTTGCTTCTTCTGCTGCTCCTCCTGTTCTTGAACAGGTCGGCTTGATGATGTTGCTGGGGTTGTTGCCAGTAAATCCAGAGGCAGAGTTTGCAACCTCTGTTCTCTGAGTTTATTGAACTCAGTTAATCCCTCATCACTATATCGCATCCTAGCGAGTTCTTTAACATGACCTATTGTTTCAGAGGCAACGAACAGGTCATCAAACATATCCTTCTGATGCTCAAACCTTGTTAATTTGGCCTGCTCTAATGCATTGTAAGCAGTCTTTTTTGGGTCGTATGGTCTGTTTCAGATCGTGGCCAGCGTTAAAGATTGAAGCTTCGTGGCTTCCTTTTCTTCATGTTTAAGATCATGCAGAGTATAAACGCCACATCTGAAGGGAAAAGATGGCCATCCTTTCTTCTTTTCTATTTTGAGAGTCTGTGTAATACTCTCAGCCATGATCTGATATGCAATCTCCCTTGCTAGCAGCTTATCTGGAACGTATAGAGGAAGAACATGTGGGTCGGCTTTACTGCCGAAAACTCTAATATAGGTGAAATTTTCTTCTCCAAACGAACTTGCTACTGCTGGTAAATCAAAGGAAGCTTGATAGGAAATTTTTGAAATGGGTTTATCAAAAATGGAATAGTAAATGGGCACCATGAAACCATTACAGATTTGATACAGGTGGTCTTTATAAGAATACTTCCACAATTTTTGATGATATATATGAATGGGTGAAGGGTCCTGTGCAGTCCACCTCCACCCGAGAACAGGAAATTCGGAATTGAAACAAAGAGTGTCTAAGATATATGCACTATAGTAGAACGGGGGCATTTTCCTTTCTGAAACAACAGTCTAAGATCTAAAATCACGAACAGCTACTACTAATTTATCCGAAAGAATAGTAGCCTAATCCATAATCCAACTGTTTACTGCTGCCTCCATTAAAGGAACCATTTCAATGGTAAAATTGGCAGAACCATGCAATCCCCACAGCCTACACATCATAATCACCGCATAACAATAAGGAGAAGCCAAAGAATCGACCGAGTACTTACCGGAGGATTCGTGCTTGTGTTTGTTGGGATTTTGCCTCCAATCCTTGATAGGTTCAGATTCGATCTCGTTCTCGCTTGCGAACTTCTCCAAGAAGGCTTTGTTATATATTTTCTCTGGCTCAGGCAAATGATACATTTGCCTTAGGTCATCTGGCTTGAATGATCCGAAAATCCTTCCATCTCTGGTATTAAAAGTTCTGTCCAATATGGGGATTTCTTCAATCGCCCATCACACAACGTCTGTATAGGGAAGAATCTGTTCTCTGGCCGCTATCCTGTGAAGGAAAGAGTCGGCCAAATCTTTGAGAGTTGCATCATACTTCTTGAGTAAGTAGCTTCTGACACTATCGTTTCTGGTTGCTCAGCTTCAATTAGGTTATAAGTGCCCTGCCAAGTCACTCTGGTGAGCCCCATGCATGTGGTATCGGATATTAGTCCCTTCTTCTTATTTGCGGCCGCTTGTCCTGCAGTTGGTGTTGCGGAAGCACCTGCAGTCTTCTTGGACTTCTTTCCCATCTTCTCAGGCCTAGCTTCTGCGAATGAATTCTGCACAAAGAGGAAATTGGGCGTAATACACAGAGATAGCGATGAAAAACTCTTAAGTGATACAACACATATGGATAGATGCGTAACTGAAGGATTTAGCTTTTAAAATGGGCGCGGATACAATCTGTAAAAAGATTTTAGGACATGATCTTATTAATTAGCCGTTTTCAATCTGTCATTCCTTAAATGCCCATTATATCGTTATTTGGGTGAACGATTCACTTAAGCATGAAATGGACGTTTTGGCGGTTGAGCATAGATGAAGGATTGCGTGAGCGATCCAGCTTTTATTACAAATGAATTGCACCATCCCATCACTTAACGGCTCTTTGTCGAAAACCGCGCTTCATCGGATCGCAATCGGGGGTGTGATTAGTGCACTTTAATGGTGTGTATTGGATATCACCGATCGCCGAACGCGATATCGCGTCGGCGAAAAGCTTTGAGTGCAATAAGACTTGAGTGAGATTACCGCCGATATCCGATTTCCGATTGCGCATCGCATCGGGACAAGTCTTTGGGAACATCACAACTGTCGTAGCGTGTCGCCGATCGTCGAATGCGCCGAATGTATATCGCGTCGGGACTATTGGCATGGGGCATTATAACATATTCATGGAATATCGCCGATTGCCGAATGTGACGAATGCGCATCGGCGAAAAACTTTTGGGGTGCTTAATTATAATTCATGTATCATTGCGATATGCGATCTTGCGATCGCTTTATCGCAATGATAAATCATTACATGATTTCTTTTAAGGGTTTGCCCAGAAATTTTTATAAAGTGCATTTATTCATTTATTGGATTTTTTGGATCATAATAGTATTGATACCAAATTAAATTTTAAAGGGACCCATTTCATACGTTAATATTTATAAGTAAAGATGATATGAAATGGGGGGTTGTTGTAGAGCACAACAATTGGCGATTCGCTGGAAGAACCAGTTATCTCTTTCAAAAAATAGAAACACTTAAGCTTTTTCAAAAAATAGAGTTTCAATCAATGGGGAAATTTCTAATATAACTAGATTTCAATATATTCTGAGAAAAATGAAACTATTTTGTTGACTTCCTCTTTTCTAAGAAAATAAAAACATTCTAAGCTTTGGAATAGGTCTTTATTGCTTTGTAATGATAAAATAGAATACCTTTCCAAATCAGCCTTTTATAGTAAACTCATTTGTCATAGGTAGAGCCTTTGCTGCCAGCAAACATCTATAGTCTCGACAGGGATACCTTTTAACCATGTGATTGTCCATTGTCTCATTCAATTAAGAGTGTGATTAACAGAATGAATTCAAAATATTTTTCATATTTTGTATTTCATTTCCTTTTTCATCTTTGTCATTGATAAGGATAAAAGCCATTGTCCTGGTTTGGCGGCCAGCTGTTGACAATGCCACTCACTGATAGTAGTTTAACTGAACAAGCTGGCTCATGATGAGACCCCTTGTCTTGTAATTTCAAGCCATTACCCTATTTTGGTTTGCAGTATTGGTAATGTCAGATAAACTGTTTCTCTATGAACGTGGTAAGCAGGCTTGTAATAAGACCTCTTATCTTAAATATCTTATATTTTAGAATTACACTCTGAATAATCATAAACTTAGTGAATGGGGTGAACAATCTTCTTCTTAAGAGTAATGGATGACAGAGTAAGAGTTGAAGATGCTGAAATTGGATTGATTCCTACCTTAGTATGGATAACCTTTAGAGACCAATTTAAAAACAGAAAATGGTTTACAATTTTCCTATGCTTTGAGAGAAGTTGACAAAAATTTGAATTGTGATTTCAGAATACAAAGACATCTAATTTCCTAGAAATTATCCTTTTTGGTTAAAAGTTCTATCATTTTAAAAGCAAATGTTCATTCTCGTTCTATGGGGACAACTTTTTAAACACAGCAAAAGGTCAATGGGAGACATCTCACAACCTTATTTCTTAAAATCCTACAAACTATAAAATCCTACTGAAATAAAAGGAGAAGGGGTTACCTCCTCAGTGAAAGAATTTCTTCAAGACAAGGCCATTAACAGGGAGAGAATCTCTCAAACCTGATAAATCTTGCAATATAAAGGTTGAATGGCCTATCTTCTCACAGATCTGAAATGGTCCAAGCCACAACTTCTGGAACTTGGAGTGTTTACCCTTGTCCTCATGGGCTTTGTCCCATTTCAGAACTAAATCACCGACTTGGAACTGTTTTGAACGGATGAGGTTGAATCAAAAGCTGCTTTGATGGCTTGCTGATGTTTGGCATGAGTAACCTTGGCTTTTTCTCTTTCCTCTTCTAATTTTAGGATCTGGTCATGTCTAAACTGAATAGAAGAGGAAGGATTTTCCTCAATGAACTGCACTAGGGCTAAAGAAGGAAGAATAAGATTTGTGGGTAAGATTGCTTCTTTTCCATAGACAAGATTAAATGGAGAAGTTCCAATAGAAGCTTTCTGTGTTATCCTATCAGCCCATAATGCGAATACCAAGGATTTGTGCCAATTCCACTGATTTTGTTCGATAGTTCGCTTAATGATTTTAATCAGATTCTTATTAGTAGATTCTGCTAAACCATTTCCTTGGGGATAATAATTAGCAGAATATTTTAACTTAAATCCTCTTTTAATAGCGAAATCAAACATAGCATTGCCTGAAAAGTAAGATGCATTATCGAAAACAAGAGCATTTGGGACACCAAACCTGGTAATGATGAATTGGTCTATGAATTCAATGATTGCTTCATAATTTGCTGTCTTTAAAGGGATTGCCTCAACCCACTTTGTAAAGTAATCGGTAGCAGTAAGGATATACTTATGCTGTTTGGAAGATGCTGGAGCAATCTCCCCAATGATATCCAATCCCCATTGCTCAAATGGCTGCTCAATGTTGATTGGTTGCAGGGGGAAAGCTGATTTACGTTGTGTTCCGCTAGCAGTTTGACAATTTAGACATTTCCTTACGTACTCGTGAGCATCTTTAAACAAAGTAGGCTAATAGTAACCAGCATGAATAATTTTGTGAGCTATTGTGTCAGCTCCGAAATGTCCCCCTGCTGGTCCGTCGTGTAGCTCCTGCAAAACCTTTTGGGCTTCAGGTTTTTCAAGGCATCTTAACAAGATAGAATCGTAATTCTGTCTAAAAATCACGTCATTAATGATTGTAAAATTCTTCGCTTTTAATCTAATGGCCCTTTTGTTTTTGTAAGACAAATTCGGAGGTGCATAACCATTCTTTAGATAAAAGATTAAATCTGCATATTGAGATCCAGAATCAATAACTCTTATCTGATTAATTTCTTGAGTTTGATCTGCATCGCTTGATTCTGGAATGTTGGATGCTCCTGCCAATATCCTACAAAAACCTTGGCCCCTAACAATCTTTGCTGGTTTAATTTCTAGGTCATACTCTTGAAGCGCTGTGACCCAATTTGCCCTTTTTTCACCCAGCTCTTTTTGGATTAATAGTTGCCTAACTGCCAGGAAAGGAACTATTATTTTTGTATGGGTTTTTAAAAGAAAGGGTCTATAATGTTTGACCGCTTTAAATACAGCAAAGGCTTGTTTTTATACATCGGAGTAATTTAATTCGACACCCTGAAGATTTGAACTGAAGAATGATATGGGTGCCTCTAAATTGTGAGCATTTGGCTGCGTGAAAACTGCAGCATAAGACACATCGGACGCAATGGTATACAATGTAAAATGATTAGAAAATTTTGGAGTATTCAAGGCTGGGGCATTAATTATTGATTGCTTGATAACATCAAAAGCTTGCTTTTCTTCTGATCCCCACTTGAAAACTGAATTCTTCTTGATCATTGTCTGAAGTGGTAATACAATTTGAGAAAAATTTGGAACAAATCGCTTAACAAAGTTAATCTGGCCTAAAAATGACTGCATCGACTTTTTATTGTGTGGGAGAGGGATTTCAGAAATTTCCTTGATCCGATCAGGATCAATATAAATGCCATCTTTGGATACAATAAAGCCTAAGAGTTTTCCTTGATCAAGAGCAAAGAAAGACTTCTTTGGGTTCAGAGAAATACCATATCTTTTGCATCGCTGAAAGATTTGATTTAAGTCATGTAAATGATTATATCTCTTCTTAGAATATACAGTAATATCGTCTAAATAGACGACTACTGTTTGATTAATCAACCCTCTAAAGGTTATATCCATAGCTCTCTGGAATGTCGCTCCTGCATTTATGAGTCCAAAAGGCATTTTCTGATATGCATATGTTCCCCATTTTGTTCTGAATGTGGTTATAAGTTGGTCATTAGGATGAACCAGAACTTGGTTATATCCTGAGAATCCATCAAGAAAGAACATCAATTCAGAGCCTGCTACTGATTGGAGGATTTGCTCCATAGTAGGCAATGGGAAGTTGTCTTTCAAGCTCGCTTTGTTCAGGTTCCTGAAATCAATACAGATTCGAATGTCGCCATTTTTCTTCCTGACTGGCACCATATTAGATACCCAGTTTGAATGTCGGACCGGAAAAATAATCTTGGCTTTTAAGAGCTTGTTAAGCTCCGACTTTATCTGGCTCTCCAAATTTGGATGTATTTTTCTTAACTTTTGCTGGATCGGTTTCTGATCAGGAAGCATGGGAATGGTATGCTGGATAATAGATGTATCATATGTCTTCAAGTCATCATACTTCCAAGCAAAGACCTGTTTGTTTTTTCTTAACAATTTAATAAATGCTTCCTTTTCTTCCTGGGAAAGTCCTAATCCTAAATTGATGTTTTGAGGAGCATCGTCAGTGCCTAGATTTATCAATTCAAACCTAAGGGTAGAACTTTGAAGCTTTGTATTAATTACAGGTTTAAACCTGTCTTTTATATCATAAAGATCTTCGAGCTTTACCACTGGTTTAGGAATTGAATTTTCTTGAGGTGTTTCTTTCATCTGTAGATCATGGTTAAATACTCTCCAATTAGTGACATTGTTGGGAATTGAAGGCCTAAAAAGTAATTCTACAGAAAATCTATCAAGGCTGTAGTCTTCAGAAGGTAGAAGCTTAGAAGCTACATTGGCTAGTAGGTCAGCTGCCGAGTTTTGTGACCTAGGAATGGAAGAAATATTAAATGCTGAAAAGTGTGACGTAAGATCCTGTACTAGCGATTGATAATGCTTGAGGTGACTTGAAAGACAATGAATTGCTTTCCTCACCTGTTTGACAATGATTTCGGAATCGTCGAATACCTTTAAATATTGCACTTCGAGGCCGATTGCTTTATATAATCCCTGGACTAAAGCTTCATATTCGGCTATGTTGTTAGTGCATTCAAATTCTAACCTACAAGACAACATTGTCTTTTCTCCTTGTGGACTAACCAAAATGCAACCTACTCCTGAGCCCTCGCTGGACTTAGAGCCATCAAAATATAAAGACCAAAATAAAGGAGTATTAACAAAGATATTTACATTTTCCTCAGCATCATTAAAACATCTGGACTTATCAGTTTGTGAAAAATTTCAATCTGAGATGTAAAATGATTGACTGAAAAAGGAGATGGTTGGGCAACAAAGTTGCCAAAGAATGACTCTGACGAATAATTCCCCAAAATGTTATTGTTGAATGCAACAGGTTGGTTTTCTTGCTCAAATTCGGTAACTGTGTGGGTCATATGTTTCTCTCGATCGATTCTTATTTGATTTGGATTTCCCTTGTAGGGAAGCCACATATGTGACCAATCTGTAGAAATGTACCCATGCAGTTTTTCGGACCAATCTCTGCTCAAAATTAAACCGTAGAATTCAGGTATGTCAGCGATTAAGATATCAATCCTCTGTACAATCCTGGGGTCGGTAGACAATCTGATGGTTACGGAATTAATTTCTCCCACAACCTGCACTTTAGTCCTGTCTAACTGTACAATATGAATAGCAGACTTCTGGGGTTCAATGTTCAGTTTAGAGCAAACTGAAGCTGGCATTATATTAGATGATGCCCCTGAATCAATTAAACAGTTGTGCAGGTTTCTGTTATAAATCTCATAGGTCAGCAGGAAGGGTGGAGTATGAGAATTCGATCTATCTCCAATTAGAACTGAATCGGTAGCTTCAACCATACCTGCAGGAGGCTGGCCTGAATCGTTGGCAGCTCTTGCACTGGGAAGGGGAGTAGAGGGAACAGCATTCAATTCTTTAAGAAGTAATTTTTGTTGATGCTTTAATTTACTAAGCTCAAACATAGTTATATTTGCCTTAGTTTTCTTCATGTCATCAACAATGTTATATTCCATTGAATCAGATACCACTAATGTCTTGGATGTTGAAGGAGAATTAGAAGTTGAAGGCTGGTTTTGGGGAACTACTACAGGCGACTTCTTTGGGGGAACTTTTTCCTTTGTTGTGGCAGCACCTGCGCTCCTTTTCTTTGAAGTTGCCTGAGCAGGTTCAGAAGTACTTTTACTTCTTGTAGTAACTGGAAAGGCTTCTTCTTCATTCTCGGTATCAGAGTTTGGGAGTATAAAATCCCACATTCCGTGGCATTCAGCTACTTCTTCTTCATCATCGGTTTGTGAGGTTGTTTCCTCTTCCTCTTCTTCTTGCTCTGAATCTGCGTTAGATATAACATTGGGCGGCTTTGTTTCAGTTTTCTTAAAAGTCCTAAATGGTCTTTTGTTTGAGGTTTCGGCCACCTGCTTCTTTATTTCGACCATTTCGTTAGACAGCGTTTTAAGGACCTTTTGTAAACCTTCCATGTCGTACGGGTCCTTTGGGGTTTTCTTCTTGGAATCCTCTTTAAATGAGACTTTTCTAGCTTTTCTATCTTCCAAAGCAGCTTTCTTCTCTAGAGCGTTGATGCGCTTTTCAACAGCAAGTGCTTCTCTCATGTTTTCAGCTAAGGTAGGTTTCCCAGCCCTGTCTACAAAAATAGCTATGTTGGCAGGTAGGGTGGTAATATACCATTCGCTTCGAATTTTTTCACTTGGTTTAGAAGCGGTAGGGATTTTATTCAGGAGTTTATTAAATCTGGCATTAAACTCCTTTATTGGTTCCCTATACTCTATTCTCAGATTGGAGAGGTCATTTATTAAAGTAGCTAAGGACCTATCATCTCCATATTTGGTAAGAAACTGCTCTTGGCATGTGTTCCAACTGGTAATTGAACCAGAGGGTAAGGAAAAATACCAGGATCCTGCTGATCCTTGTAAGGTGTAGGGGAAGAGTCTTACAACGACATCTTGCTCTGTCACTCCTTTTAAGTTAACTGCTAACATAAAATTATTGATGTGTTCTTCAGCCTGGGTCCCGTCATCTGGGTTAAATTTAGGCAACCATTTTTCAGGAGCACCTGGTAGATCATGCAATGGTGCAGGCATGTTGACTGTGCCTGGCCTAGTCCATGGGTCTGCCATTGTGATAGTGACAGTGGTTGACACTACTGTTGGGATTCCAGATGTATGGGAAGGGATCAAAGATGAGGAGTGAACAGGTTGGGATATTGAGGCTTCTAATCCCTGGTGAATGACAATTTGTAATGGGGGAGTGGATGGTTGACCTCACAGAGGGGAAGATGCAATGGAGGACGTGGATGAAAGCTCTTCACTATCAGATCCTTCAGTAATTTTCTTCGCCTTTTTCCTTTTGGGTAAAGGGAACTCAGTGGGTTCAATACCAACTTTTTCGCTTTGAAGTCTGGTGAGAGGATGAGTTAGATTGAACTGCGAAGTCGCACTGCTTTCTGATACCTCAGATTTCTGTGGTGAAATCGAGAAGCTCTGAAGTTTATGGATTAGAGACTGGACTTCAGGTGATTCAAGACTTAATTGTTCTGTGGTATGATGGGTTTTAGCAGTGGTAGTTGATTCCCCTTCTCCATGTTTGGATACCGGCGAACCAGTGTGCAAATGGGAAGGTCGAGGGGATTCAGAGGGAGAATTTCTCTTAGAATGGCTTATAGGTTTGGACTTATGTGCCATTCACAGTTGAGGCCCTCCTTCTAGTGCCAATTATGTTGAAGCCTCAAAAATCGCTGCAACAACATAGGGGAAACCACCCGGTCTGGACCTTAGTACAACTCCTTTTCCGTTTGGAATAGTGGCTCCGACTGGGGATAATGGGACCAGTTTCCCAAAAATAGATAAAATGGGATGGATGAGCGACTTATAGATTATGCTAGTGATAAGCGAATAACTACAATTATCGGCAGGAATATAATAACTATAATCTACCCCGGGGTTTCATCGATTTCTAAAGTGTAGCGTTTGATGATCTGGGCTTTTAGAGAAACATATAGATGGCTTTGTCTTCAAACATAGATATTAAATTGTTAAAGATTGTTGTGCATAAATAGTTATACAAAGAGATAACAGCGAAATTACTACACTTTATCATTTATATCATTGTTACATACATGATTAAAGGAAAATGCAAATCGCAAAACATCCAATAGTGGGCTGAGATAAAGATTTGTTGTTACAGCGCATGCATGTATTCAACAATAGCAAGAATATATAGCATAACAATTCATACAAAAAGAATGACTTCAGACGTAGATAAAAGTACCATATGAGATGCAGTACATTCCCAAATATCAATCGCTATTAGCAGTTCTTCCTTCAACACAGAAATCGTCCTCAACAAAGGCAATAGTGCACAATTGTGTTAAAAATTTAATGTCGAATTCAGAACAACTGGTCCAATTTCATAAAAGAATAGTGACTGAAGCACAGTAGTGCAAACTTCAGCCTATTAAGTCTGTTACAAAATTTTCTGACCCTTTCCAAAACAATGAAAGGGTCTATAAATACTAATCTAATTTAAATATCTACTAAACAGAAATCCGACTAAACTGGTATCAATAACTCTTAATCCTGTTTTGGTTGGTGATCTGGCAAGCGGGAGGGTGACTCATTAAGTTGACTGCTTTCCTTTGAATCTGAGCTGATTAATTGCAAGCATTGGCTCAACTTCCGGAGGTTTGTTGAGGCGCGAACTAAGCTGTGCAGCGTAGGTGGCATCTTGGATGTCGGGAATTATACACCCGATTGCGTCTGTAAGGCACTTTAGGGAAGATCTCTGTGTATGTGGCTTGATTAAAAAGAGCCAATATGCATCTAAGGATAAGCTTTTAACTCCAGCGATTAATCTTCCTTTTTCTTCTAATTCAGGGTAGCATGTTTGCTCTAATGTATTTGGAGTTGTTATCTTTCCCGGTGTACATTGAGAAATCATATTGGCCAGGTAAAGAGTGTTATTGACTAGATCCACTAGATTGTTGGCAGTTGATTTACATCTTGAAGCCGCCCTTTCTGCTTTCATCACTTGAGTGTGCCATTCTGTGAAAAGTATATCTTTCTGTGTTTCATTAATCCTGGGCAATTTTGCTGCTTTTCCCAAATCAGTATCTTGCCAGTCAAGATATGCAGTAATGGCTTCGTTCGCTTGATCTAGTTCAGTTCTGGCCTTTTCTACCTGCTGATTTACTGTTGTAGTTAGCTCACATAGGGACTCAGCTTGAGCGATTTGTTGACATAAGAGTTTGACCTGAGATATCAATGCACTGTTTATCAATAATGCCTCTGATTTAAACTCTTTTACCTGCGATGCACCCTTCATCTTTTCCAGCTGCGATGACATTTGAGCAATTTGCTCATCTTTGCTCTTTATCATTTGCTCATTCGCCACTCTCAAATTTTCCAACGCCTCCGACAATTCTTTTTGTTTCTGGATCGCACCCTGATCGATCCTTTGCCTTTCTGCTTGCAATTGCTGAGTCAACTGATTGTTCTCTTGCTGTTGCGCCAGCAACTATTCTTCGGCTTGTGCTGCCCTTTGCCTTGTTTCAACCAATTCTGCCTGTAACGCAAAGATTTCTTGATCCTTATTCTTCAATAGAAGGCTCACCTCCGATGCTTTGTCAATTGTTGCCGCCGAATAAGCGCCTGCATACTGTGATAGCTTTGTTAAGTCATCGGAGGGATCCAATTCCTCCTTCCATACTACATTACCCGTGACCGTTTGTTCGGGGAAGATAGAAGGTTGATCAATCCTTCGTCTCTTCCTTGAACGCTTTACAACTGCCCTGTGTCTTGGGCTGTAGAAAACATCCAATGGCAGGATATCTTCTATCTGTAGAATAATCTGGTCAGAGGGGTCTTTTGGAATAACTTCAACTTCTTTAGAACTTGGTGGGCCGCTGGTTCCACTTGGAACCTGAGGAGAGGTAACATCCTGAGTATCATTTGTCTTAGAAGTATCCCCATCTTTTGAACATTCCAATCCACTGATAATGGAATGAAATTGCTGCCATTCTTGTAATAATTTGGGGTCTATGGTAGTGTCTACATTGACATTAGTGGTTTGCTTCTACTGCTCCTTCTCCTGTTGCTTCTTCTGCTGCTCCTCCTGTTCTTGAACAGGTCGGCTTGATGATCTTGCTGGGGTTGTTGCCAGTAAATCTAGAGGCAGAGTTTGCAACCTCTGTTCTCTGAGTTTATTGAACTCAGTTAATCCCTCATCATTATATCGCATCCTAGCGAGTTCTTTAACATGACCTATTGTTTCGGAGGCAACAAACAGGTCATCAAACATATCCTTCTGATGCTCAAACCTTGTTAATTTAGCCTGTTCTAATGCATTGTAAGCTGTCTTTTTTGGGTCGTATGGTCTGTTTGGGATCGTGGCCAGCGTTAAAGACTGAAGCTTCGTGGCTTCCTTTTCTGCATGTTTAAGATCATGCAGAGTATAAACGCCACATCTGAAGGGAAAAGATGGCCATCCTTTCTTCTTTTCTATTTTGAGAGTCTGTGTAGTACTCTCAGCCATGATCTGATATGCAATCTTCCTTGCTAGCAGCTTATCTGGAACGTATAGAGGAAGAACATGTGGGTCGGCTTTACTGCCGAAAACTCTAATATAGGTGAAATTTTCTTCTCCAAACCAACTTGCTACTGCTGGTAAATCAAAGGAAGCTTGATAGGAAATTTTTGAAATGGGTTTATCAAAAATGGAATAGTAAATGGGCACCATGAAACCATTACAGATTTGATACAGGTGGTCTTTATAAGAAGACTTCCACAATTTTTGATGATATATATGAATGGGTGAAGGGTCCTGTGCAGTCCACCTCCACTCGAGAACAAGAAATTCAGAATTGAAACAAAGAGTGTCTAAGATATATGCACTATAGTAGAACGGGGGCATTTTCCTTTCTGAAACAAGAGTCTGAGATCTAAAATCACGAACAGCTACTGCTAATTTATCCGAAAGAATAGTAGCCCAATCCATAATCCAACTGTTTACTGCTGCCTCCATTAAAGGAACCATTTCAATGGTAAAATTGGCAGAATCATGCAATCCCCACAGCCTACACATCATAATCCCCGCATAACAATAAGGAGAAGCCAATGAATCGACCGAGTACTTACTGGAGGATTCGTGCTTGTGTTTGTTGGGATTTTGCCTCCAATCCTTGATAGGTTCAGATTCGATCTCGTTCTCACTTGCGAACTTCTCCAAGAAGGCTTTGTTATATATTTTCTCTAGCTCAGGCAAATGATACATTTGCCTTAGGTCATCTGGCTTGAATGATCTGAAAATCCTTCCATCTCTGGTATTAAAAGTTCTGTCCAATATGGGGATTTCTTCAATCGCCCATCGCACAACGTCTGTGTAGGGAAGAATCTGTTCTCTGGCCGCTATCCTGTGAAGGAAAGAGTCGGCCAAATCTTTGAGAGTTGCATCAGACTTCTTGAGTAAGTCCACACTAGCTTCTGACACTATCTTTTCTGGTTGCTCAGCTTCAATTAGGTTATAAGTGCCCTGCCAAGTCACTCTGGTGAGCCCCGTGCATGTGGTATCAGATATTAATCCCTTCTTCTTATTTGCGGCCGCTTGTCCTACAACTGGTGTTGCAGAAGCACCTGCAGTCTTCTTGGACTTCTTTCCCATCTTCTCAGGCCTAGCTTCTGCGAATGAATTCTGCACAAAGAGGAAATTGGGTGTAATACACAGAGATAGCGATGAAAAACTCTTAAGTGATACAACACATATGGATAGATGCGTAACTGAAGGATTTAGCTTTTAAAATGGGCGCGGATACAATCCGTAAAAAGATTTGAGGACACGATCTTATTAATTAGCCGTTTTCAATCTGTCATTCCTTAAATGTGCATTATATCGTTATTTGGGTGAATGATTCACTTAAGCATGACATGGACGTTTTGGCGGTTGAGCATAGATGAAGGATTGCGTGAGCGATCCAGCTTTTATTACAAATGAATTGCACCATCCCATCACTTAACGGCTCTTTGTCGAAAACCGCGCTTCATCGGATCGCAATCGGGGGTGTGATTAGTGCGCTTTAATGGTGTGTATTGGATATCACCGATCGCCGAACATGATATCGCGTCGGCGAAAAGCTTTGAGCGCAATAAGACTTGAGTGAGATTACCGCCGATATCCGATTTCCGATTGCGCATCGCATCGGGACAAGTCTTTGGGAACATCACAACTGTCGTAGCGTGTCGCCGATCGCCGAATGCGCCGAATGCATATCGCGTCGGGACTATTGGCATGGGGCATTATAACATATTCATGGAATATCGCCGATCGCCAAATGCGACGAATGCGCATCGGCGGAAAACTTTTGGGGTGCTTAATTATAATTCATGTATCATTGCGATATGCGATCTTGCGATCGCTTTATCGCAATGATAAATCATTACATGATTTCTTTTAAGGGTTTGCCCAGAAAGTTTTATAAAGTGCATTTATTCATTTATTGGATTTTTTGGATCATAATCGTATTGATACCAAATTAAATTTTAAAGGGACCCATTTCATACGTTAATATTTATAAGTAAAGATGATATGAAATGGGGGGTTGTTGTAGAGCACAACAGGACCATAATACTTTGGTGATAATTTATTATCCTTCTTAGATTTCTTGAGGGAAATTTGTTTATATGGTTGTAGCCATAGGAATACCCAGTCACGTACATGAAAAATTCTTTCACTGAGATGTTGATATGCCTATTGTTTCATTATATTCTAGGCCAAAGTGAGGTTATCCTTTAAGAGTTGGAGAACTTGTTGTTGATGCTCGATGTGATCTTCCACTACTTGAACCTTAGAATTTTCTTTTAAAATTTGATGTGATGGATGGTGGATGATATCCATAAAGTGCCATAAATGGGTAATTTTTGTTGCAGTATGGAAGGAAGTGTTATGCCACCATTTAGCCAGAGAAAACCATTTGACCCATTATGTATATTTATGAAAGACAAAGCAACGAACATATCCTTCTGTTGAAGCCCCGAAAATCGGGTCGACAACAAGGGGGATACCCACCCGGTCCAGACCTTGGTTGGTAGCTCCTTATCCGTTTGGTATAGTGGGTCCGACTAGGGATAATGGGACCAGTTTCCCAATCTAAGGGTGTGTGTGTGTGCAGAATTCGATGTTGCTGATCTAAGGATACTTAAAGCTAATCTAATTCAAACTTTTAAACTAACTTTATGCTATTGTAATCTAATGAAAAGTAGCACATCTAATCTATGCTAACCCGGGATGTATTTCTTCTATTATGCGATCTAAAAAGATTTCATACAATAACTGGTAATAAAGATCATTAAGCTATCATAAGAAGGGAAATCAATTAAGATAAACCACTTTGCATAAAAAGTTAGGCAAAACAGTTGTGAACAGCATATCGCATAATAAGTTATTCATATATCAGACATAAATAAATGGCTCCACTGTACAAAATTGCCAAATGGTAACTCACACATTCATGCAATAACATATAAACAACTAAAAACTGTATATCACTTTAAGAATATAAGCAGAAAGGGTCAAGAGATAAAAGTACCATTTATGACTGGTTCTACTCATAAGCTTCAAGCAACAATGAATTATCTCTCCTTGCTCTAACATCTACTAAGAGTACAGAAGTGCAACATCAGTAGCAGATATCAAATGCAAACATTAATAAACCTTGATCCATCCATTCATCAAAACCCCCTCCGAGGGTGCAAAAGTGCATGTTCTGAGGACAAGTTTTTTGACAAATTTCTGGACCCTTCTCCAAATGCATGAGAGGGGTTTAAATACTGCTAACTAATTAACTTAATTACATAAATTTAGGATATGGTTTAAATGACCGCCCTTCTTCTAAAGCAAAACTATTTCTAAAAACTGAATCTAATTCCTAATTATTTCTGCATTTGCTCCTTAATGTTGCGAGCATTCAACATTCGCCTGGGAAGAGTCGGCTAGTTTCCTTCTGCTTTTGTTTGAGTTACACAAACAGAAATGTCAAGCGCTGACACCACTTTTTAGTACACTAGAAGATATTTTTGAGAATCATCTTTTGGTTGGGCGAATTTACTGCGTATATACTTGGCAACAACCCAAATTTCTCTCAAACTGCTTCTGCTTTTGCTATTTCGGTTTCCGGACTTGCGAATGACTAAGAAAGTTAGGGACTTTGCTTTCTGAACAATTTTCTTAGCGATGCGCGATTAGCGCTAAGCGCTAATCACGCATCGAAAACTGCCTCTGTTCTTTGACCCGAGCTTTTCTGGTGCGTTTTCTGCCTTTAGCGCTTTTTCCTTCACCGGGTAGAAGTTTCAGGATTTTTTGTAAACATGCTTCTTTTGTGAGCTTTCTGACCCTGAATGTTGAATCACCTATTGACCTTAACATCTGTTGAGTGATACTCTAGAATCTGTGGTTCTGTTGCATGCGGCATTTGTTTATGAAGGCATCTCTTCTCTATTCTCCGAGCATTGACGCTTTCCCCTTTTCCTTAGATGTTTCCTCCTCATTGCTTCATATTGTTTCCTGCTTTTCATTCCTGCAATTCACGCAAAGGAAAAGAGTAATGATAATAAATACTGATACAAAACCTCTAACCTCTATGAATGTATAAAATCATGACACCCATCGTGAACTGACTCTTTGAAAAACACAAAACTGTCCTTCATTAACACTTTGGCATACGATCATTAATTTTCTTTAAGGCGTGCGCCCAATTTTGGTTTATAGATAGCTTTTCTTGAATGTTGAGCCGAGGAAACTCGTGATGGGCAATAGCATAATCGCGTCATCACATTACCTAGATGTGTCATCGCAAATTTTTTCAGATCGGATTATCGCAGATCGCATTTATCGCAAATCGTGTTTATCGCAGATCGCAGTTCGCGACGAGTCGTTAAATCATTGTGTGCTTCTTATGTGATATCGCGATATGTGATGTCGCATATCGACCGTCGGAGATTTCTTAAGATTTTCATTTAAGAGCGCTTCTTAATGATGCGATGAATTTCGCATTTTTCACAGTTTTGGATTATGCTCATAAGGGAATGCTTTATCTTCTCCGCACGATGCGACATAATTTGAAGGAGTACAATACAAAAAGTTTTATAAAATGTTTAAATTTTTTTTATTAAGGGTCCCCCTTTGCTTAGTGTTATTGCTAATACTAAACAAAGAGGGGGGTTGTTGATGGCCACAACAATGGTGATTCACCTGGAAGAACCAGTTATCTCTTTTTTTTTTCTATTGAATTTTAACTTCCAAAACAGAAAAAATTTCATAAGTCTAAATTTCGTTATGGACAGATAGAGTACATTATGCCTTATATCCTATTAATGATATTTTGTTTCAACCCTTTTCTATTCTAATTGCTTGCTTCCTCGGGCTTTGTGCTTGTATTTACATCAGCCATTACTTGGTCTTTTAAAGATAAAATAAAGTCTTCTCTGTGTGCCAGCTTTAAAATATGCTCGTTTATCATAGGTAGAGCCTCTGCTGCCAGCAGGCGTCCATAGCCTCGACAGGGTTACCTGTTACCCAGCAATGATCCTTTGTCCTGCTTAAGGCTATATACAACCTTTCAAAGAAAAACCCATTTTGACACTTTTTCCTTCTTTATTCTCTAAAGAACAGTGTCTTGGTTTGGTAGCCAAATTATGACACAGTCATTCACTTGATTTACACTTTTGCTGAACAAGCTGGCTCGTGATGAGACCCCTTGTCTTTTGATTGCAACAATCTTGAGTCATTTCCCTGTTTTGGTAGACAGTATTGGCAAAGTCAACAAGTTATAATATTTGTGATCATGATAAGCCAGCTCATGATGAGACCTCTTATTCTTTGAGATATAGTGCTTCTTGGATTGTTCCTCTGAATGCTGCGATTTTCTTTAACAGGGAGGAAATCATTGTTTTTCCTTAAGAAAGCTCTGGACGATAATAATAGAGTTTGAAAATAGCAGTTTTACAGAGAATCTTTATTTTATTATTGATACCTTTCATTGTGCTGATATAAAACAATTTTTTGCCAAAGGTTGCTTTCATCAAATTTTTGAAGTTGAAACTAGTATCATATCTAGGCCAAAGTTTTTAACTCTATCTGTCTATAATAAAGATTAGATTTATGAAAATTTTTGTTATTTATACAAGCGAAAAGCTCAAAATCTGAAAGAGAATTGGTGTCTTTTCCGTGAATACCTGTAGTAACCATTTACAACTAGTTTTATTATGAAAAAGGAAAAGAAAAACTATTTTACAAAGAATAGAAGAATGATCTTCTATGGAAAATATATTTTAAGGATTTGTCCATTAACAGGCAAAGAATCCCTTCTACCTGCTAAATCCTACAACACAAACGTTGATGGACCTATGACTTCAACAATCTGGAAAGGACTAAGCCACATCTTTTGAAATTTTTTATGTTTTCCCTTTTCTTCATGAGCCTTATCCCATTTCAAAACTAAATCTCCCATCTGAAATTTTTTTCTGGTCATTATGCTTGAATCAAAAGAGGATTTTATTAGCGCTTGGTGATGAGCATGGGTTTTCTTAGCTTGTTCTCATTGTTCTTCTAATTTAATTATTTCCATTTGTCTTAGTTGTATGGAGGAAGTAGATACTTCATCGATGTATTGTACTAAAGAAAAAGAGGGGATGACTAAGTGAGTTGGAAGAACCACTTCCTTCCCATAAACTAAATTAAAGGGAGAAGTGCCGATTGAAGCTTTCTTCATTATTCTATCTGCCCATAAAGCATTTACCAAAGCTTTGTGCCAATTCTTTTCGTTCTCGTCAACTGTTCTTTTAATAATCCTGATTACGTTTTTATTTGTTGACTCAGCTAACCCATTACCTTGCGGATAGTAGTTGGCCGAATATTTCAGTTTGAACCCTATTTTAAGTGCAAACTCAGTCATTGCATTTCCAGAAAAGTATGATGCATTATCAAACATTAAAGCCGTTGGCAATCCAAACCTAGTGATTATAAATTGATCTATGAATTCAATAATATTTTCAGAATTAGCTGTCTTGAGAGGAACTGCTTCTACCTATTTAGTAAAATAATCTGTTGCCATAAGGATGTATCTATGCTACTTAGAAGAGTGAGGAACGATCTCACCTATTATGTCCAAGCCCCATTGAGTGAATGGTTGCTCGATGTTTAGCAGCTGTAGTGGTAGGGACGACTTCTTTTGTCTTCCAACAGTTGTTTGGCAGACTTGACATTTCCTTACGTAACTGTGTGAGTCTTTGAACAGCGTAGGCCAGTAATATCTTGCACGTAAGATCTTATGTGCAGTAGCATCTCCAGCATAGTGTCTGCCTGCTGGTCTATCGTCGAGTTCCTGCAAAACTTTTTCGGCTTCAGTTTTCTCAAGACACCTAAGAAGAACATAATCATAATTCTTTCTAAAAAGAACATCATTTATGAGCTGATATTGTTTAGCTTTCAATCTCAGAGCTCTTTTCTTAGTGTGATCTAGGTGTGATGGAGCATATCTGTTCTTAAGATAATAAATGATGTCAGCATATAATGATTCTGCATCGTTTAGGCTTACCTCATACAGTTGTACCTGTTCAGATGAATTTTTAGAAATCTGTGATGCTCTGGCCAACAGTTTGCAGAAGCCTTGACCTCTTACAACGTTTGCTGGCTTGATCTCAAGGTCGTATTCCAGTAAAGCAGTGATCCAATTTGCTCTTTTCTCACCCACATCCTTCTGTACTAGAAGATTTCTTACCACTGAAAACGGTACTATGATCTTCGTATGGGTTTTAAGTAAGAAGGGTCTGAAATATTTGCCGCTTTGAAAACAGCATAGGCCTGTTTCTCCACGTCTGAATAATTGAGTTCAGCACCTTGTAAATTTGAGCTAAAAAATGCAATTGGAGCTTCCGCTTTTTCTTGATTTGCTTGAGTTAGAATTGCAGCATATGACTTCTCTGAGGCAAATGTGTATAAGATAAAAGATTCTGAGAAATTCGGGGTTGCTAAAGATGGAGCATTAATAATAGCTTGCTTGATCAGGTTGAATGCTTCATGTTCATCTTGACCCCATTTAAAATTTGAATTCTTTTTAATCATGGTTTGCAAAGGAGACACAATTCGTGAAAAATTTGGGACAAATCTCTTTACAAAATTGATTTGACCAAGGAAAGATTGCATGGCTTTTTTATTATGAGGTAGGGATATTTCAGAAATTTCTTTGATTCTGTCAGGCTCAATGTGAATACCAGATTTTGACACTATGAATCCTAGACGTTTTCCTTCACTTAATGCGAAAAAAGATTTCTTTGGGTTAAGTGAAATCCCATACCTTAAACATCGTTGAAAGATCTGTTTTAAGTCTCTGAGATGGTTGCTTCGCTTCTTGGAGTACACTGTTATATCATCCAAATAAATTACTATGGATTTATTGACTAATCCCTTGAATGCGATGTCCATGGCTCTCTGAAATGTAGCACCGGCATTGATCAAACCAAATGGCATATTCCGATATGCGTATGTGCCCCATTTAGTTATGAATGTGGTTTTCAACTGATGATCGAGATGTACCAGCACTTGATTATATCATGAAAATCCATCTAAGAAAGACATCAGTTCTGAGCCTGCTATTGCCTGTAATATCTGCTCCATAGGTGGGAGAGGAAAATTGTCTTTTCGACAGGCTTTGTTGAGATTCTGAAAATCGATGCAGATTCTAATATCTCCGTTTTTCTTTCTAATGGATACCATATTGGAGACCAATTGGAATGTCTGACGGGGAAAATTATTCTGGCATTTAATAACTTATTTAGCTCGGCTTTTATCTGATTTTCTAAATTGGGGTGGATCTTTCTCAGCTTCTATTGGACAGGTTTTTCGTTGTCAATCATAGGGATAGTATGCTGAATGATAGAAGTGTCGTATGTTTTCAGCTCATCGTAATTCCAGGCAAAAACATTTTTATACTGTCTTAAAAGACGAATATACGCTAGTTTTTCTTCAGGGGCTAAGCCGATGCCTAGATTAATGTTTTGTGGTTTATCATTGGTCCCTAGGTTTACTAATTCGTAGTTCAGAGTTGAACTGTAGAGCTTTGAATTGGCAGAACTTTTAAACCGATTTTTCAAATCGTATAAGTCTTCTAACTTAACCACCGATTTAGGTATAGCATTATCAGTGCCATTTTGTTGTATTTGTCGATCGTGATGGTCTCCGTCAATTATCTGATTGGAGTAGGATCCTTCGGAAGTGAGGAAATTTACAATATCAGGATCGTCGTTGAATACTCTCCAATTTGTAATGTTGTCAGGGATGGATGGTCTAAAGATTAATTCTATTGAGAATCTATCTGGACTAAACTCTTCGGAGGGAATAAGCCTAGAGGCTACGTTAGCCAAAAGGTCTGCGCTTGCATTTTAGAGTCTTGGGATTGACGAAATATTGAATGCTATGAAATGCTCAGTCAGATCTTGTACTAAAGATTGATAGTGTTTTAAATGACTTGATAGGAAATGAATAGTGTTACGTACCTGTTTGACGACAATCTCAGAGTCTCCGAAGACTTGAAGATACTTGACGTTCAACCTGATTGCTTTGTATAGGCCTTGCACCAAGGCCTCATATTCTGTTGTATTGTTTGTGCAATCGAATTCGAGTCTGCACGTAAGCATGGTCTTATTTCCTTCTGGACTAATCAGAATGCATCCTGCTCCTGCTCCTTCGTTAGATTTAGAGCCATCAAAATATAATTTCCAAAACAAAGATGTATTTACAGGTTTATCTACAAAATTAACACACTTTGAATTATCAGTTTGGGAAAAATTTTCGACTTTGGACAAAACTGAATTTTCTAAGTAAGGTGATGTATGAGCATTGAAATTTCCGAGAAAAGAATCTACCGAGTAATTGCCTATGATACTGCTGTTATACGCTATTACTTCATTTTCTCCCTCCAATTTCGTTACTATGTACTTTTGGTGTAATTCTCGTTCAACCTTTATTTGATTCGGTTTACCATTGTAGGGTAACCACATGTGTGACCAGTCGGTTGAAAAGTATCCATGGAGTTTCTCAGACCAATCCCTGCTAAGAATCAGGCCATAGAATTCTGGGATATCAGCCACTAGAATGTCAATAACCTGACATACCTTTGGGTTGGATGACAATCTTATGGTTACTTGATTAAGTTCACCAATCACTTCGACTTGAGATCGATCAAGCTGAACTATGCGCACTGCAGATTTTTGTGGTTGAACATTTAACTTGGCACATATTGATCTGGGTAAAATATTCGTTGAAGCACCAGAATCTACCAAACAATTGTGCACATTTTTATTGAAAATTTCATAAGTGAGAAGAAAAGGGGGAGTGTGAGACCTTGATCTTCCTCCAATTAAGGCGATGTCATTTGGATCAATCTTATTGATCGTGTTGGTTGGAGGTCTTCCCATGTTGTGGGAAGCTACAGCTGTAAGCAAAGATGTAATAGGCACGGCATGTAATTCTTTCATCATTATCTTCTGTTGATGTTTTGATTTGCTCAATTCGTAAAGGGTAATATTAGCCCTAGTCTTTTTCATGTCGTCAATAATATTGTATTCCATTTCATCTGACACTATTAGTGTTTTTGATGGAGTTGTTTGATCTGATTGGACCGGGCTAGGTTGAGTCGCTTTAGTGGTCATTTTTTTTTTTGCGACTTTATCTTTTATTGCAGTGCTTGCACTCTTCTGCTTAGGGGTATTTTGGGGAGGATCAAGTTGATTTTTGCTTCGTGGGCTAACCGTAAATGCTTCTTGATCTTCGTCTTGTGGGAGGATGAAATCCCACATTCCTTGTAATTCCACAACTTCTTCGTCATCAGTCTGCCCTTCAGTGGTACTTTCTTCTTCTTCCTCTTCTTCGGATTTGACATTTGAGATAGTGTTGGGTGGTTTCACATCCATTGAAGGACCTCTTTTAAAAGCTCTGTAGGGATTTTTTGAAGAAGTTTCTGCTACTTGTTTTTTTATGTCAATCATCTCATTGGACATGGTCTTTAATACTTTCTACAATCCTTCCAAATCGAAAGGGTCTTTCATTTGTTTCTTCTTGGAGTCTTCCTTGAAGGTGAATTTTTTAGACTTGCGTTCCTCTATCGCAGATCTCTTTTCCAGGGCTATTACGTGTTTCTCTACTGCTATCGCCTCTGTCAAGTTTTCAACTAAGGTTGTTTTATTTTCCCTATCCACGAAGATTGCTAAGTTTGATGGTAAGGCCATAATATACCATTCACATCGTACTTCTTCGCTGGGTTGGGAAGAAGTGGGAATTTTCTTGAGGATCTTATTGAACCGTAAATTGAAATCTTTGACGGGTTCTCTAGCCTCGGCTTTAAGATTGGATAGGTCATTGATTAACGTTGCCGTTGATCTGTCATCACCAAAATTGGTAAGGAATTGACTTTGGAAAATGTCCCAACTTGTGATAGACCCGGAGGGTAATGAAAAGTACCATGACCCGGCTGTTCCTTGCATTGTATAGGGAAAAAGCTGAACAACAACATCTTCGTTAGTAACTCCGTTGAGATTGACAGAATGCATGAAATTGTTTATGTGTTCTTCTGCTAGCATGCCTGCTTCTGGATTGAATTTGGGTAGCCATTTCTCAGGATGGGCTGGTATTTGACTTAAGGGTGGAAGCATTAAAACTGCCCCAGGATTATTCCATGGAGACTGGGCCATCGTTGAGTTGCTAGTGAATGAAAGTGCAGAAGATGATCCCTGTGGTTGGGAAGATGAGGAAACTATGATCGTAGATGGTTGAAGAGGGGTTGTGGGAGTTCCAGTAAGTGGATGGATGATGGTTTGGAATGAATATGTGGGTGGCTGAATTCGCAGTGAGGGAGTTGAAATGGACGATGTAGATGAAAGAGTCTCACTGTCAGAATCTTGTGGTGATTTCCTTGCTCTTTTCCTGGTGGGGAGAGGGAATTCAGTTGGCTGGATGCCAAATTTTTCACTCTTTAATCTGGTCAGGGGATGAGCAGGATTGTACTGCGAAGTCACGCTGCTTTGAGATTTATCAGACCTCTGAGTAGAAATGGAAAATCCCTGGAGTTTGTGAATCAGAGTTTGAACTTCAGGGGGTTCAATGGTAGATTGGTCTGAAATATTAGGGTGTGTAGTAGCGGTTAATACTCGAGCAACTTCTGACTCTAGATTTAAATGTATTGGGGAAGTTGTGGGAGTTGATGAGGGCGATTTACTCTCAGAATGGTATTTAGATTTTGATTTAGGTGCCATTCATAGTTCAGACCCTCCTTCTAGTGCCAAATATGTTGAAGCCTCGAAAATCGGGTCGACAACAAGGGGGATAACCACCCGGTCCGGACCTTGGTTGGCAGCTCCTTATCCGTTTGGTATAGCGGGTCCGACTAGGGATAATGGGACCAGTTTCCCAATCTAAAGGTGTGTGTGTGTGCAGAATTGGATGTTGCTGATCTAAGGATACTTAAAGCTAATCTAATTCAAACTTTTAAACTAACTTTATGCTATTGTAATCTAATGAAAAACAACACATCTAATCTATGCTAACCCGGGATGTATTTCTTCTATTATGCGATCTAAAAAGATTTCATACAATAACTGGTAATAAAGATCATTCAGCTATCATAAGAAGGGAAATCAATTAAGATAAACCACTTTGCATAAAAAGTTAGGCAAAACAGTTGTGAACAGCATATCGCATAATAAGTTATTCATATATCATACATAAATAAATGGCTCCAACGTACAAAAGTGCCAAATGGTAACTCACACATTCATGCAATAAAATATAAACAACTAAAAATTGTATATCACTTTAAGAATATAAGCAGAAATGGTCAAGAGATAAAAGTACCATTTATGACTGGTTCTACTCATAAGCTTCAAGCAACAATGATTTATCTCTCCTTGCTCTAACATCTACTAAGAGTACAGAAGTGCAACATCAGTAGCAGATATCAAATGCAAACATTACTAAACCTTGATCCATCCATTCATCAAAACCCCCTCTGAGGGTGCAAAAGTGCATGTTCTGAGGACAAGTTTTTTGACAAATTTCTGGACCCTTCTCCAAATGCATGAGAAGGGTTTAAATACTGCTAACTAATTAACTTAATTACATAAATTTAGGATATGGTTTAAATGACCGCCCTTCTTCTAAAGCAAAACTATTTCTAAAAACTGAATCTAATTCCTAATTATTTTTGCATTTGCTCCTTAATGTTGCGAGCATTCAACATTCGCCTGGGAAGAGTCGGCTGGTTGCCTTCTGCTTTTGTTTGACTTACACAAACATAAATGGCAAGCGCTGGCACCACTTTTTAGTACACTAGAAGATATTTTTGAGAATCATCTTCTGGTTGGGCGAATTTACTGCATATATACTTGGCAACAACCCAAATTTCTCTCAAACTTCTTCTGCTTTTGTTATTTCGGTTTTCGGACTTGCGAATGACTAAGCAAGTTAGGGACTTTGCTTTCTGAACAATTTTATTAGCGATGCGCGATTAGCGCTAAGCGCTAATCACACATCAAAAACTGCCTCTGTTCTTTGATCCGGGATTTTCTGGTGTGTTTTCCGCCTTTAGCGCTTTTTCCTTCACCGGGTAGAAGTTTCAGGATTTTTTGTAAACATGCTGCTTTTGTGAGCTTTCTGACCCTGAATGTTGAATCACCTATTGACCTCAGCATCTGTTGAGTGATACTCTGGAATCTGTGGTTCTGTTGCATGCGGCATCTGTTTATGAAGGCATCTCTTCTCTATTCTCCGAGCATTGACGCTTTCACCTTTTCCTTAGATGTTTCCTGGTCATTGCTTCATATCGTTTCCTATTTTTCATTCCTGCAGTTCACGCAAAGGAAAAGAGTAATGATAATAAATACTGATACGAAAGCTCTAACCTCTATGAATGTATAAAATCATGATACCCATCGTGAACTGACTCTTCGAAAAACACAAAACTGTCCTTCATTAACACTTTGGCGTACGATCATTAATTTTCTTGAAGGCGTGCGCCCAATTTTGGTTTATAGATAGCTTTTCTTGAATGTTGAGCCGAGGAAACTCGCGATGGGCGATAGTAGCATCGCGTCATCGCATTACCTAGATGTGTCATCGCAATTTTTTTTCAGATCGGATTATCGTAGATCGCAGATCACAGATCGCATTTATCGCAAATCGCGTTTATCACAGATCGCAGATCGCAGATCGCGACGAGTCGTTAAATCATTGTGTGCTGCTTATGCGATATCGCGATATGCGACATCACATATCGGCCATCGGAGATTTCTTAAGATTTTCATTTAAGAGCGCTTCTTAATGATGCGATGAATTTCACATTTTTCACAGTTTTTTATTATGCTCATAAGGGAATGCTTTATCTTCTCTGCGCGATGCGACATAATTTCAAGGAGTAGAATACAAAAAGTTTTATAAAAAGTTTAAATTTTTTTTTATTAAGGGTCCCCCTTTGCTTAGTGTTATTGCTAATACTAAACAAAGAGGGGGGTTGTTGATGGCCACAACACCTTCCAAACATTTGCTTACTATCTCAGTTTTCCCATCAGATTGAAGATGATAATATGAGCTATGAGCTAACTGAGTACCGAGACAAGAAAATAATTTTGTCCAAAAATTTCCATTCAAAATGGGTTCTCTGTTGCTTACAATAATCTTTGGGTTTCCATGTAGCTTTTCAATTGTTTCCGTAAATGTAGTGGAAACTGTCTTGGCTTTAAATGGATGAGATAATGCACAAAAGTGTGTATACTTGGTAAGTCTGTCAACTACCACCATGATGACACTCTTTCCTTCAGACTTGGGTAAACTTGTGATAAAATCCATTGAAACATCCTCCCAACGTTGGCTTGGAATGGATAAAGGTTGTAATAGACCTGAGGTCTTAATTGTTTCAAATTTTGTTGGCAAACCAAACATTTTGCCACAAACTTTTGAATATCCAATTTAAGTTCATCCCAAAAAAATTCCTTCTTAACCCTGTGGTAAGTTTTTAAAAATCCTGAGTTCCCTCCTATGGGAGAAGTGTACAATTCCATAAGAATATTTTGTTTGAGTTGGGAATTCTTACATAGGTACAAGCGATCTTTGTACTATAATGAATCATTTTTCCAGCTAAATGAATCAAATGTACTGGGACCTTGTTGTAACTTTTGAATGAGTGCCCACACTTCTTCATCATTCTTCCATTCATCCCTTGCTTTGTTTATCCAATCTGGTTGGATAATAGAAATGGAGTAAACCTATGCTTCCACATCCTCATCCTTTATTGAGAGTGCATCTGCCACAACATTTTGCTTCCCTTTTTTGTAAATGATTTAAAAGTCATAACCCAACATCTTTTTGACCCATTTTTTCTTCTCTTCTGAAGATAATATTTTTTCTAAAAATTATTTAAGACTATCATGATCCATTTTTACCTTGAAGTGTCTTCCCATTAGGTAGGGTCACCATTTCTCAAGTGCATGTAGTATTGCCAACATTTCCTTCTCATAAATATATTTGTGTAAATACTTTCCTTTGATAGATGACTTTCGAAAGTAATGGGTCTTTCTTCCTACATTAAAACAACATCAATTCCATTTCCTGAGGCATCACATTCCACAATAAAGGTTTTTGTGAATTTAGGCGTAGCTAAGACCGGTGCTTGGCACATTGCCTCTTTAAGATGTTCAAATGCCTTTGTTGCTTTTGGAGTCCATGAAAATGCATCTTTATTTAATAATTTTGTTAGGCATGCTACTATTCTCCCATAATTCTTAACAAACTTGTCATAATACCCTTCCAATGTGAGAAATACTCGCAGATGCTTTATGGATGTGGGGATTTTCCATTCCTTAATGGATTTACTTTTTCTAGGGTCTACCTTAACACCTTGATGAGATACAATATGACCCAGATATGCCACCTCTTTTACTCCAAATAAACATTTGGAGGTTTTTTCATATAATTGTTTCTCCTTCAATAGTTTGAGCACCCTTTCAACATGTGGAACATGATCCTTCCAAGACTTGCTATAGATTAGTATATCATCAAAAAATACTAACACCAATTTTCTAAGGGTTTGAATTCATCAAACCTTTAAATGTAGAAGGTGCATTGGTAAGGCCAAAATGCATGACCAAAAGTTCATAATGACCCTCATGAGTTCTAAATGTTATTTTCAGAATGTCTTCAGTCTTCATTTTGATTTGATGATATCTTGAACGAAGATCCAACTTGGTGAAGAAAATTGATCCATGTAATTCAATGAATAATTCATCAATGATAGGAATGGGAAATTTATCGTTAATAGTGAGCTTGTTGAGCTCCCTATAATCTAGAAACATGCACCATGATCAATCCTTCTTGTGTACCAATACTACTGGAGAAAAGAAAGAACTTTGACTAGGTTGAATTATACTAGCCTCTAGCATTTCTACAACCATACATTCAATTTCACTCTTTTAGGCACAAGGATATCTATAAGGCCTGATGTTTGGAGGAACACTTCCTGGAATCAAATTAATAACATGATTATGATCGTGAATAGGTGGGAGACCTTTGGCAGTCTCAAATAACTTGGAATGATTTTCCAATACTTTTTGGAGATCTAGAGAAATAGGTGATTTTGATGTGGGAACCTCTAGGGAACATAATTGTCCAATTACGTCTCATTGTTCTTTCTTTAGAAGCTTTTTCATTTTGTTAGAGCTAACTATCTTTCTTGGTTTCCCTATGATACCCCTTAATTCAACTTCCTTTCCTTATCAACAAAATTTCATGGAAAGTTCTTGAAAATTAAAAGCCATTATACCCAAGGATTGTAGCCATTGGACTCCCAGTACAACATCAACACCACCCATTGGAATGGAAATATTTGGGCTATTCAATACATATTCTCCCATGGCTAGATTGATATTATGGCACTTTGTAGAGAAATCTATGGTTCCTCCACTTGCAACCATCACTTGACAATATGGTGCTAGATATAGGAAACAATTCAATTCCTTGGCTATCTTATAATGAATAAAATTATGGGTACTTCCCGAATCGGTCAAAAATATTACGTTTTTTTTTTATATTTCCTTCTATCTTGATAGTTTGAGGAGTGGTAATTCTGGCCAATGCATTACAAGATATGGTCAGATTCATTTCTTCTTTCTCTAGGGTTTGTTCTTGGTGTATATCCTCTTCTTTTGAGGTTTCTTGTTCCATTTCTTCCTCCTCTTCACAATCTATGTAAAATAATTTCGTCTTAGCACGCTTATTACCTTTAGTGTATTTGCTATCACAACTGTAACAAAGCCCTTTTCCTCCTTTTTCTTCCAGTTGTTGTGGTGTCAACCATGTAGGTTGTGGAAGGCTAGGGGAAACAACACTTCCACAATTGTAGTTGTGAGTGGTAAGCTTCCTGGTTGCCATAATTTTTCTTTCCATTTTTCTTACCAACCTAAATGCCTTCTCCAATGAATCATGTTCCCAAAGGTGAACCTCATGTTGGATGTTATCCTTTAAAGTCCCTATGAACAAATCAATCCTATGCTCCTCTGGAATAGATGTCCTCAATGTGCTCCCTTATATTCAATTTTTAGATGTCCTCAATGTGCTCCATCATTGAACCCTTTTGTTTGAGATTTATCAAATTGGCTAAAAAAGGTGTTGCTTTTTGTATCCTCATAATGTGCTATCATTTCTTCCGTAAAAATTTCCCAAGTGAAAATTTTTTTACAAGAGCAAAGACATCAATACCATACAAACTGATTTTGTTCCAAATATAAAGTTGAAATGCATACCTTTTGTGTTTTTTGCACATTATGGAGATCGAAATATTGCTCCATCTGTAGTATCCATGTTATGGGATCCTTGCCATCAACCTTCCTCATGTCGATCTTTGGAACATGGTGGGTCTTCAATCCAATGTTAGAGTCTATGAAATCATGATTAACATTTCTTTTGTTCTCATTATGAGCTTTATTTACTACCCTTTCACCATTATTAAACATTTCTTGTAGCAACGTTGTCAAATCTATCTTCAATTCTTCCATTTTTCCTTCCATCTTAGCTTCCATGCCATTCATCTTAGCTTCCATGCCATCCTTCTTAGCTTCCACATCTTTCTTTAAACCATCCATATTAGCTTACACATCATTCATATTTGATTCCATGTCTTTCTTTAAACCATCCATCTTATCTTCCATGACATCCATCTTAGCTTCCATGCCTTTCTTTAAACTATCCATCTTAGCTTCTGTTACCTTTTGTGAGAGTGAATTTTGTTGCACTTGGTCTCGTAATATTAATATATCATGTTTCATTTCTTCCTCTTCTTCATGAGTCATGCTAGATAATTTAGGTTCCTTACTAGGTGTTTCCATTGTCTTTCTTCAGGGCATCAATTAATGATAATTATGCTTCACTATTTCCTTTGAATTCATTCAAACTAATTTTTCAAACCAACTTATGCAAAATAAAAATAAAAAACTACACACCTTTTTCACTTTGTAGGATCTCTATATTGAAGTTGTTGTATCTCTAAAATTTTGGGTCTGCAAGGTCTGAAATTACGAACTGTGGTAGCCCTCTGAGTCCTCTTTCCAACTCCACTATTCTGATCGAAATTGTATTCTCCAAGTAAGAGTTATGCCCAATCTCCCAAGATGAACTGATTATACACTTTTTCTGTAGCGTGAACTTGTACAAAGTGCCACATGTCATTGCTTCAACCTTCGGATCTAAAAATGGTGCACAGAAAACTACAGTTCGTTCTCTTTCTGTAAAATTTAACGAAATTTCAATCTAATACTCAAAGAGAAAGTTATGACAATTTTCCCAAGGTCACATGTTTGATATATAATTCAGGATCCTACAAAACCCCTAACTTCCTTGGATCATGTCTCCTATAATATAGCGAGGAAAAATCTGAAATTCGGACCCTAGGTTTAGAGAGATTTTAGCTAAAATGAGTTTCTTTTTTAGCTTATAAAACGTCACAGAAAAAATTTATAGCGAAAATGCCACGATGGCATGTTTGGAGAAGTGAAACCCTAGAATCCAAAGCTTTGACACCAAATGTTATGCAACGAGCTCACAAAATAGAAGAAAAGATAGATCAACACCTTCAAAATTAGCCTCTTCGAGGGGAAAACCTCCTTTACATTACACAAATGAACAATCCTTGGATTATACAAATGACTAAACCTCCTTTCTATATATAGGAGTCTAAGGGGTCATAATAAAATCAAAGTCGAAATAACAATAACAATATAAGGGCACAACAATAACAATAGTGGGCTTCTATGTGACGCAGGTAGAGCCTGTAATACCCAGGATCTCCATCATCTCATGCATGTAAAAACATGCACCTCAAACAATTCCCCAAATTATTCACCGCCTTGCACTCTCAACATTGAATCTGGTTCACCAACATTAATTTAGCGTTGCCTTCACTTTCCTGTATCGCACTATCAGACCATTTGATTTACTTTCTCTATGAGATCATACAGTCCTCTTTCTGGATTGATTAAACTTTCAACTCAGCATTAACACAGTTAACACATCGATCGACTTTCAGCAATCTTCTGAATCAAATTCAACAAATTCAAGTTACCTCCAGCAATACCTTATATCCTGTGTTCTTCATTCAATCGACCCCATTCCCAGTGCTAGCCAATCGATTCCCACCTGCAACTTATGAAACATATATAAACGCAGCCTTGGATTTCATAACGATGGCTATTTCTGCAATTTCAAATGTCAATTCACAAGTCTAAACCACACATTCCCTTTACCATTCGACACTGCTTAGTCTTTCAACCTTATTCAATGCTGTTAAACAATCTCAGCACATTCATACCAAACAGGATTTCATATATGAACAAATTACGGCAATAGAACTGGTTCAACATAAAACGACAACCACCATGCCATTTATATTCAATTCCATCCAACAGCGTTTTCCATCAATCGAATTCTGTTTCATTTTTCAATTGACAGGACATAAGATTAGATTCAGTTATAAACTTCTGCGCACGTTCCAAAAGATGCAAAATTCCGAGTTAGACTTTGTCATAACTGACATTGCTCCAAGGAAATAGAGTTCCCCATGCTTCACCCAATTTAACATACCTTCAGTTCATTACCGCAGCAGATAAAACATGAATCCAGCAACTCATTCATAATTCGACATTAAAATCATTTCTTCACAGAAATACCATTAAAATTCATGCACTCCATACAACGATTCATTCATATCTCTACTTTAAGTAATTGCGCTATGCAAATTGAATTCCATTCAATGTGTAGGTCGATTTTAATTGAAATCGACCTTTCCTCCTCGTATGCTTAACACAGAAATTCAAGCATCTCATTCACATTCCATGCGCTGAGAACACAAACTCAAATACATTGACCAGTGCTGTAGATCGATTTCCAGTTGCTTCAAGTTATCGCTCCAATTTCACTGTAGTGTAAGAATTTACAAACACTATACACATGCATTCAATGTTAAATTCTAACTGAAGGTCTATCTCAATATTTTCTCCCTACTATCAACTATTCCAGCATCGATTATTCAGAACGATTTACCATTACTCTGTAAAATTTGACTCATTTCATGGCATCAAACTCAAACAACGATTTCACCACCAGATTATATAAAATGTGCATTCTCAATTTAAACTCAGTTACAGAAAATATACACCACTCCAGAAATCGAACCACACAACTCTGAGAACACTTTTCACATTAATAATAAAAATACTTACAGACTTTGTCTTTGTCAGATATTCAACATTAACGACCTTACAATTGCCCGGAGGCTTTCAAGCTTTGGCTGTCCAAGCTTCACTTTCTCCTCTCTATTCTATCCTATCTACCCTCCTATTTGCCTTTGAGGCTCATAAATTTATACAAATTGAATTGAACCAATTTAGGTTCAAATCCCTTTAATCACTCAACAAAGTCCTCAAATATCTCAACACCCCTACAATCTAGATTTTATCCCTAAATCTTGAAACTAAATCTAACTTAGGCTCCATCATTAATTCTTAATTATCTCAAGGCTAATTCCTCTCATGTTTTCAGTTGTTTGGAAACATTTACAAATCCTCTCAAAATCTCATAAATATTTACATAAAATTAATAATTTCTCAAAAACATGAGACCCCTTAGTTTTAATAAATACAAGGTATTTTTCCGAGTCTATGCTCCTGCATCAGACTCCCAAGGTAGAAAATGATCATGATCTCCAGATCATGTGGTTTAATCTTTGTCTACCTGGATCCCACATTTTGTTTTGCAAGTTATCATCAATTTCTGCTGTCGTATGCTGCTTTTCTCCAGGTCTCCATATCTTATGCTGTCTTGCTCCACTTGCTGCACTTTCACAACCTGTCTCCATCTTCATTTTGTTGTTGCTACTGCTTCTCCTCGTTCTTGCCGATGTCTTCCTCTGAGACACTTTCGACATGATTCTTTTGATTAATTCAATTTCCTTGTCAAATAAATCTTCAGGCTACTGATTTTTTGCTGCCTGCTAAGCTAAGACGGCTTGCTTAGTTTTTACTCCTATGCTTGTTTCCTTTCTTACCTTCTCATTTCTTACTGCCACCCAATCATCCATGCCCTCTTGTCTTCTACAACGGAAAACTTCTTCTCTGTCTTCTCCTATCAGCGAATTATTGGACTGATACATGTACTTCTTTTTGCTATCTTCATCACTCTACATCTGTAATTCCCAATTCTGAAATTGAGATTCTTTCTGCACTGAATTTTGACTGTTCAGCATCCTTTCTAGTAGCATAACTTCCTCCTCCCATGAATTGGAAATTTCCATAGAATTCTTGTCTTTCTTCTTCATTTGACTGCTCAACTGAGTCAAATGTCCTTCAACACCTGCGATAATACCTGCATTCACAAAACACTTGTTAAAACAAAAATCATAAGGCATCAGTGCCTTACTTCCCTCTGCCAGCACCTCAGTATGTTGTTCTGAATTCTCCCTCTCAATCAGCACATCAGTATGCTGATTCTCTCTTCCCAAAGAATTCTCTAAAGAGCTCTCAAGACTATCAACCAGTCTTCCTCTCATACCATCTATTTCCATGATGTCTTTCTGTTCTTGTTCACTATACTGAACTCTTTCTTCTGCTGCAATCTCCTTGTCATACTCAGAATTTACCAACAAATATTCCAACAATGCAATTTCCCTATAGCATTGCTGAAGCATTTCACTATCACTTACAGTCCCTGCACTCACACACAAATCTTCAGTTTGAAAATCACAAAGTTCAACAATCTCAACTGTTGGTTTATATACCAACTCTTCAAGATGATCCTCTTCCTCATTCACAAGAACATCCTCTTGTACTATAAGAGCTTCAAGTACAAACGCATTGCTGCTTTATTCTTCCAAGTATTTATCTCCTGAAAGACTCTTTTCCATACTTGTGACAGCTTCACAAGATTGCGCATCCTCCTCACTAAAACCTGTAATCACATCACAATTGTCAGCTATAAAAATACAAGAGTTCACATTATCCAGCTGATCTAGATCTACCTAGTAACTCAAGAAATCATCAATGATCTCCTCCTCTATTTCACCAATGGAAACCTCCACTTCCAACTCAACTTCTCTGAGTTCTTCACGTCTCAACTGTACATTCATCATCTGCTTGAGCTTCTTCAGCTCCTCTGTTAACTGCATGTTTATATGTCGATCTATTTTCTGCTGTAGCATCTGCCACTTCACTCTCTTCCTCATATTCCAACCATGTCTCTGGTCTTTCGTATTTTCCCGTAACAATTCCATCAACAAGTCAAGATGAACCAAGATCTCAGCTTTCTCTTTCTCATACTCTTCATCAGTCCACTGCTTCAATATGCCATTTGCCTTGGCATCTTTCTCCCTCATTCCACTGTGGCCTCTTTCTGAACCTCTGCTCTCTCCTTTATGACTTTCAATACTCATCTCTTTTGCAATGAGTTTCTCACCCATGAGTTGCACCAAGCCTCTGCAACAATAAACTCTCTGCTGCCACTTACCTCACCAATCCTTCCTCTGGATCTAGTCTTTTGGTAATCACCGGTCCTCTGCTGGAACCTTTTGAGCATTTCTCCACTGCTCCTTCAGGCTTCACAGATCTGCAAATTCCAAGAACACACTTTTTCTTTTCATTCAACCTCTATTGAATCTTTAGGTTCTGCCACATTCACCTAGAATCCCTTGCTGGACTCCCTCATCACTGCACTCCAGCTGTGATCTGCTTCTTCCTGCTGAGATTTCTTCACTATGCCGGTAAATCAAATTTTGCAAATAGTCTTCAAACCAGAGTTAAATATCAACTACAACTCACCTTCAAGATCCTATTGTTCTTGCTTCATCTTCCACCTGCATGGCATCTCTGTGCTGCAACATTCATCAGTCTCAAAATCTGATCTTAACACATGCAATTAATAAAAAAAACTTCATCCTTCAAACAGAGCTATTCCAGCTCTGATACCAAAAATGATGCAGGCAGAGCTGCAATACCCAGGATCTCCATCATCTCATGCATGTAAAAACATGTGCCTCAAACAATTCCCCAAATTATTCACCGCCTCGCGCTCTCAACATTGAATCTGGTTCACCAACATTAATGTAGCGCTGCCTTCACTTTCTTGTATCGCACTATTAGACCATTTGATTTACTTTCTCTATGAGATCATACAATCCTCTTTCTGGACTGATTAAACTTTCAACTCAGCATTAACGCAGTTAACACATCGATCAAATTTCAGCAATCTTCTGAATCAAATTCAACAAATTCAAGTTACCTCCAGCAATACCTTATATCCTGTGTTCTTCATTCAATTGACCCCATTCCCAGCGCTATCCAATCGATTCCCACCTGCAACTTATGAAACATATATAAACGCAGTCTTGGATGTCATAACGATGGCTATTTCTGCAATTTCAAATGTCAATTCACAAGTCTAAACCACACATTCCCTTTACCATTCAACGCTGCTCAGTCTTTCAACCTTATTCAATGTTGTTAAACAATCTCTGCACATTCATACCAAACAGGATTTCATATATGAACAAATTACGGAAATAGAATTGGTTCAACATAAAACGACAACCACCATGCGATTTATATTCAACTCCATCCAACAGTGTTTTCCATCAATCGAATTTTGTTTCATTTGTCAATTGACAGGACATAAGATTAGATCCAGTTATAAACTTCTGCGTACGTTCTAGAAGATGCAAAATGCTGAGTTAGAATTTGTCATAACTAACATCGCTCCAAGGAAATAGAGTTCCCCACGCTTCACCCAATTTAACATACCTTCAGTTCATTACCGCGACATATAAAACATGAATCCAGCAACTCATTCATAAGTCGACATTAAAATCAATTCTTCGCAGAAATACCATTAAAATTCATGCACTCCATAAAACAATTCAGTCATATCTCTACTTTAAGTAATTGCGCTATGCAAATTGAATTCCATTCAATGTGTAGATCGATTTTAATTGAAATTGACCTTTCCTCCTCCTATGCTTTACACAGAAATTCAAGCATCTCATTCACATTCCATGCGCTGAGAACACAAACTCAACTACATTGACCAGTGCTGTAAATCGATTTCCAACTGCTTCAAGTTATCGCTCCAATTTCACTGTAGTGTAAGAATTTACAAACACTATACACAAGCATCCAATGTCAAATTCTAACTGAAGGTCGATCTCAATATTTTCTCCCTACTATCAACTATTCCAGCATCGATTATTCAGAATGATTTACCATTACTCTGTAAAATTTGACTCATTTCATGGCATCAAACTCAAACAACGATTTCACCACCAGATTATATAAAATGTGCATTCTCAATTTAAACTCAGTTAAAAAAAATATACACCACTCCAGAAATCGAACCACACAACTCTGAGAACACTTTTCACATTAATAATAAAAATACTTATAGACTTTGTCTTTGTTGTATATTCAACATTAACGACCTTACAATTGCTCGGAGGCTTTCAAGCTTTGGCTGTCCAAGCTTCACTTTCTCCTCTCTATTCTACCCTATCTACCCTCCTATTTGCCTTTGAGGCTCATAAATTTATACAAATTGAATTGAACCAATTTAGGTTCAAATCCCTTTAATCACTCAACAAAGTCCTCAAATATCTCAACACCCCTACAATCTAGATTTTATCCCTAAATTTTGAAACTAAATCTAACGTAGGCTCCATAATTAATTCTTAATTATCTCAAGGCTAATTCCTCTCATGTTTTCAATTGTTTGGAAACATTTACAAATCCTCTCAAAATCTCATAAATATTTACATAAAATTAATAATTTCTCAAAAACATGAGACCCCTTAGTTTTAATAAATACAAGGTATTTTTCCGAGTCTATGCTCTTGCATCACTATGGGGCACACTAATAGCAATATGGGGACAATAGGGCATAATAATAACAATAAGGGCTATAATTACAATAGTAATGGGTGAATCACTAGTATTATAGGGGCCTAACATACGAGGAAGTCCTAAAAATCTACACGAAAGGAAGTTCGATTGAAAAATTATGATGTAGGTCTATTTTGGGTTGAAAAATAAGGCCACTGACTTCACAACATCTCCTTCAACACCATTTCATGACCATTTCACACTTAGTGTCGATCAATATATCCACTTAGAAGAAAAAAAATACAAAAAAATATAGAAAACAAACAAAAAGAAAAGGGAGGAGAAAAAGAATTATCAAAGGGGCATACCACTAGTATCCTACCTCACCTACCACTCCATGGCCACACCTTCCACTCCCTTCAATATATTTTCACCCTCCAAGCAAGAGAAAGACCATAGAAATTCAAAAAAAAAGACAGCTACAAGATTTCCTATAGTACAACAGGAAACCCTGTAGCAGCCTATTTTGAAGCAACAACAATCTCTAGGTTCATCATTCAACGCCCATGAATTGGAAGAATAGCATCACACTTATATGCACTATGGAACCTCTTCAAATATGAATAGCAACAAAAGGATCCAACACCTACACATGACAATAAGACAACAACCTATCAGCAGAATAAAATCAACAAAAAGAGAGCAAAAGAGAAGATGTACCTAACCCATAAGTAGCACAACAGAGCCACCCTCCAACATGCATCAAAAAAGAAAAGGAACCACAGGTATGTCACCTCATCCACACTCTCTCATAAGTACGAATATGATTAAAACTGTAGGAATATGAAAAATTTGGTTTTATAAGCTGAAGGTGGCCAGTTAACTTGGCCACCCTCAGCTCGATAAAAAAAAGTTAAAGTGCTAGTCAACTGAACACGTGGCAAGGTCACATCAAAGGGGATAAATTGGAATGGTGGTCGATTTACGTTGTATAGGAGTGGGTGATGATTACAAGGAATGGTTGCATGATAACTAATAGTGGGCCAACAATCCAAAAGAAGAAATACATACTCAGCTAGCCAGCACATCGCTCAATGAAATCGACCATAAATAGAAATATTCCCTAACTTTCATGCAAGACATTGTTCATTTCGCGATTTTTAGAGTTGGGACCACTTGGAGGAGTCATTGTAGGAAAATCTAATATTGGCCATCCTATAATCATCACCTACATGAAAACTATAGGAAACAATGAGAATTGTCAAGAATATTGTGAGGGGGTCCCTAGGGCCCAACTATTCAAGAATTTTCCTCAACAAAGGAATTGCAGTGAAAGGTAGGTGCCATATCCTCTATGCTTTCATTTATAAAGAGAAAAAGAAAATAAATTGCCATTTCTTTAGTAATTATAGTGTGCATAGAGATAGGAAGAATTGTGTGGAGGATTGTGTAGAGTAAAAGGAGAATTGTAGTCATCACCCTCCTAAACTATAATCCCTTAGTCTCCTGGGGAAGCTCTTAAGCTATAGACACCAAAATTCATACAATTAAATTGACAAAGAAAAAATATGACAGGGTGTTTCAATAGAAGGGAACCCACGAGAAGAACTAGTATACATCAACATCCTCTTGTGGTAGAGATCTTTATAAGGCATCAATGGTTGTGATTCTTTGAGCTACTTAGGGGATATGATGATGATGTATCTAGGGAGTTTGAAATGTCACTCATACCTCAAGCTAGATTCGGTGCTACTATTGTAGTGAGATTACTTTTAGTAACAATTACCCCTGAAATCATTAGCAGAATTACTACACCTCCTCTAGGTTTACAATGGAGAAAAGAGGATAAAACTAGCAACACTCTTGCCAAGAATAACTTTTTCTTGGAAGATGAGGAACCAATTTAGGACAAAAATGGGATTAGAAGGGATAACATTCCATATCCTTCAAATGAAGTAAGTTATCACATTCTCAAGTATATTTCTTGTGAGGGAAGGCTTAATATAGTCGATGGTTACCAATTTAGACTTCTCCATAAGCTGATATTTGTAGAAGAGTTACCTCCTCATAGAAGACTTAGTGTGCCCTACATTTTGTTATAATCAGTGATAGACATGAGCATCAAAGTACAAGAAGGGAAGCATAAAATTATAGCACATCATGGACTGTTCAAGCTTATACTAAAAGATTCCCTAAGCCAATTAAGAATCCCTATTATGTGGTAAACATTTGTAGACATCAATAGAGAATATGTAATTCAATCCATTGAGTATGAAAGAGACCCTACTTCTACTAGTGAGGAAGAGGAAGAAGACCCAGAAGAAGAAGAACAAGAAGAGCCTAAAGAAGAGGAAGAAGAGTCTGAAGAAGAGGAGAATGGAGAAGAAGAACTAGAGGAAGAAGAGGAGAAAATAATAAATGTAATAGAGGATGAAAAGAACAGTAGGGAAGAAGCACAAAAGGATGGATCAAGTCCTAAAATACATAGAAATTAAGGAGAGGAATCCCCAAGAGTGTCTCGTGTGCCCATAAAGAAGGAGGCAGTTGTTGCCTTCACTACTCTACGTACACCAATAAAATCAGTAGGAAAGAGGCAGAGGAAGACTCCCCTATACTTTAGAATAAGTAGGAGCACCAGGATAAAACAATGGAGACCTAAAACACCTACCAAGACTCATATAATCATTAAGGACTCACCAGGATAACAAGAAAATCTAATCCCTCTAGGAATGAGAGGTGAAGGGGGCACATCAAAACGGGCTTCCCCAAGGTCACCAATCACTTATGTTAGGAGGCCTATCGCTAGGTCAACCTTAGCAAAACAATTTAAAGAACCTTTGACCCCTTTTGAAAAAGGGAAATGCATCCTACAAGAAACACAAACAGTCCTATAGGAAACTCTGTCAAAAATACAGGAAACACAGAAACAAGAGCAGGAAGGACAATGGGGACAAAGGGAAGGAAAAGAAGTAGCAACATAAGTACAAGGGGAGACAGATACTCAAAAGACAATAAAGGGAGAGTCCCAAGAGATATAGGAACCTATCCCATAGCCAAATATCAACTCCTATTATAGACTCATTGAGGGAGGTAGAATAATACCAAAAAAAAATTTCCATTCCTTGATTCTTTGAGCTTGAAAAGGACAAAGCAAGGACACATCATTGGATGCAAATTGCTAAATCAAAAGTGTAGAGGATGTGGACCATATGGAATAAAAGCTGCTAGAGATGGGCAGAGAGTTGAGTGGGATAAGAGATAGGGAAGGAGTGATGAAATATCAACTAGAGGCGAAGAACAAATGGCTAAGGAGGCAAGTACAGGAAAAATACAGCCAATTGGCAGTTATGGTAAGTCTCTCCGTGGAGGCACTCTAGTGCAGGATGCCACCAAAATCATATGCCTTGTACCTCAAAGAAAAATGGTCGCAGTTTCAGATAAAAACCCTAACACAATGAGGGACTATGCATTTCCAAGACTATAGGTAGCTCATTGAGCTTTGTGACCAAAGTACTCTAGAGGATAGGGCCAAGATATATGAATTCTACTTATATAACTTGACCTTAACAAACTTGAATGCATGTGTTATAGACATTTTTGTGCCTTACAGCTTTGAGCATGAAATGTCCATAATCCAAGGGATCCAAAGTCCCTAAAAGTGTTGTTCCTACCCCTAAAGGAACAAGGTCAACCAATGATAGCTTCTCCCAGAAGTTCTCCACCAAAAACCACTCAGAACTAGTCAAATCCGGATCAATTCAGAAGCTCCACTAGCTGCCTGCGTTGCAAAGCACCCAAATACACTCTCTAGGTGCATTGCAACGCACTTGAATGCACTACCCAGGTGCGTTGAGCGGGAAATGACAAGTGGCAGAGTCATTCAATGAGGTGGAAAGACCATGGAAGCTTCCAGAATCTTCTCCAATGACACTTGCCTCACTGAATTCGACCAAGTGATGAGTAAGAGGCTCTCAGTCTCCAAGTGGAAGCAAGAACTGACAAAGAGAAGCCACAAGTCAAAACATAAGCTGACTCATCCTCTCTGCTTACATCTATATATGGATCCCTCATCCCAGAGATCCAGAGGCTGGAATTTTGTACTTTGCAGAGAATTGCTATTGGTTTGAGATTGAGATTAGTACATTGGGTGATTTATGCTTTGTTGGAGGTGAGGAAGGGATTCCTTTGCTGGGAGGTAGATGCTGGATCGGGACTCACTTGGTTGTATCTCCTCTTGGACTTTCTTATCATATCAATAAAATTATTTGAGTTTCTCCTACATGCTGTGTATCAATGATGTTTTGTTATATTTGCATGTTTAGCTTAATTTGATCCTAAGCTTTTTATGAATGTAAATCTATATCTTCGTGTAGTTTCTCTCTTCTGTGATCTTGCAGGAATTCAGTGAAGCTGGGCCGGTAAGGGAGCAGGGAGCTGGGAGCTATTGAAGAGAGGAGTGATTGGATCAACAAACTAGCGAAAGACACCAGTTAGTTACATCCTTCCTCTTAATTTACATTTCATAAAGAAGAATACTCAAGTAGTTTTCCTTGTTTGTTGCTAAGGCACTGTCACACCTTAGAGTGGGATAGGGGCATTCTGAATAGATAGTTTTCCCAACAACAAATTGGCGACTCCACTGGGGAGCGTATCTAGTTAGTTTATTTGTGTTTCTATTGTTGTTCTTCTCATAAACTTAGGAGTGGCGAATCGAACTGCATTTGCTATTTACAAATGCAAAGTAGAGATCTGCTACTCTAGTCCATTCACTGGGCCTGTTTATGATCTGAACAGCTGATCCACAAATTCTCTAACTGCCCTTTGTGATAGCTCTTAGTCCTCCTTTAAATCATCCTTCTAATTGTACCTTATTGATAGCTTTTTATCTGGCCAAAAACCATAGCTTTTAGGAAAAGTGCATTTACAGTGTGCTCTTTGCTCTTTGAGAAGAGATTGTGTCTTTTTTTTCCCCTTGTAGCTAGGATTTTCATTGTTGAAAACAGATAAATGCTTGCTTATCATCTTTAGATTGCATTTAGGAATTTCATCTACATCTCGTGGTGATCCAAAAAGGCAAACTCCTAAGAAAGATCAACCTAAAATAAATTGAATGAACTTAACAAGGCTTTGTAACTTAACGCACAACATAGAGGTCTAGGCTAGAGACGTGTTCCGGCGTCGTAAAACCTGGTGACTGTTGGCCTCACTGATGGTTGGGTGATTCCTCCTGAGAGACGATAAGCGTCAGTACAAATTGTGCTCCCACGTACCGTCGAGTATATATTGGGAGACCCCTATAGGCATAAAACCTTTATCCATAGGAAGCCGTGTCGGCCGCCCTACTGATCGCAATGCACTGAACACAACATTCAGAAAGATTGACCGCCTGTACCTTAAAAAGTATTCTGCGGTTTTGCGATTGGTTTGGCACACCCTCTACCTAGAACTCCAGAGCAGTCCCGTTCGTTCCTTTTCAGACTCCTTAATGGAAAAGGTCCATCTGAGCACTTGTCACTTCAGGCTCGTTAAAAATCGAAGGAGACTAGAGTCATCTTTTGTTTTTTCTCGACTCTTAAAAACTGAAAAAACAAGTTGTGTCAAAGCGTCTAAAATTCATTTAATTCAGAAACATACTTCCCCTTTATTTTAGTTGATTGAGTAATCCGCGACCATGGAAGAAAGTCAATCGAAATCGCTAGAAAATCTTTTGGATAGACTAGATATGTCTGAACAACCGTCGACATCCAGGAATGTGTCATCCGACGCAGCAGCGGCAGAGCCTCCTACTGCTACTCCAACGATGTTTGCCGGCATACCATCTGTCCCGACAAGTTGTCAACAACAAGCTGGAGTCCAATCAGGGACTGTTTCGACGACATGGTTAGTTCCTATTTCTTCATCTGGATTATCATCTGGTATTTCTTATGTTGAAACTCAACAAATTGATCCAGTGTGTCTTCAAAGGCCAATTTACCCTTTAAGTACTAGATTTCCACCACATGGAGGGCAGTATGCCTTTTCATTGTTCCCTACTGGAGAACAACCATATGGGAGTTTACAACAAAGTTCAGGTCAAACTGGAATTACATCCAGCGGTTGGGTACCAATACTGCCTCAGCAACCAAGGGTTGTATATTCAATGCAATCAGTCCACCCTGTGTCGAATATTCCCACTATACCTGCTATGGTGACTGCGTCGCGAGTACAAGCGCTACCTGTTGTATGTCAACCCCAACAACGTTAGGTTGCAATACAACAGCCTCTTGTCTCAACGACTCAATCACAACCTCAGGTTAGTGCCTCCTTATCTGGAGCGATTCAGGCTCAAACAAGTACTATGACTCCTCATCTTGGTCAATCATCCAGTACTGGTCAACAGCAAATGGTCCAACAACCAGAGCTGGTTCAAACTCAACAACCCCCATTCCAGCAATCATATCAAGGACCTGAGCAACAAGTCTTTGTAAGTAATGGGCAATCGCTTTTCCAAAGCGGTTATCAACGACCATATTATAATGGTTATGCCCATCAACCTTGTCAAAGTTGCCAGCATCAAATACATTATGCTGGTATGCAAAGACCCACTGCTCAGGCGATTCCATCTTATCCTGGGTATGCTTCGCCTAACCTGAATCAACAGTTGCCCTTTGTAGCAACTCTAGAATCACCAGATCTAAACCGGCTGACAAATGATCCAATTGCTTATGCCCCTTGGTGGCCAGCGATTCTGCATAAACTTCCGTCAGATATTCCTAAATTTAATGGAAATCCGGGTGAAGATCCATCGAATCACGTGATGACATTTCATCTATGGTGTTCATCAAACACCCCCAACGATGATTCGATAAGGCTTCGCCTCTTCCAGAGGATGTTAACGGGTCCAGCGGCAAAATGGTATATTGAATTGCCTAGAGCTTCGTTCGACAACTTCAGTACCTTAGCCACAACCTTTTTAACCCATTTTCAATTACCGATAAGGTATGAAATGGGAACAGAACTCCTTACCAACTTCAAACAGACAACGGCCACTCACATATTTGATCATATACATGAGTGGCGACGTCGTCGCAGGATGGTAAAAACGTACGTTCCCGATCAGCTATTAGCTGAATGGTTTATCAAGTCTTTACTTCCTACCATCACAGAAGATGTGGCAAAGGGGGGAGTCGTAACGGAAGAGCAATTTATCGCTCGCGCGCAATATCTGGACTTGGTCTATACTCTGTCCGGCATGCTCTACGAAAAAATACCTAACGCCCCTAGACCGGAATTCTCAATTCCTCCTCCTCCTAAATCGAACAATGACTCTCACGCCGGCGATGGCGTGATTGGCGCAACAGAAACGAAATCGACAAAGGCTACATCTAAAAAGGCCCGGAATATTTCCAGTCAAAATGAAAATGAGGAACTTCTTTCCTGGGAAGTAAATGCCATGTCGACCGACAAGGGCAAAAAACTGAAGCAACCAGGGGGTAAGAAGAAAAAGAAAGGGAGAAAAAAGAAGCAGGATGAGTCATCTCCTGAAAAAGCTTCTGCAAACCCTTCTAGGCAAAGGAAACCCCCTTTCGGGTGTCAAATATGTGATGAGGATCATTGGACGAATGAATGTCCATACAAAGCTGAGCGTAAAAGATTCTTTAAGAGTTCAAAAACCTCAGCAGTATTGACTGATCCGTTTCCAAACCCGGGAACCAAACTGGTTGCTAATCAAAATGCTTCCCGATCCCAAGTGCTTACGTTGTCTATCTCAAAGCAGCAAAATGATGCTTTGACAAGGAATAAAGATTACGGGAATCCACAGCTGTCGAATAACAAGGCTAATGAACAACCTAGTAGTTCGACAACAACTTTGACTAAAGTTGTGCCACCCATCATTCCTGAACCAGTGATAAAGTCGCCAAAGGGAGTAGTACACAAATCGACATTTAATCCTAGTGCAAAAGTAGCACAGAATTATAATATAATAGAGGACCTGGCCCAATCGCCGTCTGCTATGTCGACACTTGAGGTACCATAGAATTGCTCCCCCCAAAAGCAAGCTTTATTACCAGCAATAGGTCGGATTGACCCAATGGATTCCAATCTTGTGGCCTTTGATCATAAAGGATATGACCCTCAGTTACCAGCTCAACTAGCTTTCCTTATTCAAGTGAAAGCCCTCAACAAAACCGTTCATCGAACAATTATTGATGAGGGGGCATCTACATGTTTTATGTCGATGAGTTGCTGGAAAAACTTAGGGTCACCACCCTTGTCGAGATCGTCAACGACATTAAAATCATTTGATGGATGATCATACACTCCATATGGGATTTTAAGTAACTTACAAGTTGAACTGGGGGGAAAAACAGTAGAAATTGATGTTGAAGTTATCCATGAAGACCTCGATTACAACATCCTACTAGGTAGGCCCTGGATATATGCCATGGCCACAGTTGTGTCGACCTACTTCAGGAAGATTGCATTTCCCTTTCAAGGAAGAATTACAATCGTCAACCAACAAACATTTCTCCCCAACAATTCACAAATTACGGGAAGCATTCCAATGACCCATGGAAGCGATCATTCGCTTCAAAATATTGGAGTAGGCCTCCTAAAAGACCCTACCTTAATGGGTACTTTTTCCCTACCACCTCCAAGTAATCTGGTGGAAGTGGCCACAGTGGAAACCTACAATATGAAATCTTCTATATCTAATGGATTCAGAAGATTCCTAAACATTTTGTCAGCATGGATCATCGCCCTAATAGAAAGATTGTAGCAATCAATTTTCTTGGCCTGGGGAGCAAACCAAAATCAACACTCATCGAGTGTTTGGATAGATAGGTCTAAGGAATATGGCACCTCTTCAAATCCTTCGTCACTTGTACATTCTACAAACGAAGGAATCATTCAATCAATGGTAATTGACGGGGTGCCATGGAATGATTCCCACCATCGTTCCCTTCTCCCGGATTGTGGAGAAAATACTAAAGATGACCTTCATCATCCTTCAGTTTTCGATTTTCTATCAAATACTGTAAATACAATGGGCTCCGAGGATGGTTCTTATCTCATGTCGACCTCGTTAAAAAATGAAACAAGGAGTCTTGAGGATGGTTCTTTTACTGTGTCAACCTCATTAAAAAATGAAACAAATCCCCTTTCCAAATATCAAAGCTAAACCTTCATTCCAATCACCGAGTTGAATGCAATGAAGCTTGGGGGGCATGCACCTCGAATAGCGTTATTATGCTGGGGGCATGCAAACTTATCATCCAGCAGTTTTAGCGCATAGTTCATGCTCGTTAAAAAATAAACATAAGATCGAGCAGTTTTAGCGCATAGTTCATGCTTGTTAAAAAATAAACATAATATCGAGCAAGTGTTTCAACCCACATTTAAGCTCGTTAAAAAATGAACTGTCCTCCTGTAAATAGCCACCGTGAATGTAACATTATCAGCCATTAAAGCCTTGGTCGTGTTTGCACCGTCACCTCCACTTTTCCATTGGCCAATCATTCACCTCCATTTGATTGTTTACCCATTTTGAGGAACAACTGCCAAGAGTGATTTCACTAGCCATCCTTGTGACACTGTCGTGCTTGGAAAATTCCAACCCTTACCTGGAATCAGTTGCTACCCATTTTATCACTCGTTCCTCAAAAGACGAGTCTTCTTTAAGCTCTTTTCATCTGACTCGTAAAATATGAAAAGATTGTCGAGTTTTGGCCTTCCATCTCGTTAAAGCGACTGGAAGTGCTATCCCTCCTCTAGAGTTTAATCTTTTTGGACCTGAGGGATTATTGCACAAAAAGATCGAGCGCTTGTTTTGTTCGGCTCGTTAAAACTATCGAAAATTCATCCCTTCTGTATTGTTTTATACTTTTTCGGACTTAAGGGATTAGATGACGAAAAAGGAATTTCGGAGTTAACTTTACGTACCTTTTCAGACTCTCTAAAAATGAAAAGGACCAAGTTATCTTTGTCGTTAGACTCGTTAAAAAGATTAATAGCGACAAACTTGTCTTTAGACGAGAATGAGTTTCACTATCTCTAGGCTCGTTAAAACATAGCGATGGGTTTGCCCAAAGGGAAAATTATAGAACAAGCATATGTTATCCTCCTCAAGCTTGACAAAAATAAAGAGGTACTGGTCAGCAATGACTGGGGAAAAATTGGGAAGAAACTCAAAGAACCTTTATTGGTAGCAAGTCGCTCTTGAACATGACACTTCCACTCCATGCCTGAGTCGAGTTGGGTTGTTTCATTCACCGGTCACATCACCATGGTCTTGCCATACCATCCACCTTTGGGGTAAATGCTACCAATCCATCATATAAGTGTCGCCGATATGTTCAAGAGAAGTCATCCAGAGAAGTCAACTGTGTCCCATCCACTACCATACATTATACTTCATTCTTTCATGACCGCCACACTGAACCATATATCATCAGATCGTTTTCACCTCCATCAAAATCATTTGCTCCGTTCCGTGTCACTGATGTGGGATACATCAAGGCCCTCCTTTGATGGATCGCTTCTTGTCGACATCAGCTCATTATCCAAGAAGTTGATCTAGGAACACCCCCTTCAGTACTTTGAAGCTTGCATGCCTCAATGGCAAGTTTCTCACTTCCGGCGACAGGTATACATCAATGACCTTCAACCGAAAGATTTTGCGTGGTGTTCGACGCCAAGTCCTTTATTCACACCACGTGAATTGTACTACAGTACCTTGAGGGTCATCATCCTTATCGGTGATTCCTCTCGCGCTTGTTAACAGTTTACATCATTCACTGGTAATCAAGCGATGTCTTTCCATGTTCGACTTCAAAACATTTCTCACATGGATCGACTCGTACTTAGAGTGAAGATCGGACGAGATTGAAGACCCCGGATCTAGTTTCATCCATCCAGGCTGTGATATATATTCAGGAAAAATAAAGACATTGACATGTACAACATTGCAGAACAAATGATCATCCTACCAAAAGGATGATGATTTCATCAGAATCATCAGTCTACCATCAGACGATTGTCTGTCCTATTTACATAAAAATGAATTTATAAAGCTGAGCATGGGAATGCCTGCCTCAGCTAGATCATGAAAACAGTATGAAGAATAATGTATTGTATTGTATCTTATTACAGGTCTCCTCCTAGCATTGAAAGAACTTCCGATCCTCCTAATAAAGCATTTCACCTGATAAACGACCTCATACTTTAGGGGGAAACTGTTATAGACATTTTTGTGCCTTACAGCTTTGAGCATGAAATGTCCATAATCCAAGGGATCCAAAGTCCCTAAAAGTGTTGTTCCTGCCCCTAAAGGAACAAGGTCAACCAATGATAGCTTCTCCCAGAAGTTCTCCACCAAAACCCACTCAGAACTAGTCAAATCAGGATCAATTCAAAAGCTCCACTAGTTGCCTGCGTTGCAAAGAACCCAAATACACTGTCTAGGTGCGTTGCAACGCACTTGAATGCACTACCCAGGTGCGTTGAGCAGGAAATGACAAGTGGCAGAGTCATTCAATGAGGTGGAAAGACCATGGAAGCTTCCAGAATCTTCTCCAATGACACTTGCCTCACTAAATTCGACCAAGTGATGAGTAAGAGGCTCTCAGTCTCCAAGTGGAAGCAAGAACTGACAGAAAGAAGCCACAAGTCAAAACATAAGCTGACTCATCCTCTCTGCTTACATCTATATATGGATCCCTCATCCCAGAGATCCAGAAGCTGGAATTTTGTACTTTGCAGAGAATTGCTGTTGGTTTGAGATTGAGATTAGTACATTGGGTGATTTATGCTTTGTTGGAGGTGAGGAAGGGATTCCTTTGCTGGGGGGTAGATGCTGGATCGGGACTCACTTGGTTGTATCTCCTCTTGGACTTTCTTATCATATCAATAAAATTATTTGAGTTTCTCCTACATGCTGCGTATCAATGATGTTTTGTTATATTTGCATGTTTAGCTTAATCTGATCCTAAGCTTTTTATGAATTTAAATCTATATCTTCGTGTAGTTTCTCTCTTCTGTGATCTTGCAGGAATTCGGTGAAGCTGGGCCGGTAAGGGAGGAGGGAGTTGGGAGCTATTGAAGAGAGGAGTGATTGGATCAACAAACTAGCGAAAGACACAGGTTAGTTACATCCTTCCTCTTCATTTACATTTCATAAAGAAGAATACTCAAGTAGTTTTCCTTGTTTGTTGCTAAGGCACTGTCACACCTTAGAGTGGGATAGGGGCATTCTCAATAGATACTTTTCCCAACAACAGCATGGGACCCCAATCTAAAGTTGGGGGACTTACAACTGATGGCCTTGAAATCATGGATGAGTCATCAGGACGTTGGGCCTAAGGAAGTAAAAAGGGTATTGAAAAGAGAAGAAACAAAGACCCTTTACATCAGAGTAGAACACAACAATTCTATGGATGTCATTAGCATCCACAACCTCATCGCTAATAATCTCCAACTTGCACCAAGATACCTAGCTACACAAGAGCAAGAAGTCACTCATTTTGAGGACACTTTGAGATTTCTAGGGAATGAAATCCAACAAGAATGCTAAAGGAGATGGAACACCTTACCATAGAGATTAAACATCAGGGAGTATCATTCCCCTGAGAGAATGTGGGATGCACTAGAGAGGACCCCATTGTATAAGAAGGCACAACAAAGACTCAAAGTCAACTAGATTGGCTTGAAACTCAATCCACCATCACTATTGGGTATGTTAGAAGGGAGAAAGGAAGAAGAAGAAAGAAAGTAGTGATAGGAAATAGAAAAGCATTCAGGATTTTATCGACAAGAGGAGGATACAACAACAGAATCCTAGAATGTTAGGAAGGCCACCAAAGCAATGAAAAACATGTACATAGATTGAGTTTCTCAGAGGATGAGCAACACTTTCAGTAGGGGGTGATGATGAGGCTCATCAATGGGTAAATTATATGGACCTTAATGCCACTCTCTAGGTTATTAAAATCAACTTTTCTCACATTTCATTACATGTTTTGTTATATTTTGCTTAATTAGAAGGGTAAAAATGAGATGTCATGTATTGTGGTCTAATGTGCAGTGATTGAAGGTTTTGGAAAAATTTTGGCTAATAAAGTGTAGGAACTCTAAGTAGACAAGTAAGAGGGATTCTAGGATATTGGATCTCACTCCTTAACTCCTCACGCACTTGAAGATTCCTCCACCAGATCTGATCAGCTCAGAGTTACGAGTAGTTGATCCATTAAGGTTCTTAGTAGCCAAGCCAATGATATTTGAAGACTAGATGATCTTGAGTTAGGAGCCAAGCCTCCCTAAATTGAAGGAAGCTTTTGGTAGCTTCAGCTATGTAAATAAGAAGCCCTAGAGCCTCATTAGGATTTTACTTTTTTTTGTTGTAGCCAAGAGGCATTTTCGAGCTAAGATATTGTGATTGATGGCTCTTATGTATTTTTGATATTATAATTAAAATGAGAATCATTCCCTTGATCTAGCACTAAGTTGACTTACAGGGTTGAATCTCTTGGGTTAGGGCCTAGCCCTAGAAGTAGAGGTTCCTCTTTTTGTACATGTATGCTTAGATTGCATTCATAGTTAGCTGCTCAAGTGATTTTGGTTTTGTTGATTTGTAAGTATCTGGGGGATTAATTAGTTTTCCTCCATTTGTCGATAGTTAGATTAGTGATATCATTGTGACAGTAAACACTTCAGAAAAGATTGTGGGAGTGGCTTTCACCTCATCTTCCTTATAGAATCATGACTTGAGGGTTCCCTTCACACAAACCAAAAATAGATTTCTTGTTTGATTAGTGCATAATCTAGGGTTTATTGATGAATATATCATTGTATTTGATTTTCTTATAATTATTTTTAATTGTCATTTTGAACTCTTGAGTTTTGCTATGGTTCAAAGCACTTCCATTCATGAACTTAGCCATTAGCTAATAATAACTTTGTTTTCCTCCATTCAATAAATATTTTCCATGTATAGATGAATTTGTGCATAAATGAAGACAAGAGTGTATGTTGTTGCAGGAGCTTCTAATTTGTAGGGAGACCTCATCTCATTCACCTCATCCAAGTCCTATCCACCCATGTTTCCAAGGTCCACTAAACCCTAAATCTAAATTCTTGTTTTGTAAGCAAAGTTGGCATTTCCATTGAGCAAATCCAACCATCTTGAAGCATGTGACTGAGCCCTAGATATTCTTCACCTCCTCCATGCCTTGTTTCCCCATCAGACACCTTTCCCACACTTCATACTACCTTTCCTACCATCTCCTAAGCTTTCGACCTATTTCCTACAGTAAAACATGGCATCGTGTAGTAGAACTAGGACATCCTATAGTAGTGCTACATGAAACCCTGTAGTAGCTTGTTTTAAGCCCAAATTTAGCAAAAATTGTCATATGAGGTTAGATTAGGTCTCCAATTAGCTTCCATACCCTTGAGACTAGTCCATAAAGTTTCCTCCATACCTGTCTCCCCTGCCAAAGATCAAGTGAAAATTAGAATTTTCATTCATAAAACTAAAACATCAGAAAAGGGCTTTTTCTACAATTTCTAAATTAGCACATGCATGTAGTAGTTATAATACTTCCTAGATCAGATTCCATGCTCAGATATTTTTTATCATCACATGTTATAAACAAGGTTAATCTAGGTTTATTTTGTAAGAAAAATGTGTAAATACGTAGCTATATGATTTCATGTCACTTTATAGCATCTTCCAATTCAATATTTCATTCCTTCAAGTAGGAAACATTCCTTCATTAAGGATAATTTTCCTTCCCTATTTGGTAGTCAGACTTCTTTTAGTCAATAGAAGACTGGTTTGAGAAACCCTAGTGGTCTATCGCCCTAGTTGAAAAGTGACAAGAGTATACCATCACATCTACTATGTATACAACACTGTCACCTCCAAGCTTGTACAAACCTTGGGTTGATGAAGTAAAGTTGGTAGCCCCAAGAGTTGCAACATTCTTGCTGCAATACCGGCGCTCATCAGAACGTGAAGTGGAATCACTATTTTATGGGTTGAGGTGGATGGCCTTTGGAAGCCCTGGATGGTTTTGGATTGATGTGTTCTATGAGATCCCACTTTCATTCTTGGAATATGGTATGGGGGTGAATAGCTGAAGAGAAATTTGGCTCAGCCATTCTATGGTTGTGTGGAACATGGCAGTCCCATCCCAGGTTTGTATTTTTCATCATCAATATGAGGTTATTTCTCCTTGTATTTCTATGAGTACTATAATGGATTATAAGTAGTTAATATGTGGATCATATGGCTGTTATTTCATTGGTATTTCTGTTACTATTATGTTGGTTATATATGTTTTTTATGATAATAGCTATGTATGGCGCTCATCATGTTTTTACTTGTAAATGAATGATCATTGTATCTATGAAATAATGGATGAAATGGAAGTTGATGTGTCGAGGCATTGAAGCTACTTAGAGATTCTTAGCTAAGTATAAGACCCCTATGCTCAGATATGTTATTTACACCTGTAGATTACATTTTCATGATATGTTTGATGAAATTCTTGTCATGGCTAGTAGGGGTCCAGTCAAGGTCCCATTCAATGGATTGCATTTATACTATCATTTCATTGTTATTTTACTATTTTGATGAGGTGATTCAATTCTAGGCAGTAACATTGGCTCTGGGCCTGAAAAAGTGGCTCAAATCTCGGGGACGTTGGTACAACACTGACAAAAATATCCCCTAGACACTGGCTTGCAGGCTTGTGAGAGCATCCAAAGGTCCATCGACACTGTCATGCCCATAGCATGAGAGAGTTCATAGGTAAAGTAGTCAAAAATGTTAGTGGGACGCAGGGGCTGGTTGGTAGAAAGGTTTGGTTGGTTCTTGAGGGTCCTAATGTTGATGTTACATGTATTTATGGTGTGTTTCCATTAGCTCCACTTCCTTAACGTGACTTAGGAGGTCAAATCATATCATAGTGGCCTCTCGTCACATGTTTACCTCCGCGGGCTAGTTTCATGTGTAGATGTGGTAGGAGGGTGTTACATTTGAGCATTAGCTCTGAATGTTTTAAAACTTCTCTCTCTTTTTTCAATTTTGATGGTGAATGATTCCACTCTAATTAGCATCCATATTTTTTTCTCTCTGTTATTGGCATAAGATTTCTATGCAAGGAAACGAGTTCTTCAAGGGTTAATCACTATTTGGAAAACAAATTTTGTAAATTAATCTTAATCCTTGATTTTGGGCACAATAGGAAGGCAACAAAGTTTTCTGTTGAGATTAATATCTTTTATTTTCCATGATTGAAGGAAAAAAAGTCTCTCTTCACTTAGATCCCTTGTTCTAGGAATAGTAGAAGTATAACAAAGCTCATGGTCTCTTTTTCTGGGCACAAGAGTATCATCTACGAGGTAGCCAATTCATCTATTTACTCTTCAAGGCATCATGTAGAAGTTTGATCTCCATCACAACATTGAATTCAAGAAAAGAATTTTTAGGGGATAGATGGGTCTATTGAAGGCAGAACAAATTGTAATTTTGGTAAAATCTGAGATTGGAATATTAAAGACAAATTGAATAATCCTTCATGTAGTAGTAATGATCGAGTTTCATACCAGTGAGTATTTCAGGAAGCAAAGGAAACAAGGATCTCTAGCAGCATGGGTTTATTTTGGAAGAATTTGAAGTTTGTTTTAATTTAATTTTCCATCCTATAGTCATCCACTATAATAGGAAGAGGTTTTAACTACAATTGTAAATTGTAGTTAGGGTGTATTATATAATTAGTTTGTTCTATTTAGTGAGAATCATACTGTAGTGTGGATTTTTTATGAATTATTGGTTATGTGAATTGGATTGATAAGTACAGTGCACTAAATTCAATTCATTTCATATTTTATGCACTATCTATTAATAAATTTCAATGAAGGATACATTAATTGTTTGAAGGGTAATTGGTGAGAGGTGGAAATGTGCCAACATCAGGTAGCCATGGAAACCACAGAAAATAATTTGACCAAAATCCCAATGAGGAAAACCCTAACAATTAGCTCATTGGTTCATGAATAGTTGAGAAGAGGCTGAAAGGATTACCATTTTTTAGTCTTAGACTATTGCTTGCTCCCGCTCAAATACTTTGATCAATCTCTGGCATGTACCAAGCTAGTTCACCATAGGACCTTGTAACGTGATGAAAGTCAAACCCTTGTTCTCACTCTTCACTTGCGTGCACCTACGAATGAAATAGAACGGAACTTAGAATGAGATGAAAGGGAATTCCTTGTTCTCGCTCTTCACTTGCAGAAGGAAAGGAAAGGGAATAACAATGGTAGAAATTGATAGTGTTATATCAACTACAACCACCCACCAAAAGTTTTCCTTAGCCTTGTTTTGGAGCCTCCCTTTCAACCTTCATAATAGCTTGACTTGCTTCATCAAGTTCACAAGCTTCAATGTATTTCTTGCACAAAGGCAGCCTGTTGGTCACAACTTGATCCATTCCCCTCATAGGTTGTTCACTCGGACTTGGTCCAGTTGTAGGCTGAGCAACTTCCCTTGAAAATTGTGCATTTCTAGAGCGCAACCAGCCTTCCCTCTAGAAATTATGCAATCCTCTTTGGTAGCCTACTGGGCTTTAGGATTGCGCAATCCTTCTTACCAACACTCCCAGTAGGATTTGTGCAAATTTCCCCATCAAGGTTGCTCAACCCAGAAATTGCGCAAATTTGGGCAGCGGTTAGCTCCTCTGCCCATAAATTATTGAAATCTCTTGGGGAGTTAGCCCAGCTCCCAGACATAAATGTTCATTTCCTTCAAGTAGTCAAATAACCTCTTGCATCTACACCTGAGTTGACTGGTTCCCTCCGGGACCGAGAAAAACAGACTTGCATGCATAGGTTGCTTCTCCCAAGGTAGCATGCAAAGGCATCCCTTGTCTCAGGTATCTATGTTTAGTAGTTAGAGGTTACATGCATGGAGAAGTTCAGAAACCTCCCACCAAGTGTCGCTTCCCCTAGATTTGTGGCATGCGCGTCACAACCCTGATGTTATCAAAATTCATCAACCAGACAGTTTAGAGCTCATTCCTCACATAAACATTGTATCTCTTACATCCCACATCACATATAGGAGCAATCGGCACAATCAGCTCAATTTTTTTCAAGTAAGCTCGCTTCCCACGCCTTGTGCTGCATTTCTATCACCTTCTGTGTTTTTGCTTGTCTGAGTACTATTTGCTTAATTTATTTGAATGCTTTCTATCATTTACATGTATTCTAGTTTTTCCTAGCTTTGTTTCAGTTTTTGTTACTATCTCACTATTGTCGCATGCATGAAACTGTTGCACAAACATTCGCCCAACGGGTGAACTGCCTCACCCACATGCATGTTGTTTTATTTGCTGAATCTTCCATTCACATTTTACATGCACTGTCAATCACTTTGGCTATCACTTAGTGTCACCATGCATTTACTGTCTTAGCTTCTTTCAATTGCCCGTCGGTGAGTCAGTCCAACCTTGGCCCAGAATCTACTTTCACCAAGGCTGCATTGCACAATTTGGGGAAGGAAGGCTCACCTTCCTCTCCAGATTTGCAAATTCCTGCCCAACACTGGCCCCCAGGACTATTTTTCAAATTTCTGGAGGACAATGGCTGCTTGACCCAAGAAATTGCACATATCTATCCCTGGGCCAATAGTCCTTCCCAACTAGAATTGCGCATTGTGCAATCCCAACGGTCAAAAGCCAGACTAGACTATACATTGTGTAGTTCTAGTAGTCAGTTAGTCTCCCAACAACCTAGATTGTGCCTTGTGAAGTCTTGGCAGTTGGTCTCCTAACCTCCAGGCTGAAATTGCCCAACCTTCATGATTATTCACCCAGGTATGTTGCAAGTCAATTCTCATGTTCATTTTGATTTTCGAATGACAGATTGCTTGCCATGATTGTTGCCATGTCACCAAGTATCACAGTTGTTCATCTGCCTCTTAGCAGTATAGGTACAATGGTTTCCAGGAGAGTAGAGATGAAGACACCATTCAAATAACACTTGGGGATGCAGTCGATCAAGTGTCTATGGACTTGCCTACCAATGAATACATCAAGTTGTTCATAGACAAGTACATAAAGATATGGCAACAATAACATCATAGGGAGCAACATCATGAACAACATCCAAGGATAGTATACCATATGAAACGAATGCAAGAGGAGGGTTGTTGACAACACGGAGGCAGAACAAGGTTGCAAGCTCAAGCAGATCCATTGATGAAGAAAGAAACTTTGGAGGCTCTGGCTATGAGGTGACAACATCACATGAAGATTGTGCAAGGACAGAGAATGGAATAAAGAAGGAGTTGCATGTGTTGAAGCAGCAAACCAAGGAAGAACATGAATCTGCACATATAGGCGAATGAGTTACATCAAGATCAGCAACAGCAATGGGCGCATCATGCCCTCACAGATGAAACTACGACCGTACAAGTTAATAATCCATCCCAACAGCTAACACGGAACATACATGGTGAGTAGTTTTGGTGATCACATGCAAGGGATTCAGTAGCATGCATGTCATTGTGTGCATGGATGAAATCCAACCCATTTAACACACTCACCAAGGTGAAGACAAGAAGCAAGTCCAACTGGAGCTCAACATGTACTTCGGCAAGTTGATGCACATGACCACCAGCACACACTTGAGGATCAACATGGACACTATGCATTAGTGTGTTTCTGATTCAGCTGCACCCAAGAAGACCATGCACATGTTAGCAAACGAGTTGGATGAAGGAGCTAAATCAATGAACTAGTTGCAATGGAGGCAAGAGTTCACTTCAGCAAGATGTCACCATGAGGTGCATGCACACCAGCATGGATGACCAAGCCTGGAATCATCTCACCACCTTCACCATCACAAGCATGTCAAAGAGTTGGTCTCATCACAGTGGACCAAGTGTCAGTGATGTCTTGCAAGGCTTGCTCAAGCCATGTTGTCTCACATGAGTACATGTCCATTGTAATGTTGAGTTGTGTCAAGTGTAATTCAAGTGTCAATAGTTGGATGTAACAGTCATAGAGTAGGCCAAGAGTCATGTGGGTTGTTAAACTATCGCAAAGGGGAATGTCAAGGGTCACCCCACCCTTTTCTATAAATAGTCCCTCATAACTCATTGTAAAGGCTTTTGGTCAGCCAAGCTTCTACTAAGACTATCTTGAAGAAAGCTTGGACAGTGTTGTAATGTGCCTTGGCTTCTCCACTGCATGGAGCTAGTACATCTCTTTGGAGGAGCAGGCAGATGTGGTTGTAAGATTTCACTGATGGGGCTAGTAGGTTTACATGGATGTATTGTCTGATTGGAAATTACACTTTATATAATAAGAGCCAACACATTTTCATGCATATGTTGTTATTGTAGTTGGACTATTCTAGTTGCCTTAATGATATATGTTGTTTAACTTACATATTTGTGTATGAATTAATTTGTATGAAATTATATGAATCTTGTTGTAAATGTGTTGTATATGCTGTTAGTGTTTTCTCGTCCATGTCAACTACTCTGCCAAACACCAGACAAACCTTTCACACGAACCTTGTCGTAACAACCATTGCACTCGTTCAGACTGATCTATGAGTGTTGTACGTGTTATCTTACTTTATATGTTGTGACTACCACATTCGAGTGGACTGCTCCATCGGAAGCTATGTATGTCCTTTTGTGTTGTGTGTTCCTAGCTAAGTTGGGACTGATCCCATTCAACTTGAAACTCACCTTCACGCTTATCTCCCCCCTTATGTGTTAGAACCTCTCATACACCTTCCTTGACTCACTGCAATAGTCACACCCTTACTACTGACAGCGTTATCTTACTTGCCTTTGTGCGACATCGCGGTTAAGGCATTACCTTATGACCCACTATTGGGATTCCTACACCAAATGGCCTGAGGTCTAATTGGGACTTCTTACCAAGGAGATCCCCTTGACATGTTGGTGGGTCCAACACTATCAACAATTCTAGTGCTAGAAGGAGGACCTGATGACAAGCTGTGTCCTCCCATCTAGTTTTGAAAATTTGCATATCTTTCATGGAGTCTTGCACTATTCTTCCCCTGCAGTGCTTTTCGAATCGTGAAGATGTCTCCATCTTGGCGAAGCTTTTCGATCTTTCATTCACTCACATGTATGATGGTGAAGGAGAAGTGGCCTGGCCTTAGCACTTACATAACGTTTTTTCCATGATTCATGAGGAAGATGAGTTTTCTGATGAACATGTCAATTTGCTGCTTGCATACACACTTCGCAAATCTCAATTTCGATGGGTGCTCATCTTATTGGCTGACACCATGCACTCATTTGAGCACTTATGTGACCTTATTGAAGAAAATTTCTATCATTTTGATCCAGACCATCTTGACTGGAAACTGTTATAGCAATGGAGGGATCTACATGAATCCATTATTGATTTTGGAAGCGCTTTCGTGTCTTGCAGTTTCAAGCTCCGGTTCGAGTATTGCCTTAGGAAATCTACCAATCCTAAGAGAAAGCTAGAGATCAAACCTCACTCAACATTCTTCATTGATGGAGTTATGCAATCTCATGTGGAAGCAGGCACTGTATCAACTGACTATCTACCTTCCTCTCATCCAACAGCTCCACCATTTCCCAGTGATGTTGAGGATAATGCTCACACACCTATTCATCCTTCACATTCTCACAACGTCACTTCACTCAATTTTCATGTAGATTTGGTTGTGAGTCCTTTGATTCCTCATATGCAGTCTTTTCTATGACCTCTGACTTCACACCCGGGTGTTCCTCTGGATGATTTTGTCTTGTGTTCTTCCATTCTGGACCCTTCACTTGTTGTGAATGAGGAAAAATCCACTAACAAAGTTGGTGTTGCACAACCAACATGCGTTATCATTCATGAAGAGTATGAGTGGGAGCTTGAGAATCAACACTCGACGAAGGATGAATCCCTTCCGTTTGAGCCCCCTCCGTTCTTTCCTAACATAGTTGGTGAACCTGCCATCCATGATTTCAGATGTGTGTCTTCATCCATAAATGCACCCATTGTTGATCTTTCACAGGACACATAGTGTGTTAGCCGATCATCCAACAATGGAGAGGACCAATCATTCATTGGAAATCCACTTGATATTTCATTTGTTTTTTCTGAAAAAACAGAAGGTGAACATCCTTTCTCCTCATCTACCCCTCTATGTGATTCATCAAACCATGAGGAGTCCAACCAACATCCTGAATTTTCTGATCTTGGTTGTCATGATTGTTGGCTGCTCGAATTGTTTATTAATTAAACAGTTGAGTACCACATTAAATTGTCAACCTGGGAAAATCCTTTTGTTTCGAAGGTGACCTCGTACTGTATGCACTTAATTCTAAAAGCATTAAAGGCTGTAGTATAAACAAATCTACTTTCTATCAAACCCTTACTCTGTGTTACAGCAGTTATGATCTATTGTAGAAATGAAATGAAAACAGTTAACTAAAGGTAACAAATCTGCAAAAAGAAATGATGGCTATCTTGTAACAGAGGACATGACCCTATCCTCAGGGTAAGGATGTTCAGCACCTGCCCCTGTGATCAAATTGCCAATGCACACTGCAAATCCTAATCACCGGTGACACACTCTTTTACAGCACCAATTGATTAAGCAAACAGAGTATCAACAAAGGAAAAATATCAGAAGCAATGCTAGAGATACACAGAAATCACACACACACTCAAAATAAAAGAAATGGGTGAATCTTGTGAAGAAGGTGGGCCCTGTCCCTCTCACAAGATTCCCCAGGACACAGATGCTAAGTTAAAATGCTCAGAACAGTGCTTTATTCATCTGCCAAAATGTCAAATTAAAATAAGGATTCAGACTTGCTCTGCACTACAATACCCCTGTTACAACTTGTTCTCTCCCTCTAATGTAGATTTCTCCTCTTTATAGAGGAGACATCTATCACAATAGATTGTCATTCCTCATTTAGTTGACCCTTTTGTACAAAAATAGGAAATCAATTCCTGTTTACAGCATGCTGTTACAACAGTGTGTAACTTTGTCATCCTTCGTTAATCAGATCCTTTTGTTGTTGCAAAGCTGGTAAACCTCACTCGTCTCTTTGAGATCCTCGTACTGTCCTTGGCTGTTTCACCTTTGTTGCCAATTTGGTAAATCTCAACTATTCCCTTGAAGTTCTTGTGCTTCTCCCGGTGTTCCAACATCTACGACTGTGTTTTGCCAATTTTGGACAGTGGCTGATCATGCTATGTCAGAATCTGCAACGTATAGTTCTGGCAGCTTCAGACAATTATTGCTCCTGCTAGGCAATTGTTGTTTCGGATGTTTCAGCCATTGCAAAATGAGGTTTTACCCGCTTTAGTCAGTTGTTGTTTCTGGTATTGCAGCAACTGCACAGTTGCTGTTTCTGGTGTTCCAGCAACTGTGAATTATAATTCTGCAGACTTTGAACAGTTTCAACAATTGTCAGCGACTTAGTCAACTTCCAAAGATAAATTATAAAGATAACATGAATATGTGTTGAGTAATTAAATATATAGCAATGAGGAGAGTTACTTCATACCTTTGGAATAATTAGGTCAAAATGTTATCAAGGCTTCAACTTATGGGCTAAAGAGGGTAACATAATGACAAAATACAAGGTCAAAAGTAGACAATATGGAGTCCTTACATCCCCCCAACTGAAAGGGTTGCATGTCCCCATGTAACGTTTACTCTGAATCAGAGTCGAAATACTGGGATGAAGAGTGTAAGTTGTTGATACAGTAGCTAAAGTAAGTGTTGTCCAACCTATTTCTGAACCCATAGACACTCTGTAGTTGCTGCCATATTGCCACCTCCTCGTTTTTGGTCAGTTTATAATGAGCCTTATATTGCTGACCAGGTAACCACAAGAGCAGGAAATGAAAACAGTACCCAGTCCACTTTTCAGCACACTGTTCCATACATCTGACATAATAAGGTATGCGTGAAATTGCTACTGGAAGATTGAGGGGATTGTAAGGATGATATTCCTGTCTCTCTTTCGGACAATGTTCCCAAAATAAATTGTTTGCTTTGATGGCCAGAGCTCCCTTTGTATTCACATAATGTTGGCAGTTCTGCAACGCTGCTGCTTGTAGTTGCCTCATATGATCAACCATCCCTGGTTTACTCAGATTTTGTTGATGTTGTGCAATGAAGATGGCTACATTCTATGGTTCACTTCGAATCCAGAAAAGGCAATTCTGCTCATTATGTGTTGCTGACATAAAATCATTTTTCCAAGTAAGTTGGTTGGCTAGGAAAGAGATGAAGGCTCTTATTTGGATATCACCAATGATAGGGAGTATATTCATCACTCTATCTTCAGGCATGGCCTCATTGTGAAGATAGAGTTCACATAGTAGCTTTTGATCATTATTTGGTGCTTCTGTGAATGTTTCAATAAATTGATTAGGTCTCGCAACTTGGTAAGGTATTCCATCTTTGATTGCCTTTATTTGTAAGAACGCTAATCATTCTCTCAAAAATACTGCATAGCTAAAAGAGGGTTTTCTTGTAGCTAGTACCCTCTGGACCAAATCAAAGATATTGGACAACCTAGCTTTTAATTTCTTATTTTCTTTGAGTTGAGCTCGAAACTGTTCAAGTGCATCCCAATATTTGTATGCATAGCTGAACCAGATTGACTTTTGCTGTTGGAATGCCTTCCCCTGTGAAAGATCATATTATATTCTCCATGTGTCCTTTAGTTCTTGAAAACTAGAGGTCTCAGTGTGAGCATTGTTGACACAGGGAGGTTCACTCTGTGTATAGGCATCAGTAAAGGATTTCTGTTCTGTAATAGTTTGGGTAGGCCGGGGTGGTTTTATGTCCTCCTCTACAATTCTTGAAGAACCTGCTAGTTCTTGTGTAGCAGCAGGTTGTTCTGTTTCTTCTTTTGCCATTCTTAGAGAGCCTGCCGGTTCTTGTGTAACAACAGGTTGTTCTGTTTTAATTACAACAGGGGAGGTCTGTGAGCTGGCTCCAGTCATTGGAACTTCAACTATCTTGTATCCCGCTTGAGTGTAAAGCTCACCACACTCACTGAACATATATTCATTGTATTGACTCTTTTCGGCTGCAGATGCTACCCGTGCTAAGGTATGCAGATTGAATTCGTTTTGATAGGATTCTTTAACCATTATTATCTCCTGCTGATAATCCTTAATTTGAGACTTTAAAAACTCAATTTCTTCCTGCAGGAAGGCTAAGGTGGTCGGGGCTTGCGTAGCTGCAGATTCCAGTGGAGGAAGGGGTCGTTGTTCATCATCAATTTGATCATTGGCATCCCCAACAGGTGGTTCTTGTGTATCACTTGTTGGGTCAGTGGCTGGTTCTTGTGTATCAGCCACATGTAGGTCATTATCTTCTTGGTTCCCAACAGGTGGTTCTTGTGTAACACCTGTTGGGTCAGTGGCTGGTTCTTGTGTAACAACAACTTGCCCAATATCATCTTGGGCGTCTATTTTAGATTTTTTGGTAGCTGGTTCTTGTGTAACAGCTACCTCCTTTAAAGAAAATAATGTCACAAAATTGTCAACGCTCTGCATTTCAGCACCAGAGGGTGAGGAAGGTGAATGCTCAGGGCTGGTTAGAATGCGGGATTTTAAGATGATGGGTGGTGAACTAGGGATAATGGGGATAATGGGTTTAGTTGCTACAAACGATCCTGTTCATCGCCTTGGTAAGAAAACAAGAAAATCAGTGATTTTTCTCTTACCGCCACTTTCCTTTAAAATGGGAGAACTATCAGCAATAGCAGCTTCTTTAACTGAAGCCCTGGTTCTTCTTCTTTTTGGTGGGGTTACAATTTTCTGCTGCTTTTTCCTTTTGCGAAAGATGATGGGGGTATTATCATCAAAGTCATCAGTGGAAATATGAAGTACAGGGGTGGATTTTTGAGCTTCATTGGGGGATGGGGTCCTCTGCAGGGGTGTTTCTGCTGCTAATTGTTGATTTTCAGCCGCTTGATGGGAAATTTCTTGGGATACTTGCTCTGATTATTGGGGAATTTCCTCTGCTTGCTGAGGAATTTCTTCTATTTGCTGAAGAGGATTAATGAGGGGGGGTGGGTGGTTTAGAGCAAAGCCTCTATTTATCAGAAGTTGGGCTAAGCGATGGTGTTTCAGGGAAAGGAGATGATGCTTTGCATTTACAGTGTAATGTGACATATTTTTTCGACAACCCAATAGATAATAAGGCATGTTTATTAACTGACCATGCCTCAAATGATTTAACAAAACAAAGTCGTGTTGGTAAATTACTTGATAATGACCTTCACATGTCAAATATTGCTTAATGGTGGGGGCAGTGACTGAAGTGCGACCCCTCTGCCTTTGGCTTCAACATGCTCGCCTGGTAGGAGAAAGTCTTGCTGCGCATTCAGAATAAGATGTTTTCTACTAAACCAGCGCGTACCATTGGTTGGTAACCCAGAAACTTGGGCTATGGCTTCTTCTGTCAATGGAATTTTCACTCCTTGGACAATGGAAAATCCTTCTCTTATGTTGCATGCGAACTCCAAAACTTGCTGTGAATTAAAATCCGGTAGTCTTCTGAAATACTCTACCCATCCTGCTTGAAGAAATATTTGGTAGGCCTCTGGGTAGAGTTCCAGCAATGCTGTTGAGCCAAGTTCATGTGTAATCAGATTTCCCCCCATAGTTGTTGGTTCAGACAAAATACACAGTGTAGAGCCGAGTAGCCGAGGTCGAGACAGAGTAAACCATTACAAATGAGGTTATGACACGGTAAGGTACTTCGAGGTGACTTATATACTACTGTGAGAACTAAGGACGACGATGATTGACATGTTATATCATAATTACGATGTTTTGGTAATCCCCCCAAAGCTATGGCTGAATGATTTGATTGGTAGTACAATGATTTCGGTAGTCGTATCAACGTCTCCACATTAACTATAATTTAATATCCACACTTAAACATGCATACCTTTATATTTACCTTTAGTTGTTGCGCCATAAAGTCTTATCTTGTCTTTTGCTAGATCAATAATGATTGAAAAGGGTCTAAAAATATGAAAATACGGGTGGTTTTTATTATTGGCAGGAAGTAGTAGTGGAGAAATGTAATTATCAGGGTGCATGGCTGGTTCCTTTAATGAAGAATGATATGTTCCATCAGAATAATGGTTCATTTTTCGGGAACACAAACGAGGAAATTGGTACTCTTTAGTAAAAAAATAAAAAAGATTGGTGTTAAGCGCTGGAATGTGGTGTTCCAGCAACGGGAAATGGTGTTGCAGCAACGGGGAATGGTGTTGTAGCAACGAGAAGTGGTGTTGCAGCAACGGGGAAATGGTGTTGCAGCAATGGGAAATGGTGTTGCAGCAATGGGAAGTGGTGTTGCAGCAACGAGGAAATGGTGTTGCAGCAACAAGAAATGGTGTTGCAGCAACAAGAAATGGTGTTGCAGAAATGGTGTTGCTGCAATAGGAAATGGTGTTGCAGCAACAGGAAATGGTGTTGAAGCAACGGGAAATGGTGAAAGGAATGATTTATGGTCTGAAAGATGTTCCCAAGTTGCAAAGTGATTCTTTTGGAATTTTTGTTCTCAGCCATCCTCCGAAACTAAGATCTGCAAAATAATTAATTGTAACATGGCAACCCTTGACAGGGATTATTAGTTAAGAAATCTTACACTAGAAATAAATAAACAAACAGAAATTTAAGTGCATTGAGGGACATCAAATTCCCCCAAAAAGGTATAATGTATGTCTGTCATGCAAGTAGCTTTGAAATCCTCTATAGAAATAGGTCATTGATACAAACAGAGTCGATACCCATTCACTAATAATGGTGTCTTTCTATCATCAATCGTTAGTCTGACTGTTCCATTCGGAAAAACGGCATCTACTTCATAAAGTCCTAGCCACCTTGTTCTTAATTTCCCTTGAAAATTTTCAAAACGGGAGTCATACAGTAAGGCCCAATTACCTTTTTGGAACTGCTTGTGCTTAATAGTTTTGTCATGCCACCTAGTTCTTTGCTGTTATATCATGGTTGTTTGATGGATGGCATCCAACCTTTTTTCATCCAATTCCTGAAGCTGCTGCAACCTAGCTGTCTATGCATCAATCAAATAAAGGTTAACAGCTAAAGCAGTCCTTAAGGTTTTGATCTCAAATTCCACAGGAAAAGCAACATTTTTACCATAGACTAATTCATGAGGTGAAAAACCCGTAGTGTTCCTCCAAGTAGTTCTGTAAGCCCATAATGCTTCAGGCAACTTTTGAAACCAGTCCCTTCTATTCTCCTTGACTTTCTTTGTTAAAATGGCTTCTATGACTTTATTTGTACTTTCCACTTGCCCATTTGCTTGGGGGTGATAAGGTGTAGTCATCTTATGCTTAATGTGATATTTCTGGAGCATATCTTTGAAGCCATGAGAATTAAAAGGAGGTCCTCCATCTGTGACTAGTTCTCTAGGAAAACCAAACCTAACAAAGATTTCTTCAAAATAGAAAAGCTAACACAGATTCTTCATTAGCTTTGATAAGTGCCTTAGCTTCTACGCACTTAGTCATATAATCTATGCAAACCAGTATATAAACTCTTTGATTGGATGGAGGATTGATGGGACCTATAAAATCTAGTGCCCATATTTCAAAAGGTTCAAGTATTACCTGGGGGTTGAGTGGCATTTCATCCCTGTGATTAGGCTGGCCCATTCTCTGACAGCTATCAAAAGCCCTAACATATTTCTTTGCATCCTTAAAAAGTGAGGGCCAATAGTAACCCATTCTGAGAACTTTGTGTGTTGTTCTTTTATCCACAAAATGCCCTCCAAAAGGGCCATCATGGCAAGCCTTCAATATATCATAAGCTTCATCTTCTCTGATGCATCTTCCAATTTCCTGATCGAGTCCTGTGTGAAAGAGACACCCACTTATCCAGCTGTACCTAGCACTTTGCTGAACAATCTTTCTTTTCTCTTTGTGCGATAGGTGTGATGGTAATTTTCCTTCAGCTAAGTAATTGGCAATGTCTGCATACCAAGGTGAGTGAGAAGATACTGCAAATAAATATTCATCAGGAAAAGAATCATCTACTGGAATATTTTCATCAATCTTTAACCGAGAAAGAAAATCAGCAACTACATTTTCTTTTCTTGGCCGATCTACAATTCTAATATCACATTCTTGTAAGAATAATAACCATCTGGTAACTCGAGCATTTGTAACTGATTTGTTCATTAAATATTTTAATGGCCGAGTGATCAGTATGCACAAAGTAGTGTAACCAGTAATATAATGCCGAAACTTGTTAATAGCATAAATAACTGCTAAGAATTCTTTTTCGGTGACTGTATAATTAAGTTCAGCAGGGGTCATATTTTTACTATTAAAATAGATAGCATAGGGAAGATTGTTTTCTTCTTGACCCAAGACAGATCCTATTGCAGTGTCTGAAGCATCAAAGGATATATGAAATGGGAGTGCCCAATCAGGTTCTCTTAAAATAGGAGCTGTAGACAATTGATGTTTAAGTTCAGTAAATGCTTTTTGACAACCATTAGTCCACTTAAACTCAGCATTTTTCATAAGTAACACAAACAAAGGAGAAGCTATTTTAGAAAAATCCTTGATAAATCTTCTATAATATCCAACATGTCCTAAAAAACTTCTTACATCAGTTTGTGTTTTTGGGATAGGAAGAGTCTGAATTACTTGTACCTTAGCTGGATCAACTTGAATTCCTAGGAATGAAATGAAGTGTCCCAAAACAATACCTTGATTCATCATCATATGACATTTTTCAGTACTTAAGGCAAGATGTGCTTCTATACACCGTTTAAGTACTTTTTCAAGATTTTGTAAGGCATCTTCAAAAGTCACACCATAAGGAGTAAAGTCATCCATAAATATTTCTAAGGAATCATTAAGCATATCAAAAAAAATTCCTATCACTGCCTTTTGAAATGTTGTTGGGGCATTACATAGTCCAAATGGAAGAACTTTATAGGCAAAAGTTCCCCATGGACTAGTAAAAGTGGTCTTGTCTTCATCTTGGGGTGCAATCTTGATCTGATTATAACCACTAAACCCGTCCAGAAAGGAAAAGAATCTCTTACTTGCCAAATTATCTAGCACCTGATCAATAAATGGTAAGGGAAAATGATCTTTATGAGTAACCTTATTCAGAGCTCTATAGTCCACACACACTCTCCATTTTCCATTTTTCTTAGGTACTATCACTAATGGTGAAACCCATTCACTATCAGAGATAGGATATATGAATCCTGAATTCAACAGTTTTTGAAGTTCTTCTTTCACAATTTCCCTTAAATTAGGATTCATTCATCATTGGGGTTGGCAGACTTGGCAGGATCCTTCTTTAATATAAATTTGGTGAGTACATAATTCAGAAGAAATTCCCTTCATATCTGTGTAATACCATGCAAATGCTTGTTTATTTTCATGGAGTAACTTCATTAACTGTTGTGTTTCAGCATCTGTTAAGTTAGGGTTTATATTTAATATTTTTTCAGGCTCAATTTCGACTGCTATACTTTTGGAGGGGGTGTCAGCTGATGTCTGAGATAAGTCTTTAGTTTTAAGATTCTACTGTGATTCAGATTCCAAGATTGTATTCAAGTGATCATGTATTTCAAAGTTAACCAAAGAAGGTTTAGAAATAAAACTACTAATTAATTCATCTTCAGTTGAATCTTTAAAAGTTATGGCTTGTCCGACAGTCAAAATGGGTTGAGTCTCATCATTCTCATAATCTAACCATACTGAATTATCATTGTTAATCATAGGTGTGGCATGAGGGTACAGAGTAAGCTGATTGGTTTCAGATCCATTAGAAATTGTCATTGAACCTGACCTACAGCTAATGAAGGCATCTGTTGTAGCTAGCCAAGGCCTCCCTAAAATCAATGGATGACCCCCCAACTTATTTTTGGTCTGTAACACCACAAAATCAGCTAGGTAGTTCCAAGATTCAACTGAAATTATCAGGTCTTCAATGACTCCTTCAAGTTTGATTGTGGAGCGGTCAGCCAGCTCTAGAATGGTTGGGGTTTCCCTAATAAAAAAATTTAACTGCAATAACTGTGTTGTTTCAAGTGTCATGATGTTTATTGCAGCACCGATATCTACCAGAACTCTAGAAACAAAGGTTTTACCAACCTGAACTGTAACTGTAGGGTGACCAGGGTCACCATATTTTACAGGGGGTTTTTTTCTGACATTAGAGTAGCTAGATCACCCATCACATGAACTGTGAGGGGGTCCTTAGCTTTTCTTCCAGGTTTCTTAATACAAATATCTCTAATAGTTCTAGCATAAATCGGTACATCTCTCAGTGCTTGTCAAAGTGGAATTTTATAATATAAATTCTGCAGTTCTCCTAACAAATTAAAAGTAGGTGGCTCAAGTGTTTTGGTAAGAGCCAAACGTTCAGGGAATGGTGGCTCTGCTGCTTCAGCAATAATTTTAGAGGATATTTCAACTGTTTCAGCGTTGTTATTAGAGGATGATCCAACTATTTCAGCATTAGATGACTTTTCTTTTCCGATTTCTTCTTTATCAGAATCAGAAGTGATGTCATCAATAATGGGTTCAAGTATTCTTCCTGAGCGTAAATGAATGTCATTGCATTGCAGAGGGGAAACTAGTTGGTTTTGAACATCAATTACTTGCAGAGCTTTATTATTATTCGGGTTGGGGTTAGGTTGTACAAGTAGCTGAGGTCTTATTTTCTGATTATTAGGTGGGTCATTTGATGGTACGGAGAGAGATTGCTGATACTGAGGTAATTGGTTTGGAAATGGAATCTGTGGAGCTGTCCAATTCGGATTCCATTGATAGGGTTGCTGTAAAGCCCAGGGATTCCACATTGTACGGTCAACAAAAGGAGGATTTGGTTGCTGCATGGGTGGGAAATTCATTTGATTAAAGGGTGGGTACTGCATTTGATTGAAGGTTGGGTAATTTGCTTGAAAAGGAGGATGATTATTCCAATGATTAAATGGCATGTTAGAATTCATACCTTGTCCTCGTGGTTGCCATTGCCTTCTCTGTGTGAGGAGGTACACTGCTTCAGCTTCTTCCTCAGTTGGCTGCAGTGATGCTTTTATTCCTGGCAGAGAAGGGCATTGTTGGGTCTCATGGTCCTTTTCACAGATAGTGCAAATTGGTACCTTGTCCAGGGGACATTCCCTTAGTGGGTGTTTCTCCCTACATCTAGAGCAGAAAATAGCCAGGGTGGCTTCTACTTCTGCCTGCTTCTTTTTAACCTGTAAGGTATCAATTTGTGAAGCAAAAGAGCTTAACATTTCAGTTTTAAATTCTTCAAGTAAGTTACCTATTTCGGTCTGTGTTGCTCCTCCACTTGCTGATTTCTGGACTCTTGAGTATGTACTGTCTTTGCTCTTTGGTCTACTTGATGCTCCTCTTGAACATCTTTTACAGAGATTGATAATCTCATCATAGGATTCCTTAGATATGTCTCCTTTTCCAAGCATGTTTAACATATCTAAACAATCATCTCGTACCCCTCTTAGCAATATTGACTTGAGAATATCCTTACTCATATCAGGATGATCAGATCGCTGTAAGTTATATTGTAGCCTTTCCACGAAGTCTTCTAGACTTTCATCCTCTTTCTGAGTCATCTTGAATAATTCCTCCTTTCTTTCTCTTGTTCGACAATAATTGGTATTTGGCCAAAAATTTCTCCTTCATCTGGTCCCATGTTGTAATCACATGAGCTCCCAGGCTCATGAACCATCTTAATGCATTCCCTTTTAATGTAGCTGAAAACAACTTTAATTTCTGAGTAGAATTAACATAGTCATAGCTCCTACATAGTATATAAAATTCAAAAAGAAATTCATCAGGATCTTCTGTGGATAACCCATGGAAATTGGGTAATGCTGAAAGTGGGATATTCTTCATAGGAGTTTCTCCTCTGGGGAGATCTCTAATGGGGAATTATATGGTGGAGAGAGAATTTTCTCCCCTTCCCTCCATTCTGCATCCTCCACCGAAAATTCCTTCATTGTTATCCTCCATTGGTTGTTTTCCTGATGCGCTTGACCGATCTTCAGAATTTTCTGTTGGGATTTCGATGTCCTGCACTCGTTCCTCCACCTTAACTTCTTCTACTGGTCATTCGTCTTCTTCCACCGGTTCCTCAGTATATTCTGATGGTTCTATAACCCTCTCTGGCCCCACTACTTCCTCTGTCTAAAAATCTGTTTGGGAAGAGTGTTGGGTATGTGGCCTCCGAGAGCTTAACCTCTGGGATGTCTCAGCTTTTGAAATAATATCGTCAATACAAGTTTTTCTTCCTCCTCCTTTGCCTTTGCCGCCTGAATGCTTAACCTTCTTGCATCCTCTCATGCATCCTTCCTTTCTAAAGAAAGAAAAAAAATGTTAATACCTTTAAAATCTTCAGTCGCCTTCCCCGGCAACGGCGCCAAAATGTTGGCTGCTTGAATTGTTTATTAATTAAACAGTCGAGTACCACATTAAATTGTCAACCTGGGAAAGTCCTTTTGTTTCAAAGGTGACCTCATACTGTATTCACTTAATTATAAAAGAATTAAAGGCTGTAGTATAAACAAATCTACTTTCTATCAAACCCTTACTCTGTGTTATAGCAGTTATGATCTATTGCAGAAATTAAATGAAAACAGTTAACTGAAGGTAACAAATCTGCAAAAAGAAATGATGGCTGTCGTGTAACAGAGGATCAGGACCCTATCCTCAGGGTAAGGATGTTCAGCACCTGTCCCTGTGACCAAATTGCCAATGCACACTGCAAATCCTAGTCATCGGTGACACACTCTTTTACAACACCAATTGATTAAGAAAACAGAGTATCAGCAAAGGAAAAATATCAGAAGCAATGCTAGCGATACACAGAAATCACACACACACTCAAAAGAAAAGAAATGGGTGAATCTTGTGAAGAAGGTGGGCCCTGTCCCTCTCACAAGATTGCCCAAGACACAGATGCTAAGTTAAAATGCTCAGAACAGTGCTTTATTCATCTACCAAAATGTCAAATTACAATAAGGATTCAGACTTGCTCTGCACTACAATACCCCTATTACAACTTGTTCTCTCCCTCTAATGTAGATGTGTCCTCTTTATAGAGGATACATCTATCACAATAGATTGTCATTACTCATTTAGTTGACCCTTTTGTACAAAAATAGGAAATCAATTCCTGTTTACAGCATGTTGTTACAACAGTGTGTAACTTTGTCATCCTTCGTTAATCAGATCCTTTTGCTGTTGCAAAGCTGGTAAACCTCAACCGTCTCTTTGAGATCCTTGTATTGTCCTTGGCTATTTCACCTTTGTTGCCGATTTGGTAAATCTCAACTGTTCCCTTGAAGTTCTCGTGCTGCTCCCGGTGTTCCAACATCTACGACTGTGTTTTGCCAATTTTGGACAGTGGCTGATCATGCTATGTTAGCATCTGCAACGTATAGTTCTGGCAGCTTCAGACAGTTACTGCTCCTGCTAGGCAATTGTTGTTTCCAATGTTTCAACCATTGCAAAATGAGGTTTTACCTGCTTTAGTCAATTTCTGTTTCTCGTATTGCAGCAACTGCACAGTTGTTGTTTCTGGTGTTCCGCAACTGTGAATTATAATTCTGTAGTCTTTGAACAATTTCAACAATTGTCAGCGACTTAGTCAACTTCCAAAAATTAATTATAAAGATAACATGAATATGTGTTGAATAATTAAATATATAGCAATGAGGAGAGTTACTTCATACCTTTGGAATAATTAGGTCAAAATGTTATCAAGGCTTCAACTTATGGGCTAAAGAGGGTAACATAATGACATAATACAAGGTCAAAAGTAGACAATATGGAGTCGTAACAATGATCTCTTCACCTCATCATCTAATCACGATGTTGATTCAATCGTTATTAATATGTCTAAGCCACTGGTCTACAAAGATCCATCTATCAACGAAGTCAAAACCCCACAGACCGTCGAGGCATTTTAGTCTGAGCTGATGGTTATGTCAGGCCCTCGATGTCCTGAGGTTGGTTTCGCTTCTGATCAAGAATTTTTTCAAACACTCAAGGCTCCTCATCACTCATTTGTATGCACTCAAGATCAATCTAACACTAAGGTTTTACTTCCTCCACTTGAACTACATGATCCCATGGCTCATGCATTGGAAGAGTCTTACATTGCAAGCACTCATGTGTGACACAAATTATCTTTGTTTCTTTAATTTTCTTGCATGTCAGAGTCAAGAGTGTGCTTATGATTCAAAGTTGCACGTAGTGTCACATAGCACCAGGATAAGTCCATGGATTACCCGTCATGCGCACGCACTCACTTATGTCACATGGGCACACTGAATCATAGAGTGTGGTTGTCTTCATTGTTAAATATTTCTTTCTTAATGTTGGTTCACACAACTGGGTTGCTCGCAGACCAAGCCTTCACCAACATGGGTCTATTAATCTATTGGTGGCTGCATTGGAAGTATCACTTCACATGATCAGGCCCATGTACCGTTAGTGTAGGAGTAGGAGTAGTGTTTGCTTTCAGTTTTTTGCTTGCATGATTGTTTGTTTATGTGCTTTATTTGCTTGTTTGTTTGCTTGATTGTTTGTTTACTTTCTTCACTTTCATTTTTTCTTTGGTGACTGTTATTTCGTTCGCTTGTTTTATTCATAGGTTAGTTTTGCATGAAACCATGTATGACTCTTGAAGTGACATGGGTAAAGTACAAGAGGGCTTGTACAACTATCACTACTTGGTTACCTGTCATCTTGCCTCTGTATGGTGAGCTTGTTACTCTTATTCCATGATATGTTGAAGGAAAATACATACTATTCGAAGTGAATGTTGTTGTAAACACAACGATTGCCCGCTAACTAGTGTTACCTTCTCTAGTTGATTGTTTTCGATTAACCCTTGAAAGCTCAGTCAAGTAGAGTAAGGTAAGCGGGAAAACCTTAACACGCACGTGAGAGATACAATAAACTAATTCTCTACTGGAACAACCTCTTATGCTCTCAATAAGTTGGGATCCCTCTTTCACCTCTGAAATGAATAAGTGCCATGCACAGTGAAAAATGAAAAGTAAAAAATTCAAAATGAAAAATAAATAAGGCGACAGAAGAGAAAGGCTTCCTATGTAGGGAGGTGATGCAAGTAACTCTGTCAGGGTACTGACCATGCTCGCTGGTAGTGGAGACATGCTTATGTTCCTATGTGATTCCACCGCGGTCCTTACTGGGCGTACTGGCAGTGGAGCAACATCATAGATGAAACTAAGAATCTTACGACTATACTGCTTGTGCACCTATATACCCCTCAACCCCAATTGAAACAATTGTGTTTCCTTGGCTTGGAATGTGTATCAATCGACCAAGGGTTTGGCAGATGCTACATCTTACAATCGAGTTAGTGTGAAACCAATATGAGCTTAAAACTGAACAATACCTTAGGAGGTGTTATATTTTCTTCTCATGAACAAGGTCCATTCAAAGAGCTGGAGTTATACCAGTGTGTCGCCAAGCATTGTAGCAACTACAAACACCCTCCAATTTTTTTCCTTAGCCTCATTTTGGAGCCTCCCTTCCAACCTTCATAACAGCTTGCCTTGCTACGTTAAGTTCACAAGCTCTGATGTATTTCTTGCACAAAGGCAGCCTATCGGTCACATCTTGATCCATTCCCCTCATAGGTTGTTCACTCGGACTTAGTCCAGTTGCACATTGAGCAACTTCCCTTGAAAATTACACATTTCTAAAGGGAAACTAGCCTTCCCTCTAGAAATTATGCAATCCTCTCTGGTAGCCTGCTCGACTCTAGGATTATGCAATCCTTCTTGCCAACACTCCTAGTAGGATTTACGCAAATTTCCCCAGCAACACTGCTCAACCTAGAAATTGTGCAAATCTAGGTAGCGGTCAGCTACTTTGCCCATAAATTATGCAAATCTCTTAGGGAGTCAGCCGAGCTCCCAGCTAGAAATGCATATTTCCTTCAAGAAGTCAAACAACCTCTTGCATCTACACCTGAGTTGACTGATTCCTTCCAGGACTGAGAAAAACAAACTTGCATGCATAGGTTGCTTCTCCCAAGGCAACACGTGAAGGCATCCCTTGTCTTAGGGATCTATGTTTAGCAGTTGGAGGTTACATGTAATGAGAAATTCAGAAACCTCCCACCAAATGTCACTTCCCCTAGATTTGTGTCATGCACGTCATAACCTCGATGTTATAAAAAATCATCAGTCAGATGCTACGAAGCTCATTCCTCACATCAACCTTGCATCTCTGACATCCCACATCACATCTAGGAGCAGTCGGCACATTGAGCTCAATTGTTTTGGGGTAAGCCCGCTTCCCATGCCTTGTGCTGCATTTTTGTCACTTTTTGTATTTTCACTTGTGTGAGTACTATTTTCTTTATTTCTTTGAATGCTTGTTGTCGCTTACATGTATTGTAGATCGTCCTAGATTTGTTTCAGTTTTTGTTGCTATCTCACTGTTGTCACATGCATGAAATTGTTGCACAAACATTCGCCCAACCAGTGAACTGCAAGACCCACATGGATGTTGATATGTTTGCCAAATCTTTCATTCATGTTTTTCATGCACTTTCAATCAGTTCTGATATCACTTAGTGTTGCCATGCATTTACTGTAATAGTTGCTTTCAGTTTCCTGTCGGTGAGTCAGCCCAACCTTGGCCTCGACTCTGCCTTCACCAAGGATGCATTGTGTAATATGGGGAAGGAAGGCTTGCCTTCCTCTCCAGATTTGTGCATTCCTACCTAGCACTGGCCTCCAAGGATTTTTGCACATTTCTGGAGGATAGTGGCTACTTGGCCCAAGAAATTATGCAAATCTGTCCGTGGGCCAGTTGTCTTTCCCAACTGGAATTGTGCATTGAGAAATCCAAGCAATTTGCAGCTAGACTAGACTATGCATTGTGTAGTTCTAGTAGTCAGTCAACCTCCCAACAGTCCAAATTGTTCCTTGTGTGTCCTTGGCAGTTAGTCTCCTGACCTCCTAACCAAAATTGTGCAACCTTCATGATCATTCACCTAGGGATGTTGCAAGTCAATTCTCGTGTTCATTTTGGTTTTCAACTGATATATTGCTTGCCATGAGTGTCGCCATATCTCCAGGTATCACATGTGTTCATCTGATTCTTACTAGTACAGGTACAATGGTTTCTAGGAGAGTAGAGATGAAGACACTGTTCAGAGCACACTTGGGGATGCAGTCTATCAAGTGTCTATGGACTTGCATACCCATGAAGAAATCAAGTTGTTCATAAACAAGGACATGAAGACATGACAACAGTATCATCACAGTGAGTAGCATCATGAACACAATTAAAGACAACATACCAAATGCAATGAATGCAAGAGGATGGTTGTTGACAACACAGAGGCGGAACAAGGTTGTAAGCTCAAGCAGATCCATTGATGATGAAAGCAACTTTGGAGACTCTGGCTATGAGGCGACGACATGACATGAATATTGTGCAAAGACAGGGAATGGACCAAAGAAGGAGTTGCATGTGATGAAACAACAACTCAAGGAAGAACATGAAGCTACACAGATAAATGAATGAGTTGCAGGAGGATCAGGAACAGAAATGAGCGCATCGTGCACTCACGAATGAAGCTTCTCCAGTACAAGTTGAAGATACATCCTAGAAGCTAACACGGAGCAAACATGGTGAGCAATATTGGTGATCACATGCAAGGGATTCAGTAGCATGCATGTCATTGTGAACATGCATGAAATCCAACCCATTCAACACACTCACCAAGGCGAAGACAAGAAGCAAGTCCAACTCGAGCTGAACATGTAATTCGGCAAGTTGATGTGCATGACCACCAACACACACTTGAAGATCAGCATGGACACTATGCATTAGTGTGTTGCCGGTTCAGTCGCACACAAGAAGACCATGCACATATTAGTAGACGAGTTGGATGAAGTAGCCCAACCAATGCACCGATTGCAACAGAGGCAAGAGTTTGCTTCAGCAAGATCTCACCGTGAGGTGCATGCAGACCAGCATGGACAACCAAGCTTGGCATCAACTCACCACCTTCACAATCAAAAGCATGTCAAAGAGTTGGTCTCATCATAGTGGACCGAGTGTCAGTGATGTCTTGCAAGGCTTGCTCAAGCCATGTTGTCTCACATGAGTACATGTGTATTGTATTGTTGAGTCGTGTCAAGTGTCAATAGTTGGATGTAACAGTCATAGAGTAGGCAAAGAGTCATGAGGGAAGTTGAACTATCACAAAGGAAAATGTCAAGGGTCACCCCACCCTTTGCTATAAATAGTCCGTCATAACTCATTGTAAAGACTTTTGGTCAGCCAAGCTTCTTCTAAGACTATCTTGAAGAAAGCTTGGATATTATTGTAATGCGCCTTGGCTTCTCCACTACACGAAGCTAGTACATCTCTTTGGAGGAGCAAGCGGATGTGGTTGTAACATTTCACTGATGGGGCTAGTAGGTTTACATGGATGTACTGTATGATTGGAACTTATACTTTATATAATAAGAGCCAACACATTTTCATGCATATGTTGTTATTGTAGTTGGACTATTTTGGTTTCGTTAGTGATATATGTCGTTTAATTTACGTTTTTGTGTATGAACTAATTTGTATGCAATTATATGAATCTTGTTGTAAATGTGTTGTATATGCTATTAGTGTTGTCTCATCCATGTCGACTACTCTGCTGGACACCAGACATACCTTTCACATGAACCTTTCTATAACAAACTTTGCACTCGCTCAGACTGATCCGTGAGTGTTGTACGTGTTATCTTACCTTGTATGTTGTGACTACCACATCTGAGTGGACTTCTCTACCAGAAGTTGTGTATGTCGTTTTGTGTTGTGTGTTCCTAGTCAAGTTGGGACTGCTCCGTTTCAACCTGGAAATCACCTTCACCCATATCTTCCCCCTTATGTGTTAGAACCTCTCAAACACCTTCCTTGACTCACTGAAGTAGTCACACCATTGCTACTGACAGAGTTATCATACTTTCCTTTATGTGACATCGTGGTCAGGGCATTACCTTACAACCCACTAATGGGACTCCTACCCCAAACGGTCTGAGGTCTAATTGTGACTTCTTACTGGGGAGATACTCTTGACATGTTGGTAGGTCCAACATCGTCAACATAATGGTAACTAAAAGGTTTTTAGGATCCCCAAATGAAACTCCTACTCCAACCATAATATTTTAAAAATATATTAGCACCTATTGTAATGTAGCATATCATTCTCCAAAATACTTAGATAGATATAAAGGAAATCATGGACATAATTGTTTTTCATTAATGACATATAATAGAAGATAAATATTTTTTAAATATAAAATCATAATATTCTTTAATGATAAATATTCTTCAAAGATAAATATGCATATATATTTAAAAATTGTTATGAAAATGATAGATATTAATAAGCATTTCAAAATTTTGACTTTGTTTTGCTTTTAACTAGAGTGAACCCTACACACATACATTTATTTTCATTAGAGAAGACTATGCATACACATTTAAAAGATATTACCAAAATGACAGAGATTCACATGAATTTTAAAATTCCAACATCAATTTTGTTTATATAGTATGAACCATCAAGTATGTCAAGCCACACCAAAATTAAAAGTAGATGCATTGCTTAACATGTACACTTGTAATAGTATTATTTTTCAAAATAGTGGATTTTTAAGAACGTGTTGATTATGAAATACACCCATGCACTACACAACTACAAAACCCTAAATAATCATCATGATACTTTTCAAAATGATGCAATGATGATCATCCTCATCCTTTTCAAAACATTAGCATGTATGTGAAGGTCTAATAGATAATTCATATACAACTACCAATTATCTTACATAATCAATCCCTATAGGAACTTAACAAGGTGATGCATATAAAATATTTTTGTGTCATATATTTGGTTTTCCAAGGCCCTATCCATCACCCATATATACTAGAAGAATAATTTACAACCATGAACATTTTCTTTGTTTCCAATGTCATGATCAAGATCATGAGACCCATCCTTGTTGTGTAAGATCTTGCAACTATTTAAATATTATATCCATAGAAATAAATATCTTTATATGTCATAAAACTTGTGTGGTCATTCAATGCCTCACTACTAACCTATGAGCTCTAGAAGCTTCACTTTATAAGTAATACCATTGTTTCAGTTCTTGAACCATGGTTAAGATTTTAAGACCCATTATTACACCCTTAGTTTCCATTTCAAAACCATTAGAAAGGCCTTAAGACATAATAGTGATACATAAATCCTTGTATTGGCCACTTTTCCAATCTAATGTTCTCTTTATAAAGTATTTATAAGGCTTCATCAAAAACTTTAATTTGAGTCTTGAAACCATGCCATACTATCAATACATGGATCTACATTATCCATGTCAAATTTCAATGCATATGAGCAACATCTGCAAAAAATTCAATGTTAGCCCCATTCACATGTCACTAAGTGTGGGGTTAATTAATAATAGCATATAATTTCCTCCATTAATGAGATTCTCCTGGTTTCAAGAATAATATAGCATTCTCTACTAAAAAAGACCAACCACATGAAGGTGGAAGCTCATTATATGGCCCTTGCCCCCCACGGATCTCTCAATATTCTCAACACCCAATTTATCTACTATAAATTATTTGAAATAAACATAGTAAGAATTAATAATATATAGAATTTACTTTAAAAATATATATATTTAAGTTAAACTAACCTCAGGGTGCAAAAAAAACCATACGTCGTCGCAATTACAACCATAGACGTGGTTCGTCATAATTATGACACCAAACATAGTTTGTTGCATGTGCAATGAACATCATATTTCATAACAATGGAGATGCCTTAGAAATAACATGTCGCAATTATGACCCACCACAACTATGACGTCATAATTGCAATGAAGACGGGCACCAAAACTTTAAAAAATGAAATTTTTCATGACCTTTATCATAGTATAGGCCATATTGTCGGACAATGTCATCTCAATTTAGTCATATATGTAGTAGTGTGCATTGTGTACATGTTGTGTTGTAACATGTGTATTCATTCTATTGTAACATGTGTATTTGTTCTGTTGTATCATGTATATATGTAAATGTGTTTTGTTGTGCACTGTTTGTCTATGTTGTATAATGTGTTGGGATAGGAAGGTATGGGATTGTCTGGGCCCTTGTTCTAATAAATTGTTCGGTGGAGGCGGGTTAGCCTTTGGATTCTTGATGATAAAACTATGTCAACAAAAGGCTACTTGGTTTAGTAGTGACTACCTAGTTTGGTGATTCCCATAGTCATGAATGGGTTTATATATATGATAATCGTTGGTGGAGGTATAAAATTCTAAATTCCCTCAATGATTTAGGGTGGAGGTGAGCCTCTAGATTCCCTTGTTGTTTCAACAACTAATCCAGCATAACTGTGGGTTTGGTACCTTAACTGTTAGCCTGGAGGGTACATGGATCCCTAGAGCAACATTACTATGGGGTTGGTAACTTGGTAGTTAGCCTAGAGGGTACGTAGAGCCCTGGAGTAGCACGACTATGGGGTTTCCACCTTGGAAGTTAGCCTAGAGGGTATCTAGAGCCTTGGAGTAGCCACTTTGTGTTGGCACCTTGGTGGTGGAGGGCATGCTATTGTCTATGACTGGGTGCTTGTGGGGTTTCGCAAATGATCTAGTGTATGTACATGGTCAAAGAGAAGAGAAGGAATTGGGTGTCTATCGGGTTTGGAAATTGATCTAGTGTGTGTAATGAAAGCAAAAAAGACCAAATTAAGATAGGTATAAGTATTTCATTTAGTTTTTGAATTTCTATGTTATGAACATAATTTAATGTTCTGATTTATGATAATTTGGGTTTTGAGATAACCAAATAAGCTATTCTTATTCATGATGATTTAACATATGAGCTAATTTGACTTGTTATGTCAGGAACAAAAATAGAATTACAAATTTCACCTCATTGATAAGTTGTTAATGAGGTATGATTTAAATTATTGCAATTTCTTATGATGATTCTCATGGAAAATTTTGTGTTATGATGTAGGAAAGCATGGAAATTGTCTGGGTTTGGTGGTTAAAGATGGATTAAAGATTGATAGTAGAAATAGTAAAATAATTAAAGCATGCAATAGTACACTGGAAAAGGAGTAAAAAAAAAGGTCATTATGGGACACTAGTACCCAATAGTGCCCGTTGGTTTCCATGAGGCATGTCATGACTAGTATGCTAGTTTTAAGGCATGGATATGCCTTGGTTTTGAGACCCTTCCAATGTAAGGAAACCTTTCCAAGGAATGAATTGCATGAGGGACTGAGATGTAGAGAATGGGATCCTTGAACCTGAAAGGTGAGCAACTGCACATAAGGTGGGGTGATGGATTTCTTGAGGGACTGAGAAGTGGAGATGGGAAGGCCAGAAAATGATCTTTTTTGTTCATGAGCATAGTTGATTGGAATAATAAGCACATTGGGGTTGTGCCTGATGGAGGAGCATCTGTTTCTGGTATTGTAGCAACTGCACAGTTGCTGTTCCTGGTGTTCCAGCAACTGTGAATTATAATTCTGCAGTCTTTGAACAGTTTCAACAATTGTCAATGACTTAGTCAACTTCCAAAGATTAATTATAAAGATAACATGAATATGTGTTGAATAATTAAATATATAGCAATGAGGAGAGTTACTTCATACCTTTGGAATAATTAGGTCAAAATGTTATCAAGGCTTCAACTTATGGGCTAAAGAGGGTAACATAATGACAACATACAAGGTCAAAAGTAGACAATATGGAGTCCTAACATCCCCCCAACTAAAAGGGTTGCATGTCCCCATGCAACGTTTGCTCTGAATCGGAGTTGGAATACTGGGATGAAGAGTGTAAGTTGTTGATACAGTAGCTAAAGAAGGTGTTGTCCAACCTATTTCTGAACCCATAGACACTCTGTAGTTGCTGCCATATTGCCACCTCCTCCTTTTTGATCAGTTTATAATGAGCCTTATATTTCTGACTAGGTAACCACAAGAGTGGGAAATGAAAACAATACCCAATCCAATTTTCAGCACACTGTTCCATACATCTGACATAATAAGGTATGTGTGAAATTGCTACTGGAATATTGAGGGGATTGTAAGGATGGTATTCCTATCTCTCTTTCGGACAATGTTCCCAAAATAAATTGTTTGCTTTGATGGCCAGAGCTCCCTTTGTATTCACATAATGTTGGCAGTTCTGCAAGGCTGCTGCTTGTAGTTGCCTCATATGATCAACCATCCCTGTTTTACTCAGATTTTTTTGATGTTGTGCAATGAAGATGGCTGCATTCTGTGGTTCACTTCGAATCCAGAAAAGGCAGTTCTGCTCATTATGTGTTGCTGACATAAAAGCATTTTTCCAAGTAAGTTGGTTGGCTAGGAAAGAGATGAAGGCTCTTATTTGGATATCACTAACGGTAGGGAGTATATTCATCACTCTATCTTCAGGTATGGCCTCATTGTGAAGATAGAGTTCACAGAGCAGGTTTTGATCATTATTTCGTGCTTTTGTGAATGTTTCAATAAATTGATCAAGTCTCGCAACTTGGTAAGGTCTTCCATCTATGATTTCCTTTATTTGTAAGAATGCTAAGCGTTCTCTCAAAAATACTGCATAGTTAAAAGAGGGTTTTCTTGTAGCCAGTACCCTCTGGACCAAATCAAAGATATTGGACAACCTAGCTTTTAATTTCTTATTTTCTTTGCGTTGAGCTCGAAACTGCTCAAGTGCATCCCAATTTTTGTATGCATAGCTGAACCAGATTGACTTTTGCTGTTGGAATACCTTCCCCTGTGAAAGCTCATATTCTGTTCTCCATGTGTCCTTTAGTTCTTGAAAACTAGAGGTCTCAGTGTGAGCATTGCTGACACAGGGAGGTTCACTCTGTGTATAGGCATCAGTAAAGGATTTCTGTTCTGTAATAGTTTGGGTAGGCCGGGGTGGTTTTATGTCCTCCTCTACAATTCTTGAAGAACCTGCTAGTTCTTGTGTAGCAGCAGGTTGTTCTGTTTCTTGTTTTGCCATTCTTGGAGAACCTGCTGGTTCTTGTGTAACAACAGGTTGTTATGTTTTAATTACAACAGGGGAGGTCTCTGAGCTGGCTCCAGTCATTGGAACTTCGACTATCTTGTATCCCGCTTGAGTGTAAAGCTCACCACACTCACTGCACATATATTCATTGTATTGACTCTTTTCAGCTGCAGATGCTACCTGTGCTAAGGTATGCAGATTGAATTCGTTTTGATAGGATTCTTTAACCATTATTATCTCCTGTCGATAATCCTTAATTTGAGACTTTAAAAACTCAATTTCTTCCTGCAGGGAGGCTAAGGTGGCTGGGGCTTGTGTAGCTGCATATTCCAGTGGAGGAAGGGGTCGTTGTTCATCATCAATTTGATCATTGGCATCCCCAACAGGTGGTTCTTGTGTATCACGTTTTGGGTCAGTGGCTGGTTCTTGTGTATCAGCCACATGTAGGTCATTATCTTCTTGTTTCCCTATAGGTGGTTCTTGTGCAACACCTGTTGGGTCAGTGGCTGGTTCTTGTGTAACAGCCACTTGCCCAATATCATCATGGGTGTCTATTTTAGATTTTTCGGCAGTTGGTTGTTGTGTAACAACTACGTCCTTTAAAGAAAATAATATCACAAAATTTTCAACGCTTTGTATTTCAGCACCAGAGGGTGAGGAAGGTGAATGCTCAGGGCTGGTTAGAATGCGGGATTTTAAGATGATGGGTGGTGAACTAGGGATAATGGGGATAATGGGTTCAGTTGCTACAGACGACCCTGTTCGTCGCCTTGGTAAGAAAACAGGAAAATCAGTGATTTTTCTCTTACCGCCATTTTCCTTTAAAATGGGAGAACTATCAGCAATAGCAGCTTCTTTAACTGAAGCCCTGGTTCTTCTTCTTTTTGGTGGGGTTACAATTTTCTGCTGCTTTTTCCTTTTGCGAAAGATGATGGGGGTATTATCATCGGAGTCATCAGTGGAAATATGAAGTACAGGGGTGGATGGTTGAGCTTCATTGGGGGATGGGGTCCTCTGCAGGGGTGTTTCTGCGGCTGATTGTTGATTTTCAGCCGCTTGTTGGGAAATTTCTTGGGATACCTGCTCTGATGGTTGGGGAATTTCCTCTGCTTGCTGAGGAATTTCTTCTATTTGTTGAAGAGCATTAATGAGGGGGGGTGGGTGGTTTAGAGCAAAGCCTCTATTTATCAGAAGTTGGGCTAAGCAATGGTGTTTCAGGGAAAGGAGCTGATGCTTTGCATTTACAGTGTAATGTGACATATTTTTTAGACAACCCAATAGATAATAAGGCATGCTTATTAACTGACCATGCCTCAAATGATTTAACAAAATGAAGTCGTGTTGGTAAATTACTTGATAACGACATTCACATGTCAAATATTGCTTAATGGTGGGGGCAGTGACTGAAGTGCGACCCCTCTGCCTTTGGCTTCGACATGCTCGCCTGGTAGGAGAAAGTCTTGCTGCGCATTCAGAATAAGATGTTTTCTACTAAACCAGCGCGTACCATTGGTTGGTAACCCGGAAACTTGGGCTATGGCTTCTTCTGTCACTGGAATTTGCACTCCCTGGACAATGGAAAATCCTTCTCTTAAGTTGCATGCGAACTCCAGAACTTGCTGTGAATTAAAATCCGGTAGTCTTCTGAAATACTCTACCCATCCTGCTTGAAGAAAGATTTGGTAGGCCTCTGGGTAGAGTTCCAGCAATGCTGTTGAGCCAGGTTCATGTGTAATCAGATTTCCCCCCATAGTTGCTGGTTCAGACAAAATACACAGTGCAGAGCCGAGTAGCCGAGGTCGAGACAGAGTAAACCGTTACAAATGAGGTTATGACATGGTAAGGTACAGTCGAGGTGACTTAGATACTACCGTGAGAACTAAGGACGACAGTGATTGACGTGTTATATCATAATTACGATGTTTTGGTAATCCCCCCAAAGCTACGGCTGAATGATCTGATTGGTAGTACAATGATTTCGCTAGTCGTATCAACGTCTCCACATTAACTATAATTTAATATCCACACTTAAACATGCGTACCTTTATATTTACCATTAGTTGTTGTGCCATAAAGTCTTATTTTGTCTTTTGCTAGATCAATAATGATTGAAAAGGGTCTAAAAATATGAAAATACAGGTGGTTTTTATTATTGGCAGGAAGTAGTAGTGGAGAAATGTAATTATCAGGGTGCATGGCTGGTTCCTTTAATGAAGAATGATATGTTCCATCAGAATAATGGTTCATTTTTTGGGAACACAAACGAGGAAATTGGTACTCTTTAGTAAAAAAAAATGAAAAAGATTGGTGTTAAGCGCTGGAATGTGGTGTTTCAGCAACGGGAAATGGTGTTGCAGCAACGAGGAATAGTGTTGCAGCAATGGGAAGTGGTGTTGCAGCAATGGGGAAATGGTGTTGCAGCAATGGGAAATGGTGTTGCAGCAATGGGAAGTGGTGTTGCAGCAACGAGGAAATGGTGTTGCAGAAATGGTGTTGCAGCAACAAGAAATGGTGTTGCAGAAATGGTGTTGCAGCAACAAGAAATGGTGTTGCAGAAATGGTGTTGCAGCAACAGGAAATGGTGTTGAAGCAATGGGAAATGGTGAAAGGAATGATTTATGGTCTGAAAGATGTTCCCAAGTTGCAAAGTGATTCTTTTGGAATTTTTTGTTCTCAGCCATCCTCCGAAACTAAGATCTGCAAAATAATTAATTGTAACATGGCAACCCTTGACAGGGATTATTAGTTAAGAAATCTTACTCTAGAAATAAATAAACAAACATAAATTTAAGTGCATTGAGGGACAACAGATTCCCCAAAAAGGTATAGTGTATGTCTGTCGTGTAAGTAGCTTTGAAATCCTCTTTAGAAATAGGCCATTGATACAAATGGAGTCGATACCCATTCACTAATAATGGTGTCCTGCTATCATCAATCGTTAGTCTGACTGTTCCATTTGGAAAAGCAGCATCTACTTCATAAAGTCCTAGCCACCTTGTTCTTAATTTCCCTTGAAAATTTTCAAAACGGGAGTCATACAGTAAGGCCCAATTACCTTTTTGGAACTGCTTGTGCTTAATAGTTTTGTCATGCCACCTAGTTCTTTGTTGTTGTATCATGGTTGTTTGATGGATGGCATCCAACCTTTTTTCATCCAATTCCTGAAGCTGCTGCAACTTAGCTGTCTGTGCATCAGTCAAATCAAGGTTAACAGCTAAAGCAGTCCTTAAGGTTTTGATCTCAAATTCCACAGGAAAAACAACATTTTTACCATAAACTAATTCATAAGGTGAAAAACCCACAGTGTTCCTCCAAGTAGTTCTGTAAGCCCATAATGCTTCAGGAAACTTTTGAAACCAGTCCCTTCTATTCTCCTTGACTGTCTTTGTTAAAATGGATTCTATGACTTTATTTGTACTGTCCACTTGCCCATTTTCTTGGGGGTGATAAGGTGTAGTCATCTTATGCTTAATGTGATATTTCTAGAGCATATCTTTGAAGCCATGAGAATTAAAAGGAGGTCCTCCATTTGCGACTAGTTCTCTAGGCAAACCAAACCTAACAAAGATTTCTTCAAAATAGAAAAGTTAACACAGATTCTTCATTAGCTTTGATAAGTGCCTTAGCTTCTACCCACTTAGTCATATAATCTATGCAAACCAGTATATAAACTCTTTGATTGGATGGAGGGTTGGTGGGACCTATAAAATATAGCGCCCATCTTTCAAAAGGTTCAAGTATTACCTGGGGGTTGAGTGGCATTTCATCCCTGTGATTAGGCTGGCCCATTCTCTGACAGCTATCACAGGCCCTAACATATTTCTTTGCATCCTTAAAAAGTGAGGGGCAATAGTAACCCATTCTGAGAACTTTGTGTGCTGTTCTTTTATCCACAAAATGCCCTCCACAAAGGTCATCATGGCAAGCCTTAAATATATCATAAGCTTCATCTTCTCTGATGCATCTTCGAATTTCCTGATCGAGTCTTGTGTGAAAGAGACACCCACTTATCCAGCTGTACCTAGCACTTTGCTGAACGATCTTTCTTTTCTCTCTGTACGATAGGTGTGATGGTAGTTTTCCTGCAACTAAGTAATTGGCAATGTCTACATACCAAGGTGAGTGATCAGATACTGCAAATAAATATTCATGAGGAAAAGAATCATCTATTGGAATATTTTCATCATTCTTTAACCGAGAAAGAAAATCAGCAACTACATTTTCTTTTCCTGGCCGATCTACAATTCTGATATCAAATTCTTGTAATAATAATAACCATCTTGTAACTTGAGCATTTGTAACTGATTTGTTCATTAAATATTTAATGACCGAGTGATTAGTATGCACAAAAGTAGTGTAACCAGTAATATAATGCCGAAACTTGTTAATAGCATAAATAACTGCTAAGAATTCTTTTTCGGTGACTGTATAATTAAGTTCAGCAGGGGTCATATTTTTACTAATAAAATAGATAGCATAGGGAAGATTGTTTTCTTCTTGACCCAAGACAGCTCCTATTGCAGTGTCTAACGCATCAGAGGATATATGAAAGGGGAGTGCCCAATCAGGTTCTCTTAAAATAGGAGCTGTAGACAATTGATGTTTAAGTTCATTAAATGCTTTTTGACAACCATCAGTCCACTTAAACTCAGCATTTTTCATAAGTAACACAAACAAAGGAGAAGCTATTTCAGAAAAATCCTTGATAAATCTTCTATAATATCCAGCATGTCCTAAAAAACTTCTTACATCAGTTTGTGTTTTTGGGATAGGCATAGTCTGAATTACTTGTACCTTAGCTGGATCAACTTGAATTCCTAGGAATGAAATGAAGTGTACCAAAACAGTACCTTGATTCATCATCATATGATATTTTTCAGTACTTAAGGCAAGATGTGCTTCTATACACCGTTTAAGTACTTTTTCAAGATTTTGTAAGGCATCTTCAAAAGTCACATCATAAGGAGTAAAGTGATCCATAAATATTTCTAAGGAATCATTAAGCATATCCAAAAAAATTCCTATCACTGCCCTTTGAAATGTTGTTCGGGCATTACATACTCCAAATGGAAGAACTTTATTGGCAAAAGTTCCCCATGGACTAGTAATAGTGGTCTTGTCTTCATCTTGGGGTGCAATCTTGATCTGATTATAACCACTAAACCCGTCCAAAAAGGAAAAGAATCTCTTACCTGCCAAATTATCTAGCACCTGATCAATAAATGGTAAGGGAAAATGATCTTTCTGAGTAGCCTTATTCAGAGCTCTATAGTCCACACACACTCTCCATTTTCCATTTTTCTTAGGTACTATCACTAATGGTGAAACCCATTCACTATCAGAGATAGGATATATGAATCCTGCATTCAACAGTTTTCGAGGCTCTTCTTTCACAATTTCCCTTAAATTGGGATTCATTCGTCATTGGGGTTAGCAGACTGGGCAAGATCCTTCTTTAATATAAATTCGGTGAGTACATAATTCAGAAGAAATTCCCTTCATATCTGTGTAATCCCATTAAAAGAGGTCTAATTGTGACATTAGAGTAGCTAGATCACCCATCACATGAACTGTGAGGGGGTCCTTAGCTTTTCTTCCAGGTTTCTTAATACAAATATCTCTAACAATTCTAGCATAAATCCATACATCTCTCAGTGCTTGTAAAAGTGGAATTTTAACATATAAATTCTGCAGTTCTCATAACAAATTAAAAGCAGGTGGCTCAAGTGTTTTGGTAAGAGCCAAACGTTCAGGGAATGGTGGCTCTGCTGCTTCAGCAGTCTTTTTAGAGGATATTTCAACTGTTTTAGCATTGTTATTAGAGGATGATCCAACTATTTCAGCATTAGATGACTTTTCTTTTCCGATTTCTTCTTTATCAGAATCAGAAGTGATGTCATCAATAATGGGTTCAAGTATTCTTCCTGAGATTAAATGAATGTCATTGCATTGCAGAGGGGAAACTAGTTGGTTTTGAACATCAACTACTTGCAGAGCTTTATTATTATTCGGGTTGGGGTTAGGTTGTACAGGCAGCTGAGGTCTTATTGTCTGATTATTAGGTGGGGCATTTGATGGTAAGGAGAGAGATTGTTGATACTGAGGTAATTGGTTTGGAAATGGGATCTGTGGAGCTGTCCAATTCGGGTTCCATTGATAGGGTTGTTGTAAAGCCCAGGGATTCCACATTGTAGGGTCAACAAAAGGAGGATTTGGTTGCTGCATGGGTGGGAAATTCATTTGATTAAAGGGTGGGTACTGCATTTGATTGAAGGTTGGGTAATTTGCTTGAAAAGGAGGATGATTATTCCAACGATTAAATGGCATGTTAGAATTCATACCTTGTCCTCGTGGTTGCCATTGCCTTCTCTGTGTGAGGAGGTACACTGCTTCAGCTTCTTCTTCAGTTGGCTGCAGTGCTGCTTTTATTCCTGGTAGAGAAGGGAATTGTTGGGTCTCATGGTCCTTTTCACAGATAGTGCAAATTGGTACCTTGTCTAGGGGACATTCCCTTAGTGGGTGTTTCTCCCTGCATCTAGAGCAGAAAATAGCCAAGGCGGCTTCTACTTCTGCCTGCTTCTTTTTAACCTACAAGGTATCAATTTGTGAAGCAAAAGAGCTTAACATTTCAGTTTTAAATTCTTCAAGTAAGTTACCTATTTGGGCCCGTGTTGCTCCTCCACTTGCTGATTTCTGGACTCTTAAGTATGTACTATCTTTGCTCTTTGGTCTACTTGTTGCTCCTCTTGAACATATTTTACAGAGATTGATAATCTCATCATAGGATTCCTTAGATATGTCTCCTTTTCCAAGCATGTTTAACATATCTAAACAATCATCTCGTACCCCTCTTAGCAATATTGACTTGAGAATATCCTTACTCATATCAGGATGATCAGATCGTTGTAAGTTATATTGTAGCCTTTCCACAAAGTCTTCTAGACTTTCATCCTCTTTCTGAGTCATCTTGAATAATTCCTCCTTTCTTTCTCTTGTTCGACAATAATCTTGGTATTTGGCCAAAAATTTCTCCTTCATCTGGTCCCATGTTGTAATCACATGAGCTACCAGGCTCATGAACCATCTTAATGCATTCCCTTTTAATGTAGCTGAAAACAACTTTAATTTCTGAGCAGAATTAACATAGTCATAGCTTCTACATAGTATATCAAATTCAAAAAGAAATTCATCAGGGTCTTCTGTGGATAACCCATGGAAATTGGGTAATGCTGAAAGTGGGATATTCTTCATAGGAGTTGCTCCTCTGGGGAGATCTCCAATGGGGAATTCCAGGGTGGAGAGAGAATTTTCTCCCCTTCCCTCTATTCTACATCCTCCACCGAAAATTCCTTCATTCTTGTCCTCCAGTGGTTGTTTTCCTGATGCGCTTGCCCGGTCTTCGGAATTTTCTGTTGGGATTTCGATGTCCTGCACTAGTTCCTCCAACTTAACTTCTTCTACTGGTCGTTCATCTTCTTCCATCGGTTCCTTAGTATATTTTTATGGTTCTATAACCCTCTCTGGCCCCACTACTTCCTCTGTCTAAAAATCTGTCTGGGAAGAGTGTTGGGTCTGTGGCCTCCGAGAGCTTAACCTCTGGGATGTCTCAGCTTTTGAAATAATATCGTCAATAAAAGCTTTTCTTCCTCCTCCTTTGCCTTTGCTGCCTGAATGGTTAACCTTCTTGCATCCTCTCATGCATCCTGCCTTTCTAAAGAAAGAAAAAAAATGTTAATACCTTTAAAATCTTCAGTCGCCTTCCCCGGCAACAGCGCCAAAATGTTGGCTGCTCGAGTTGTTTATTAATTAAACAGTCGAGTACCACCTTAAATTGTCAACCTGGGAAAGTCCTTTTGTTTCAAAGGTGACCTCGTACTGTATGCACTTAATTCTAAAAGCATTAAAGGCTGTAGTATAAAGAAATATACTTTCTATCGAACCCTTACTCTGTGTTACAGCAGTTATGATCTATTGCAGAAATGAAATGAAAACAGTTAACTAAAGGTAACAAATCTGCATAAAGAAATGATGGCTATCTTGTAACAGAGGATCAGGACCCTATCCTCAGGGTAAGGATGTTCAGCACCTGTCCCTGTGACCAAATTGCCAATGCACACTGCAAATCCTAATCACCGGTGACACACTCTTTTACAGCACCAATTGATTAAGAAAACAGAGTATCAACAAAGGAAAAATATCAGAAGTAATGCTAGAGATACACAGAAATCACACACACACTCAAACGAAAAGAAATGGGTGAATCTTGTGAAGAAGGTGGGCCCTGTCGCTCTCACAAGATTCCCCAGGACACAGATTCTAAGTTAAAATGCTCAGAACAGTGCTTTATTCATCTGCCAAAATGTCAAATTACAATAAGGATTCAAACTTGCTCTGCACTACAATACCCCTATTACAACTTATTCTCTCCCTCTAATGTAGATGTCTCCTCTTTATAGAGGAGACATCTATCGCAATAGATTGTCATTACTCATTTAGTTGACCCTTTTGTACAAAAATAGGAAATCAATTCCTGTTTACAGCATGCTGTTACAACAGTGTGTAACTTTGTCATCCTTCGTTAATAAGATCCTTTTGCTGTTGAAAAGCTGGTAAACCTCAACCGTCTCTTTGAGATCCTAGTACTGTCCTTGGTTGTTTCACCTTTGTTGCCGATTTGGTAAATCTCAACTGTTCCCTTGAAGTTCTCGTGCTGCTCCCGGTGTTCCAACATCTGTGACTGTGTTTTTCCAATTTTGGACAGTGGCTGATCATGCTATGTCAGCATCTGCAACGTATAGTTCTGGCAGCTTCAGACAGTTACTGCTCCTACTAGGCAATTTTTGTTTCGGATGTTTCAACCATTTCAAAATGAGGTTTTACCTGCTTTAGTCAATTTCTATTTCTGGTATTGCAGCAACTGCACAGTTGTTGTTTCTGGTGTTCCGCAACTGTGAATTATAATTCTGCAGTCTTTGAACAGTTTCAACAATTGTCAGCGACTTAGTCAACTTCCAAATATTAATTATAAAGATAACATGAATATGTGTTGAATAATTAAATATATAGCAATGAGGAGAGTTACTTCATACCTTTTGAATAATTAGGTCAAAATGTTATCAAGGCTTCAACTTATGGGCTAAAGAGGGTAACATAATGACAAAATACAAGGTCAAAAGTAGACAATATGGAGTCCTAACAATGATCTCTTCACCTCATCATCTAATGATGATGTTGATTCACTCGTTATTAATATGTCTAAGCCACTGGTCTACAAAGATCCATCTATCAACGAAGTCAAAACCCCACAGACCGTCGAGGCACTTTAGTCTGAGCTGATGGTTATGTCATGCCCTCAATGTCCTGAGGTTGGTTTCGCTTCTGATCAATAAATTTTTCAAACACTCAAGGCTCCTCATCACTCATTTGTATGCACTCAAGATCAATCTAACACTAAGGTTTTACTTCCTCCACTTGAACTACATGATCCCATGGCTCATGCATTGGAAGAGTCTTACATTGCAAGCACTCACGTGTGACACAAATTATCTTTGTTTCTTTAATTTTCTTGCATGTCACAGTCAAGAGTGTGCTTATGATTCAAAGTTGCACGTAGTGTCACATAGCACCATGATAAGTCCATGGATTACCCGTCATGCACACGCACTCACTTATGTCACATGGGCACACTGAATCATAGAGTGTGGTTGTCTTCATTGTTAAATAGTTCTTTCTTAATGTTGGTTCACACAACTGGGTTGCTCGCAGACCAAGCCTTCACCAACATGGGTCTAATAATCTATTGGTGGCTGCATTGGAAGTATCACTTCACATGATCAGGCCCATGTACCGTTAGTGTAGGAGTAGGAGTAGTGTTTGCTTTCAGTTGTTTGCTTGCATGATTGTTTGTTTATGTGCTTTGTTTGCTTGTTTGTTTGCTTGATTGTTTGTTTACTTGCTTCACTTTCATTTTTTCTTTGGTGACTGTTAGTTCATTTGCTTGTTTTGTTCATAGGTTAGTTTTGCATGAAACCATGTATGACTCTTGAAGTGACATGGGTAAAGTACAAGAGGGCTTGTACAACTATCACTACTTGGTTACCTCTCATCTTGCCTCTGTATGGTGAGCTTGTTACTCTTATTCCATGATATGTTGACGGAAAATACATACTATTCGAAGTGAATGTTGGTGTAAACACAACAATTGCCCGCTAACTAGTGTTACCTTCTCTAGTCGATTGTTTTCTATTAACCCTTGAAAGCTCAGTCAAGTAGAGTAAGGTAATCGGGAAAACCTTAACACGCACGTGAGAGATACAATAAACTAATTCTCTACTGGAACAACCTCTTATGCTCTCAATAAGTCGGGATCCCTCTTCCACCTCTGAAATGAATAAGTGCTATGCATAGTGAAAAATGAAAAGTAAAAAATTCAAAATGAAAAATAAATAAGGCGACAGAAGAGAAAGGCTTCCTATGTAGGGAAGTGATGCAAGTAACTCTGTCAGGGTACTGACCATGCTCGCTGGTAGTGGATCCATGCGTATGTTCCTATGTGATTCCATCGGGGTACTTACTGGGCCTACTGGCAGTGGAGCAACATCAGAGATGAAACTAAGACTCTTACGACTATACTGCTTGTGCACCTATATACCCCTCAACCCCAATTGAAACAACTGTGTTTCCTTGGCTTGGAATGTGTGTCAATCGACCAAGGGTTTGGCAGATGCTACATCTTACAATCGAGTTAGTGTGAAACCAATATGAGCTTAAAACTGAACAATACCTTAGGAGGTGTTATATTTTCCTTTCATGAACAAGGTCCATTCAAAGAGCTGGAGTTCTACCAGTGTGTCGCCAAGCATTGTAGCAACTACAAACACCCTCCAAATTTTTTCCTTAGCCTCATTTTGGAGCCTCCCTTCCAACCTTCATAACAACTTGCCTTGCTTCGTTAAGTTCACAAGCTCTGATATATTTCTTGCACAAAGGCAACCTATCGGTCACATATTGATCCATTCCCCTCATAGGTTGTTCACTCAGACTTAGTCCAGTTGCAGGCTGAGCAACTTCCCTTGAAAATTACACATTTCTAAAGGGAAATTAGCCTTCCCTCTAGAAATTATGCAATCCTCTCGGGTAGCCTGCTCGGCTCCAGGATTATGCAATCCTTCTTGCCAACACTCCTAGTAGGATTTACGCAAATTTCCCCAGCAACACTGCTCAACCTAGAAATTGTGCAAATCTAGGTAGCGGTCAGCTGCTTTGTCCATAAATTATGCAAATCTCTTAGGGAGTCAGCCCAGCTCCCAGCCAGAAATGCGCATTTCCTTCAAGAAGTCGAACAACCTATTGCATCTGCACCTGAGTTGACTGGTTCCCTCCAGGACTGAGAAAAACAAACTTGCATGCATAGGTTGCTTCTCCCAATGCAACACACGAAGGCATCCCTTGTCTCAGGGATCTATGTTTAGCAGTTGGAGGTTACATGTAATGAGAAATTCAGAAACCTCCCACCAAATGTCACTTCCCCTAGATTTGTGGCATGCACGTCATAACCTCGATGTTATAAAAAATCATCAGTCAGATGCTACGAAGCTCATTCCTCACATCAACCTTGCAGCTATGACATCCCACATCACATCTAGGAGCAGTCGGCACATTAATCTCATCTGTTTTGGGGTAAGCCCGCTTCCCATGCCTTGTGCTGTATTTTTGTCACTTTTTGTGTTTTCACTTGTGTGAGTACTATTTTCTTTATTTCTTTGAATGCTTGTTTTCGTTTACATGTATTATAGATCTTCCTAGATTTGTTTCAGTTTTTGTTGCTATCTCACTGTTGTCACATGCATGAAATTGTTGCAGAGACATTCGCCCAACCAGTGAACTGCAAGACCCACATGGATGTTGATATGTTTGCCAAATCTTTCGTTCATGTTTTTCATGCACTGTCAATCAGTTCTGATATCACTTAGTGTTGCCATGCATTTATTGTCTTAGTTGCTTTCAGTTGCCTGTCGGTGAGTCAGCCCAACCTTGGCCTGGACTCTGCCTTCACCAACGATGCATTGCGCAATATGGGGAAGGAAGGCTTGCCTTCCTCTCCAGATTTGTGCATTCCTACCTAGCACTGGCCTCCAAGGATTTTTTTCACATTTCTGGAGGATAGTGGCTACTTGGCCCAAGAAATTACGCAAATCTGTCCGTGGGCCAGTTGTCCTTCCCAACTGGAATTGTGCATTGAGAAATCCAAGCAGTTTGCAGCTAGACTAGACTATGCATTGTGTAGTTCTAGTAGTCAGTCAACCTCCCAACAGTCCAAATTGTTCCTTGTGTGTCCTTGGCAGTTAGTCTCCTGACCTCCCGACCGAAATTGTGCAACCTTCATGATCATTCACCTAGGGATGTTGCAAGTCAATTCTCGTGTTCATTTTGGTTTTCAACTGATATATTTCTTGCCATGAGTGTCGCCATATCTCCAGGTATCACATGTGTTCATCTGATTCTCACTAGTATAGGTACAATGGTTTTGAGGAGAGTAGAGATGAAGGCATTGTTCAGAGCACACTTGGGGATGGAGTCTATCAAGTGTCTATGGACTTGCCTACCCATGAAGACATCAAGTTCTTCATAGACAAGGACATGAAGATATGACAACAGTAGCATCACAGTGAGTAGCATCATGAACAAAAATTAAAGACAACATACCAAATGCAATGAATGCAAGAGGATGGTTGTTGACAACACAGAGGCAGAACAAGGGTGCAAGCTCAAGCAGATCCATTGATGATGAAAGCAACTTTGGAGACTCTGGCTATGAGGTGACGACGTGACATGAAGATCGTGCGAAGACAGGGAATGGACCAAAGAAGGAGTTGCATGTGATGAAACAACAAGTCAAGGAAGAACATGAAGCTGCACAGATAAATGAATGAGTTGCAGGAGGATCAGGAATAGAAATGAGTGCATCGTGCACTCACAAATGAAGCTTCTCCTATACAATTTAAAGATCCATCCTAGAAGCTAACACAGAGAAAACATGGTGAGCAGTATTGGTGATCACATGCAAGGGATTCAGTAGCATGCATGTTGTTGTGCACACGCATGAAATCCAACCCATTCAGCACACTCACCAAGGCGAAGACAAGAAGCAAGTCCAACTGGAGCTGAACATGTACTTCGGCAAGTTGATGTGCATGACCACCAACACACACTTGAAGATCAGCATGGACACTATGCATTAGTGTGTTGCCGGTTCAACCGCACACAAGAAGACCATGCACATAGTAGTAGACGAGTTGGATGAAGTAACCAAACAAATGCACCGATTGCAACAGAGGCAAGAGTTCGCTTTAGCAAGATCTCACCATGAGGTGCATGCACACCAGCATGGACGACCAAGCTTGGCATCAACTCACCACCTTCACAATCACAAGCATGTCAAAGAGTTGGTCTCATCATAGCAGACCAAGTGTCAGTGATGTCTTGCAAGGCTTTCCCAAGCCATGTTGTCTCACATGAGTACATGTGTATTGTAATGTTGAGTTGTGTCAAGTGTAAGTCAAGTGTCAATAGTTGGATGTAACAGTCATAGAGTAGGTGAAGAGTCATGAGGGAAGTTGAACTATCACAAAGGCGAATGTCAAGGGTCACCCCACCCTTTGATATAAATAGTCCCTCATAACTCATTGTAAAGGCTTTTGGTCAGCCAAGCTTCTTCTAAGACTATCTTGAAGAAAGCTTGGATATTATTGTAATGCGCCTTGGCTTCTCCACTACACGAAGCTAGTACATCTCTTTGGAGGAGCAAGCGGATGTGATTGTAACGTTTCACTGATGGGGCTAGTAGGTTTACATGGATGTATTGTATGATTGTAACTTATACTTTATATAATAAGAGCCAACAAATTTTCATGCATATGTTGTTATTGTAGTTGGACTATTTTGGTTTCCTTAATGATATATGTTGTTTAAATTACGTTTTTTTGTATGAACTAATTTGTATGAAATTATATGAATCTTGTTCTAAATGTGTTGTATATGCTGTTAGTGTTGTCTCGTCCAGGTCGACTACTCTGCCGGACACCAGACATACCTTTCACATGAACAATGCTATAACAACCTTTGCACTCGCTCAGACTAATCCGTGAGTGTTGTACGTGTTATCTTACCTTGTATGTTGTGACTACCACATCTGAGTGGACTTCTCTACCAGATGTTGTGTATGTCCTTTTGTGTTGTGTGTTCCTATTCAAGTTGGGACTACTTCGTTTCAACCTGGAAATCACCTTCACCCATATCTTCCCCCTTATGTGTTAGAACCTCTCAAACACCTTGCTTGACTCACTGTAGTAGTCACACCATTGCTACTGACAGAGTGATCTTACTTTCCTTTATGTGACATCGTGGTCAGGGCATTACCTTACAACCCACTAATGGGACTCCTACCCCAAACGGTCTGAGGTCTAATTGTCACTTCTTACTAGGGAGATACTCTTGACATGTTGGTAGGTCCAACATCGTCAACATAATGGTAACTAAAAGCTTTTTAGGATCCCAAAATGAAACTCCCACTCCAACCATAATATTTTAAAAATATATTAGCACCTATTGTAATGTAGCATATCATTCTCCAAAATAGTTAGATAGATATAAAGGAAATCATGGACATAATTGTTTTTCATTAATAACATATAATATAAGATAAATATTTTAAAAATATAAAATCATAATATTCTTTGATGATAAATATTCTTCAAAGGTAAATATGCATATATATTTAAAAACCGTTATGAAAATGATAGATATTAATAAGCATTTCAAAATTTTGACTTTGGTTTGCTTTTAACTAGAGTGAACCCCACACACATACATTTATTTTCATTAGAGAAGACTATGCATACACATTTAAAAGATATTACCAAAATGACAGAGATTCACATGAATTTGAAAATTACAACATCAATTTTGTTTATATAGTATGAACCATCAAGTATGTCAAGCCACACCAAAATTAAAAGTAGATGTGTTGCTTAACATGTACACTTGTAATAGTATTATTTTTCAAAATAGTGGATTTTTAAGAACGTGTAGATTATGAAATACACCCATGCACTACACAACTACAAAACCCTAAATAATCATCATGATACTTTTCAAAATGATGCAATGATGATCATCCTCATCCTTTTCAAAACATTAGCATGTATGTGAAGGTCTAATAGATAATTCATATACAACTACCAATTATCTTACATAATCAATCCCTATAGGACCTTAACAAGGTGATGCATATAAAATTATTTTTGTGTCATATATTTGGTTTTCCAAGGCCCTATCCATCACCCATATATACTAGAAGAATAATTTACAACCATGAACATTTTCTTTGTTTCCAACGTCATGATCAAGATCATGAGACCCATCCTTGTTGTGTAAGATCTTGCAACTATTTAAATATTATATCCATAGAAATAAATATCTTTATATGTCATAAAACTTGTGTGGTCATTCAATGCCTCACTACTAACCTATGAGCTCTAGTAGCTTCACTTTATAAGTAAGACCATTGTTTCAGTGCTTGAACCATGGTTAAGATTTTAAGACCCATTATTACACCCTTAGTTTCCATTTCAAAACCATTAGAAAGGCCTTAAGACATAATAGTGATACATAAATCCTTGTATTGGCCACTTTTCCAATCTAATGTTCTCTTTATAAAGTATTTATAAGGCTTCATCAAAAACTTTAATTTGAGTCTTGAAACCATGCCATACTATCAATACATGGATCTACATTATCCATGTCAAATTTCAATGCATATGAGCAACATCTGCAAAAAATTCAATGTTAGCCCCATTCACATGTCACTAAGTGTGGGGTTAATTAATAATAGAATATAATTTCCTCCATTAATGAGATTCTCCTGGTTTCAAGAATAATATAGCATTCTCTACTAAAAAAGACCAACCACATGAAGGTGGAAGCTCATTATATGGCCCTTGCCCCCCACAAATATCTCAATATTCTCAACACCCAATTTATCTACTATAAATTATTTGAAATAAACATAGTAAGAATCAATAATATATAGAATTTACTTTAAAAATATATATATTTAAGTTAAACTAACCTCAGGGTGCAAAAAAAACCATATGTCGTCGCAATTACAACCATAGACGTGGTTCGTCATAATTATGACACCAAACATAGTTTGTTGCATGTGCAATGAACATCATATTTCATAACAATGGAGATGCCTTAGAAATAATATGTCGCAATTATGACCCACCACAACTATGACGTCATAATTGCAATAAACACAGGCACCAAAACTTTAAAAAATGAAATTTTTCATGACCTTTATGATAGTATAGGCCATATTGTCGGACAATGTCATCTCAATTTAGTCATATATGTAGTAGTGTGCATTGTGTACATGTTGTGTTGTAACATGTGTATTCATTTTATTGTAACATGTGTATTTGTTCTGTTGTAACATGTGTATATGTAAATGTGTTTTTTTGTGCATTGTTTGTCTATGTTGTATAATGTGTTGGGATAGGAAGGTATGGGATTGTCTGGGCCCTTGTTCTAATAAATTGTTCGGTGGAGGTGGGTTAGCCTTTGGATTCTTGATGATAAAACTATGTCAACAAAAGGCTACTTGGTTTAGTAGTGACTACCTAGTTTGGTGATTCCCATAGTCATGAATGGGTTTATATATATGATAATCATTGGTGGAGGTATAAACTTATAAATTCCCTCAATGATTTAGGGTGGAGGTGAGCCTCTAGATTCCCTTGTTGTTTCAACAACTAATCCAGCATAACTGTGGGTTTGGTACCTTAACAGTTAGCCTAGAGGGTACATGGATCCCTAGAGCGACATTACTCTGGGGTTGGTACCTTGGTAGTTAGCCTAGAGGGTACGTAGAGCCCTGGAGTAGCACGACTATGGGATTGGCACCTTGGAAGTTAGCCTAGAGGGTACCTAGAGCCTTGGAGTAGCCACTTTGGGTTGGCACCTTGGTGGTGGAGGGCATGCTATTGTCTATGACTGGGTGCTTGTGGGGTTTCGCAAATGATCTAGTGTATGTACATGGTCAAAGAGAAGAGAAGGCATTGGGTGTCTATCGGGTTTGGAAATTGATCTAGTGTGTGTAATGAAAGCAAAAAAGACCAAATTAAGATAGGTATAAGTATTTCATTTAGTTTTTGAATTTCTATGTTATGAACATAATTTAATGTTCTAATTTATGATAATTTGGGTTTTGAGATAACCAAATAAGCTATTCTTATTCATGATGATTTAACATATGAGCTAATTTGACTTGTTATGTCAGGAACAAAAATAGAATTACAAATGTCACCTCATTGATAAGTTGTTAATGAGGTATAATTTAAATTATTGCAATTTCTTATGATGATTCTCATGGAAAATTTTGTGTTATGATGTAGGAAAGCATGGAAATTGTCTGGGTTTGGTGGTTAAAGCTGGATTAAAGATTGATAGTAGAAACATTAAAATAATTAAAGCATGCAATAGTACACTGGAAAAAGAGTTAAAAAAAAGGTCATTATGGGACACTAGTACCCAATAGTGCCCATTGGTTTCCATGAGGCATGTCATGACTAGTATGATAGTTTTAAGGCATGGATATGCCTTGGTTTTGAGACCCTTCCAATGTAAGGAAACCTTTCCAAGGAATGAATTGCATGAGGGACTGAGATGTAGAGAATGGGATCCTTGAACCTGAAAGGTGAGAAATTGCACATAAGGTGGGGTGATGGATTTCTTGAGGGACTGAGAAGTGGAGATGGGAAGGCCAGAAAATGATGTTTTTTGTTCATGAGCATAGTTGATTGGAATAATAAGCACATTGGGGCTGTGCCTGATGGAGGAGCATTCAACACTCTTCATCAAATTCAAAATCCAAAGCAGAGAACGAGAGGACATGCAACATCAGAGCAAAACAAGGGAAATTCTGTTTAAAATAGAGCTAGTTTGATGGAACGGATAAAATCTCTCGAGGAATTTATTAAATGTAATCTGCCACATATGTATGCATGTAGAGAGAATTAGGGATAGTTGAGTGAATCATGGAGAGGGTTTGATCGGATCCTTTCAGTGATCCGAACCAATGTGTTATATATATATATATATATATATATATATATATATGTGAGATAGATAGAGGAGGGTGATAGAGAGTGACAATAAAACTTGTGAACCCATAGTGGTCAAATGTAGTCGAGAGGGGAACTCGTTCTAAGGCTATAATGCCTTAAAAATGTATTCATATCATGTATAAATATGTGTGTTTCCATGTTTGATTTGTGCACATGTGTGTTTATGTAATAATGCCTTTATTTGTTATCTGTGTATATATGCGATGATGGCTTGAATCTAGTGTTGGTAGATTATTGATCGACCATCGATCACTATGAGGATTGATGGCGATCCATTGAATAGGAGTTAACCATTATGTAGTTGAGTCCTGTGTTAAACAAAGAGTGGCAGAGAAACTGGGTTTTAGCGTAAATCCATCAATATTGAACGAAATCAAGTCAAGGAGGAAACACACGGAGAATGCTCAAGATCCGTTAGATATGGAAGATCAACGGTCCAGATCCAATCGCTGTGGACTGGAGCCTTATATTGCATCAGTGGAAACCATTGTAACCCTTTATTCATTATCAGAGTTGGCCATGTAGCGATTGTGATTGCGATGGCGATGATTCAATAGATCATGGACCGTCCGATCGAAAGTTAGGACCAATTGTCACGATCTAATCGCTGATCGCAAATCAAAGGGGAAAGATCAAATGATGTTGGAATGCAGATAAGCGATGGCTGATACGTCAATAGCGATGCAGCGTTGATCGGTAATCGGAGATCAGAAATAACAGAGGTCGGCGTAGCACTGTTGGAAATATTAGAGGAGCAGACCCGACATTTTATAGTTGGAGCCAAAATGTATTTAAAATCTGGTTAAATGGTTCGGAGTAGAGTTTCCATGTTTTCCTATGTAATCATGTATCCCAATAAGTGTGTGGTCCATGGTTTAAAGGCTTAAAGCCTCAAAATGAAGCGCTTCCTATAGGTTTGTGGGTCATAACCCACAGGCCTTAGGATCAAAATTTATAAAGAAAGGGGAAATTGGCTATACCCCAAAATCTCCTTTCATCACTTGGTATTAGAGCAGGGAAAGGTCCTTCGGCATAAAAGAGGATTTCCTATGAGAAGGAAGAAAGAGTGTAAGCAAAAGGAGAAGAGGTACAGTTGATATAACTAGAGAGTTTATGGTCTTACTGTTGTGCATATAATGGCAACAGAAGGTGAGAAGACTTGCAGCAACCTAGAGCAAGGAGTGCTCAATTGGTTCCATAGGAGAGAGCCAGAAGGATGCCAAAAGACTAAGCTTAGAGGAGAAATATTGGTGAGGTATCATGTAGTAGAGGAAGACTGTTACTACAGAGGTTGGTTGCAGCTCACAAAAGATCATGAAGGCAGTTCCACTGAGAAGTGGGTATAATTGATAAGAATAAGGAGAAGCATATGACCAGGAGGTCATAAATTTTTGTGCCTCGGGAGTTTGATGCAGGAGAATTTGGAACTCTTCATCAAATTTAGAATCCAAAGTGGAGAACGAGAGGACGTTGAGCATCAGAGAAAAACAGGGGAAATTTTGTTTAAAATAGAGCTAGTTTGATGGAATGGATAAAGTCTCTTGAAGACTTTATTAAATGTTATATGCCACATATGTATGCATGTAAAGAGAATTAGGGACAGTTGAGTGATTCATGGAGAGGATTTGAGCGGATCCTTTCAGTGATCCAAACCAATGTGTTATATATATATATATATATATATATATATATATATATATATATATATATATATATATATATATATATATATATATATATATATATATATATATATATATATATATATATATATATATATATATATATATATATATCATGAGATAGGTAGAAGAGGGTAATAGAGAGTGACAATAGAACTTGTGAACCTAGAGTGGTCAAATGTAGTCGAGAGGAGAACTCGTTCTAAGGTTGTAATGCCTTAGATCTGTTTTCATATCGTCTATAAATATAAAGTGTGTTTTAGTGCTTGATTTTTGCGCCTGTGTGTTTATGTAATAATTCCTTTATGTGTTATCTGTGTATATATGCAATGATGGCTTGAATCCAGTGTTGGTAGATTATCGATCGACCATCGATCACTATGAGGATCGATGGAAATCCATTGAGAAGGAGTTAACCATTATGGATTTGATTCATGTGTTAAACGAAGAGTGGCAGAGAAACTAGGTTTTACCATAAATCCATCAATATTAAACGAAATCAAGTCAAGGAGGAAACAGACGGAGAACGCTCAAGATCTGTTAGATCTGGAAGATCAATGGTCTAGATCCAATCGCTGTGGAGCACAACATTTATATTGCATCAGTGGAAACCATTGGAACCCTTTATGTGTTATCGGAATTGGCCATGGAGCGATTGTGATTGCGATGATGCGATAGAACATGGGACGTTGGATGGAAAGTTAGGATCGATGGTCGCGATTTAATCGTTGATCGCAAATCAGAGGGGCAAAGATCAAAGGATGGAGGAAGGCTAATAAGCGATGACCGATACGCCGATAGCGATGCAGTGCTGATCAGTGAGCGGAGATCAAGCCGATCGGAGATCGGAGATTGGAAATAATGGAGGTCGGCGTAGCACTGTTGGAAATATTAGAGGAGCAAACCCAACTTTTTATAGTTGGAGCCGAAATTTATTTGAGGTCTAGTCAAAGGGTTCAAAGTAGAGTTTCCATGTTTTCCCGTGTAATCCATGTATCTCGATAAATGTGTGGCCCATGGTTTAAAGGCTTAAATACTCAAAATGAAGCACTTTCGATAGGTTTGCGGGCCATAACCCACAGGCCTTAGGATACAAATTTATAAAGAAAGGGGAAATTGGCTATACCCCAAAATCTCCTTTCATCAGTGCCCAAAAACAATGAGTTGGCAACTGTTCATTGAAGGAACAAGGAGCACAAAAGACAACAACACTATATTGAGAGTAACATGTCCTTTTTTGTTTGTTGGTTAAAGTAAATCTGAATAAATTGTAAATATTGTGTAGAGTTTTGTTTATAAAGCTCCATATATAGTATGTGTGTGTGTATGTGTGCTCTAAATCATGTTTTGGTGTTACATATGGAATATAAACACTGAGGATGGTGTGCCTCCAAGGGGGAGGGTTTTATGACAGCCCCAAGTAGTTACGTTTATGTATGTACTGTAAACATTAAGACAAAATAAAATTAGCTAAGTAATTGGACGTGGATTCGACAAGGCTTGGGTGATTATTGCTGGAAAATATTACAATGTAGAAAATCCAAATGAAGAATATGAAGAGACACAAAAGAGGAATATGAAGAGACACTAGAAAAGAATAATAATAAGGGCTTTGAGAAACATTGGAGGAGGGATTTTTCCTAGAGAAAATTTGAATTCCAAGAGACATTAAAAAATAAAGAGGAAGGAGTTCTTTCGGTTGGAAAGGGAGCAAGAAGAGATCACAAGTGTGGAACTAATTACCTCTCGAACCCTTTTTTTCCTAGAGGGTGGACATGGTATTTCTCAGTAAATCCCAATGGACCAGGGTGGAGGAATTGCTCCTGGAAAATTCTTGGAGGATTTCTAAATGTTTCCTTGTTGTCTTTTGATTTAATTGTGAATTTTGGTATCCGTGTTTTTTGGTGGAACCTCAATATGCATGTTTTGAATGGGTGGAGACCATTGGCCTCTGAAAATCCCTATGCATGGTGTTGATTTTCAATTTAGTTGGTGGGTGGAGATGGATGGTTCTTTAGATTCCATGTTCCAGCTGATGGTTTTGTTTATATCCCGAGAAAAATATATTCCAACCTATGGAATTTGGCTAGAGGGTAACAGCTACAAGTGAGACTTGGTTGTAGTTTTATATGGTTGGGTGTAGAGTGATAGTCCTAGACTCAATTTCCCACCATTTTTTGAGATAAGTAATCTCATGTTCTTAAGAAATCAAGAATTTTATACGTGTGTACATATATATGTGTGTGTCTATTTCATTACTAGTCTAAAATGATGTTGATTGATAACTTGGTTCATTATTTCTTTAGTTTATGAATTAACCAATGTGTTATTGTTGTCATGTAAGAGGTTTTGGAACAAAACATGGTAGAAATTATTCAATCCTTGTAGTAACTAGCATGTAATATTCTTTATTGTAGTGATATAGTTTTTGTTAAAATATAGGACTATGCAAGTTAATATGTGCATGTGGACATGTAGGGATCAATCATTACAATCGCTTTCAATTTTTTATAACTTTTCTTCTGTAGTGTTTTAGAATCTAAAAAGTTGTCTAAGTTGAGGGTATATCCCGTTGATAATGTGGTTAAAATTTCAGATATTGTTTCACAATATTTTATGAATATTGAGTTGAGGAAGATGAGCTTCCTAAATGTATCTTTAAAAATTTCATGTTGGAATTTATGCCATAACATATCTTCTGTTAGGCTCTAGAAGCTGAAATTTTTTCCATATTTAGGGTAAATCATATTGACGATGTGGTAAATAATTTAGACATTGGATTGCAATATTTTAGGAGATATGAGTAGAGGAAGTCGAGCCTCCTAAACGCTACTAAAATTAGGCATCAAAGATGTCATGTTGAAATTTCTATTATAACTTTTCTTCTGGGAAGTCTCAAGAGATGAAAATTTGTCCATGGTGAGGGGAAATGCTGTTGATAAAAAATTCAGATATTGGGTAACTATATTTGAGGAGATATGACCAGTGGAAGTTGAGCTTCCGAAATGCTCTTAGAATTGTGCACCAAATAGGATTGTGTTGGTATTTTTGGTTAGAACTTTTCATCTATGAGGCTTCAAAATTTGAAACCTGAACCATAGTGAGGGAGACTCCCACTGATCATTTGGTCCAATTTCAATAACTTGTACTACTATATTTTAGGCTATATGCACTGAATCATTCACTATATCGGTTTACATGCAATGTGTTTAATGAAAGCCTTAAATGGCTTAATGATTCATTGCATACAAATTGTTTAATAAAATGGCCCGATGAGTATGTTGTTTGTGGTTGAGGATAGTATTGTTCTGTAATAGTATAGTAATTGTTTGAAGAGAATTTTCTTTTGTTGATGGGATAGTATTGTTGTGTGATAATACTGTTGTAGTTGACTCTATGCTTATTTGCGTGCAATGAATTTCAATGTTACATGTAAGGAGTTTGAAAAATTGTATTCAAAGAAATGGAAAATTGGCATGATTATGTGACAGGTTTTTAGTCAGTATGTTACAAGTGAAATAAGTGCAATGCTTCTAATTTAATCTCATATAAAATGTTTGACAAAAGATATACTAGAGAATTTCCACAATTATTTCTATACAAAAATATTTGAAAATGTATGTGAAATGAAAATAAAGTTTTGGCAAGTGTGGTTAGGCTAAATTTAGTAGAGTTGCGTGACAAAGTTATCTGATGAGATCCAGGAGAAATTTGTAATGAATATTTGTTCATATAATATGTTTATAATTGTAACTTTGATTTTGCACTGTTAACTTTGGAGAGCCCATATCCATAATTGGACATTAGAGATCGAGCCATTATAATAGCTGTCTCCTTCTACCTTAGTGTGGACCATGGGTGGTAAGGGGTTATGTTTATAGGAGGAGATGAGTTCATTTTTAATTTTTAAATTAGTTGCATCTTGCACTTTTTGTTCAACAGAATTAAAATCTAAAGGATCCAAAATAATACGATGCAGGTTATGATCATTAAATAAATCACGATATAAAGAAAAATAAGTGCAAGAGGAAATAAAATAAAAATCATCTCTTAGGTTAGAAACTTCGACATCTGATTTCAATTCTTCTTCGCTCATAATTAATTGATGAACCTCTTGAGTATGATCTTCTTAAAAATCTAAAAGATGAGTATTATTTAAAATGAGATTAGGTTCATTGTGATCTATAATGTTGAGAACAAAATGCAAGTGGGTTCTCTAATTTATGGGGGATGAATAAAATGATCAATAATAGAATTATTAGGAAATTTTTCTTGAACCTGATCAACTGTTATATAAGAAGATTGAATTGTGTTTTGAACACATTTCATATTTACTTCCAATTGGTTCTGAGCTAGTTGTTAAAATTTAAGAAATATACAACTTTCTTCATCTCTACTTAAAATTTTCTCATTATTTTGTTCATAGGTAACTGAGACTACATCATTTGCACAATAAATATGATTATTAAAAAATGAGGATGTATGGATGAGAAATGTCAAAGTCACACATCCTTCATTTCCAATTGCAAATTTTAGAATTCACATATAGTTCTAAATCATTTGGTGGGTGAGAATCAATATATGATTTAAATTTATTATAAATTGTTTTCTCTTGATTATGAGGAAGAGAAATAAGATATTCAAAATATTTGGTAATAGAAGGAAACTCCACTGAAGGAAATCTACAACAAAGATTAATAAATATGATTAGAATCTCTTCTAATGATTCATAAGGTTTAATCCTAATATTATTCATTTCATCACATAATATCAAAATCATAATGTTCAAAATCCAATAAAAACTCACCTATAAATTGATCTCATGAATGAATAGATGTAGTCAGCAACATTTCACACCATTTCTTCACATGACCTTTGAAAGTAAGTGTACAAAGTTTTCACATAGCATCCTTGTAAAAAACATTATGAGAGACATAATTTTGAATAAATTGAATAATATGTTCATATGCAGTAATTTTACTACCACTATCAAATTTCTTTTTCAAGAAGAATTTTACTATCTTCATTGGAGTAGTGCAAAATAATTTTCTCGAAATCCAACTCCAAATAGGGATTTTAGAAGGGTTCATTGAGAAAAATTCAAAGAATTAAAAAAACAACTCCAAAGGGTCATCTTGTCAATCTACCCTTCTTCTAGCACTAAAAATGTTTAAGGCCAAAATTTACCATGTCCAACATTAAGGAAATCACTCGGTCAGGTCCCCAATTAGACTCATTTTTGTTTGATGTGGTGATTTCAACCAATTATAGTCCTGGTTGCGTCAACCTAAACCTAACCTAAAATAAATGCTTAATCTAATCTCAAATAACCTAAATTCATTATCTATCTCTAAATCTAGATTTTTACCTACTAGTGTATGATTATACTTGTTGGTTTTAAGAGATAAAAGGATAGACTTGCCTACTTGCAATTGCTTGAAGAACGTAGTTTGTTGAAATGGTTGATATGTGGGTTTAGTCGGGCCAGAAGGTATATTTCTCCTACATAAGGAGACTTTCAAATACGCATTGCTAAGTGTAGATGCAATCTAATCTAAAAATGCAAACAACAAAAGGAAATAGAATCTATCTTAATTGAGAGAAGGAAAAATCCTAATCTCAATCAACAACAAGGCATAAAAGGTTGGATGTGAAACTAAGTGTATACTAAGCTTATAGATTAATGAAACAATTCATAAAATATGTAGTTGATAAGTCCATGATATCATCCCAATAAACAGTTAGTTATCAGTATTTCACACATTTGTTCTTAAATTCATTATTTAAATTGGATTCATTGTTTTAATGCATTATCACAACATTGAAATAGTTTAGTTGATGCAACAATGATTAAGGATAGATAGAAAAACATACATTTATGGACAAATAGTTATGGATTTAAGGTGGTCCTTTGGAACCCCCGATCAGCGATCTCTAATTATTCAGGATTGGGGACAGGCGATCGCGATATTGGTGCTTGCAAATCGGTAATGGAATGTCGGCATCGGAGGATCGGGTCGGTGAAACCCAAAGGCAGAGGACCAGGACCCTTGGGTGTAGTGAATGCGATTAGCGATCATCGATATTGATGATCGAAATGATCAGCATCAGCGATCAGATATTCTGACTTGAGATACAACACGGACGTGATGGAATAATAGATCCAATTTGATAAAATTTGAGATCTGGGAATTCAGACTTTTCAGTGTATTCCCGTATATTTTTGGTTTCGGCCAAATCCATTATGCGATGTGATAAGTGACTAAAGTGGACCCGATAGGGTTTGTAGGGCTGATTTAAAATATTTTGAAGTCCTGTCTTTTATGATTTTGGTTGAAATTTCCAATGTTTTCATTATTTCTGTGTATTTCTGTTTTAACACAAAAAAGTCTATTTTCAAGGTTTTGTTGCAATGGTCGATGCTTCTATGCAAACGACTTCCATTATAAACAAAACGGACACCCCAATTTCTAAACAACCCTGTCCCAAATGTGTTATAAAACATGATGGACACACAGAGATGAGAGGCAGGAGGTGAAAGGCTGCTTGACAGAGGCTAAAAAGGGGAATGCCTAATAGCCTGTGTGCGTAAAGAGGCTCGAAAGCCTAAGTGCGAGAGAGCCGAGGTGAGAGGCCGCATGACAAAGATAGCTTGACAATGCTGTGAATTATGTAGAGAAACCATAGCAGCGCTTGAACTCTGCAGAGCCGTAGAGATACATGGAAGTAGGAAAATAGAGAGAGCTTGAAATTCAGGAAAATCACAAAGCTACAGTGACATAAGCCAGATAGCCAGTGAGCTATAGAGTAGGGAGTCCATAACAGTTATTCTTATTTTGATCGATTCTTCTCTTTATGATCGATTCTTATTCTTGTGATCGATTCATATTTATGATCAATTCTTCCTGCAATTGTGCTGTGAAATTGATATTTATCAAGCTTCAACTTTTTGTTGACAGCTATGTGTCAGATGTCCACATTCTTGTGTGAGCAGCTATCTTCTTTCATCGATTCCTTGAGATCGATGGTCTGAGCAGCTTCAACAGTGAGACGTCCACTTCTTCAAATGGCCTGGGGTGTGAGGTATATGGTTATTGTTTATGTACTTCTTCTTTTACATTATGCTTCACAGATCCTTGACTGATATTGATGTAGGATCTTGTTTATTTCATGTTGTCATGATTCCTTGCTTCATGTTATGCAGAATATTTTATGTGATGTACTTATTGTCATAACTCTTTATGTTATGCTTTGAGATCCCTTGTTGTATGTTGCTGGGATACTCCTGTTGTCGTCATGCATGTGTTTTGCATTGAGATCTCTTTTGTGCCATGTTGACGGGATGCTCATCATGCATGTTTTTGCATCATACTGATAGGGATATTTTGATTGAGAGTTATAGTTATGGAACATCTCTTAGAGCCACTCCTGCATGAGGGAATTTTTCCTTGTATGATCACGACATCATCCCTTGTGTACATCACCATTATTGACAACACTTAATGTAGCAACCTACAACATCTTGACACGGGCCTCGGAGACGTAGTTCCTTTTGGACGAACTCTGTTATCAACGGCTTTTGTTTCTATGTGCTAATGATTGTTATGTTCCTCTTCTTTTCTGTATGCAGATGTATTCATTAATGTTCTTTTAAAAATAAATTTTAATCCATCATGAAAGTAAAAGGTCTTGGAAGGGTCCTTCTTCACACCTGGACTTGGATCAAGTGGTATCAGAGGAGTCTTTATGTGTATGTGAATTGCAGCATGAACAATGGAACGTGCAATGACAAAGGATGAAAGAGCAATGTGTGAGACCATGCTTGACATTTCCAAGCAAGTGGAAATTTTTTATGAAACTCTACAGAAAGAAACAAAGGAAAATGAGCAGTTACATCTTCAGTTGAAAGCCACAGAAGAGGCCATGGAGGAACTGAAGCGAAACAAACATAATCTTAAAATAGAGAATGGTGAATTGAAGATGTTCTTACATGAAGAGGAAGAGGAAAAACAAAGTTTGCTATGACAACTGCAAGCAAAGGAAAAGGCCTTGAAAAGGCTGCAGTGTAACCCATGTGAGGTAAAAAGTAGTTCTCGATCTTCATGTATATTTCCGGATGATGATTTCATTGTGTTTTAAAATCACACCACAGGAATTGGCTCCAAACTGTTAAAGAGAATGGAGTGTAAGGGAAAAGGCTTGGGTGTTAATGGCCAAGGCATTGGCAATCCCATCAAAGTAGAGGAATTACCCTGTCATGCAGAACTTGGGTATGTCAGAAAAGAAGTTGGGGAATTTGCTAAGACAGTTAGCAAACCACCAATGATGGATGATGAGCAGCCCTCATCAGTTCTTTCCAAATCGAAATAGAAGGTAAAAGATATTGATTTCCTTTCGATTTCATCTTCTCATAGTATGGTGTTTGTTGGAGATTTGGAGATACCAATTACAGGGACAAACATGAGTCTCCTTACAAGGATGAGGCACGGGGAGAAAGAAGAACTTGGTGTTAATAACCAAGACATCACTTAGCATTTGGAGGTTGTGCATGGACATCCATTTGCAGGCTCGAGATACACTAAATGAGAGTGCTCAAAGGTGTTAGATTCGTTCGAGACATTGTGGAGGAAAGAGAATGATGGGAAAACATCCCCATCATCCCATGGTAGTTTCCATTATAGGGAGAGATCTGAGGCAAGCTCTCATCGCCATAATGACATCAGAAACAGAAAAGGAAGGTATAACCACTTTCAATCTTCGAATATTCATTTTGATTATGATAATCTTGTTAATAATGAACAAATATTAAGGCATCGCAAAACATGTACTTTTTGTGGTTTACCTAACCATACCTTTTCCAAGTGTTGGAAAAGAATGGTAGCACCCATGAGGAATAAAAGACCGTCTCAACAGCATGAGAAGAAATAGGTTAAGGAGATATGGAGGAAGAAATCCTACTGCAGTCATTGTGACAGAAATGGCCATTAGATAGCCACTTGCTAGAAGCTCCATCTAGAGCAGCGCCCTAAAGACAAAGCATTTGTGCGTGAACCAGGTAAAGTAGTTGTTTGACAAGAAAAACCACCTCAAGGAGGTGACCCATTCACAAAGATAAAGTGAGAAATGGTTTCTAAACATGTTGTCATTTCATGGTCACTCTTTTGTAAATCACGTGTTGCATTTTAAAATGTAAACGTGATGGTCTGTTTCCATCATGTGGTCAGCAACAATGATTTTTGGTCATGTTTTGAGTCACATACTAAAACTCTGGAAGTGATGTTATGTTTCCATCACTTGTCCACACTATTGTGTTTGGCCTTATGTGTGTAAATCATGTGTTGTAGTGATGATGTGTTTTCCATCACTTTTTGAAGCAACCATGTTGTAAAATTGACCACCGTGTATGATTTATAAACTCGTGGCGAGTGTGGGACACTTGGGTCATTAGTTGGTCATGTCATTTAAGCATGTAATTTGCAAAAAAATGTACTACAGGTTGCAGATGTAGCAGGTGTTGGTTCATTGCTTAAGGCTCCGAACAACAAAGGTGAAGGAGATGGAAGCAAGACCTTTCAGGATGGTTGTGATGTAGACAGGGTACTGAGAGAGTTTCAGATTACTTTTTATGCTTTTGGAGGACCAAAAGCATAAAAAGTAATCCGAAACTCTCTCTGTACCCTGTCTACATCACAACCATCCTGAAAGGTCTTGTTTCCATCTCCTTCACCTTTGTTCTTTTGAGCCTTAAGCTACTTAGTGGGGAGGATTGATCCAGGTGGATCTTCAGACCGAATGGCATGGAAATGCTCGAAAATCAAAGTGTTTGGAATGATGTCGACACAGGACCAGAGCGTAGATCTCATATTCTTGATCATGGAGGTGTGAACGGTTCTTCAATCCGAGTCTGGATGCTGAAGTTATCACAAGAAGAGATTGCCTTTGTCCCTTTGAAAATAAGGCATTTTGCCCTCAAATTGGACTTTAAGCCTTATAAGGCAAATCACATTGGAAGAAGTGAAAAGGGAGGATTTAAGACGGGCCTTTGGAACCCCCGATCAATGATCTCTGATTAATCGGGATTGGGGACAGGCTATCGGTGATATCGATGCTTGCAAATCATCCATGGAATGTCAGCATCGGAGGATCGGGTCGGCGAAACCCAAAGGCCAACGACCAGGACCCTTGGTTGTAGTGAATGCAATTAGCGATCACTGATATCGATGATTGAAATAATCCGTGTCGGCAATCGGTGATCGTCTATTCCTACTTGCGATATAACGTGGACCCGACAAAATAATAGATTCGATTTGATAAAATTTGAGATCCAGGAATTCAGACTTTTTAGTGTATTCCCGTATATTTTTGGTTTCGGCCAAATCTATTATGCGATGTGATAAGCGACTAAAGCAGACCCGATAGGGTTTGTAGGGCCGATTTAAAATATTTTGAAGTCTGGTCTTTTATGATTTTGGTCAGGATTTCCAATGTTTTCAGTATTTCTCTGTATTTCTGTTCTAAGAGAAAAAAATGCTATTTTCAAGGTTTTGTTGCAATGGCCGATGCTTCTATGCAAATGACTTCCATTATAAACAAAACAGACACCCCGATTTCTAAGCAGCCCTATCCCAAACGTGTTATAAAACACGATGGATGCAGAGAGCTGAGAGGCAGGAGGCGAAAGGCTGCTTGACAGAGGATGAAAAGGGGAATGCCTGATAGCCTGCATGCGTAAGGAGGCTCGAGAGCCTAAGTGCTAGAGAGCCGAGGTGAGAGGCCACGCAATAAAGATATCTCGACAATGTTGTGAATTATGTAGAGAAACCATAACAGTGTTTGAGTTTTGCAAATCCATAGAGCTACAGTGAAGCATGAAAATAGAGAGAGCTTGAAATTCAGGTAGATCACAGAGTTGCAATGACATAAGCTAGAGTGCTACAGAGCCAGATAGCCAGCGAGCTATAGAGCTAGGAGTCTAGAGCAGTTATTCTATCTTTGATCGATTCTTCTCTTTATGATTGATTCTTCTTCCTTTTATCGATTCATCTTTATTATTGATTCTTCTTCTTGTGATCGATTCATCTTTATGATCGATTCTTCTTGCAATCGATGCTATGAAATCAATATTCAGTAAGCTTGAGCTTTTAATTGATAGCTATGTGTCAAATGTCCACATTCTTGTGCGAGCAGCTATCGTCTTTCATCAATGCCTTCAGATCGATGGTCTGAGAAGCTTCAGCAGTGAGACATCCACTTCTTTAGATGGCCCGTGGTGTGAGGTTTAAGGTTATTGTTCATGTACTTCTTCTTTTACATTATGCTGCATGGATCCTTGAATGATATTGATGCAGGATCTTGTTTCTTACATGTTTTCATGATTCCTTACTTCATGTTATGCAGAATCTTTTATGTGATGTAATTATTGTCATAACTCTTTATGTTATGTTTTGAGATCCCTTAGTGTATACTCTTGTTGTTGTCATGCATGTTTTGTTTATGAAATCCTTTTTGTGCCATGTTGGTGGGATGTTCATCATGCATGTTTTTGTGTCATACTGATAGGAGTCTTTTGATTGAGAGTTCTAGTTGTGGGACATCTCTTAGAGCCACTCCAGCATGAGGGTATTTTTCCTTGTATGATCATGACATCATCTCTTGTGTACATCACCTTTATTGACAGTACTTAATGCAGCGACATACGCCATCTTGACACGGGGCCTGGAAACGTAGTCCCTCCTGGACGAACTCCATTATCAATGACTTTTGTTTCTATGTGTTGATGATTGTTATGTTCCTCCTCTTTTCCCCATGCAGATGTATTCATTAATGTTCTTTTAAAAAGAAATTTTAACACATCATGAAAGTAAAAGGTCTTGGAAGGTTCATTCTTCACACCCAGACCTGGATCACAAGTCTACATAAATCCATTACTTATCTTTGTTCTAATTGAAACCTACCATGAAAAAACAAATTTTCATTAATTTAAACAAACATATATCTTCGTGGTATTAACTGTAGTCCGAGACCATGAAAAATATATTCATAAAGAACAATGATTGAAATACAACTGACAATAAATTAATTAAGCAATTAAGCAATTACCAAACTAATTTAATAGTGCATCAATAAGTCTGATTAAGAACTCCCAACCATTGAATCTTCCTTTCATATTGGTGCCTTACAACAGCGCAAAGAATTCCTGCTTCTAGAATTTTCTCTTTCTAATTCTACATAAAATAACCCTCGTACAACAATGCAAATGAGTATTCTCTTTTGCAAAAATTGAAACCCCAATCTCCTTTTCAGAACTCATGTTTATCATTATACAATTTAAACACAAAATGGAGGGTTGTTTCAAAACATTTCAATGATGATTTTGATTTATGATTTTTTGAGATCTTGAGAATTCCCCTTATCTCTTTGTAGCTCCAATCAAAATTCTCGAATTCCAAGTTATGATTTCTTTCAATAAATTCTGCAAAAATAATAATGAAATTATTATTAAAAACATATCAAAATTGGAAATAAAACCCAAAATTAAAACATTCAAAAAAAAAATAAATTTCTAAAGAAAACCTAAATTAATTAATTAATAGAAACAAAATCTAAGCCCAAATTATTTCTTCTTGTGATATTCCTAGCAAATAGATGATCATGAGATGAAATCCTAATTACAAAACATTTTTCGATCAAATTTATTAAAAAAAGCTCCAAATTATTTCTTGTTGGGATATTCTTGAAAAATAGATGATCGTGAGATGAAATCCTAACAACAAAACGTATTTTCAATCAAATTTATTAAAAAAAACTCACTCAGAAACTCAATTTTGTTTGTTGCAAATTCACAACCCTATGTATTTTAATAGTGTTTAATCCAAAAATTTGCCCAAATAGACGTTTCCAAATTTTTCTCCTTTATTAAACCTTTCCAACCAGTCCTCCCCACCTTGATTTCATATCCTAGATCTTGAGATATAATTTCTTAAAAATAGGATCCTGTTGTAGGAGTCTTGGTGCACTATGGTGAACATGAATTGGATTTTAGAAAAGGGTTAAATTTACCAAAATGTTAAATTCCACATGCATGGAAAGTGCATGGTATTAAGGTTATTTAATTAAGTTTAAGACTTATGAACCATTGACCCTTGTGCCCTCTTACGTGATACGTGAAGGATTAGACGAATTTGAAATAAATTAAAAATGAGAATGATTTTACATATACAGATGTGAAATTTATATAATATAAATAATATCATAAAAAACCATGATAGATGCATCTTAACAAAGGATCCAAGCAAAGAGAGAAAGCAAAGTGACTAAGAATCATAGGGGAAATATAGTGCATGATTCTTTTAAGTTTTTTATTACTGTATTTTTTTTGACATGGTTGATCCAAAATATAGGTTTAATATTTTACAACTAATTATGTTTACAATAAGATCATATTTAAGAGAGAGAGTGAGATGGAGGGGGAATAGAGTGGGGGATAGAGACAAAAAGGTGGGAGAGACAATGAGAGAGAAGAAGGGGGAGAGATGGATTTGGAGGGGGTAAGAGAGGGAGGGAAGAACAAATACATTGACATATAGAGGTGGAGAGATGGAGGGAGTGACAAGGGAAATAGTAGATGGAATGAGGGAGAGAGGAGATGAGGGAAGAGAGAGAAAAGGAGAGGATATAGATAGGAAAAGAGGGGGAAGAGAGAGATAAGGAGACATAGATATGGAGGGGAGAGAGAGGGAGGGAGATAGTGACAGAATTGGAGAGCGGAGAAAAAGAGAGAGGATGGTAGAGAGAGAGGAGGGGGGGGGGAGATGAAGTTGGAAGGAGAAGAAAGACATAGAGAGAGAAAGGTGGAGAGGGAGAGGGGGTGACAAGGGAGAGATGGAGAGATGGTGAGGGAGAGAGGAGAGCAAGAGGGAGAATAGAGAGGGGGAGAAGGAGATAGAGAGAGAGGGAGACGAGGGGAAGGGAGAAAGAGGGAGAAGAGGAAGAGAGAGAAGGAGAGGAAGAGGGAGGGAGAGAGAGATAGATAGATATGGAGAGAGAGTGTGTATGTTTTGGGGATGGGGAGATACAAGGGGAGATAGTGATATAGATGGAGGGGGGAGAGAGGGAAGAAGAGAGAGGTAAAGAGAGGGAGGGAGGAAGAGATATAGATATGGAGAGAGAGAGAGAGAGAGAGAGAGAGAGAGAGAGAGAGAGATAAATATGGAGAGAGAGTGTGTTTGTTTGGGGGTTGAGATAGACAGAAAATGCAAGATAGAGATATAGATGGAGGGGGTAGAGAGAGAGATAGGGGGAAGAGATAGAGAGGGAGAGGAAGAGGGAGAGATATATAGATAGATAGATATGGAGAGAGAGTGTGTTTTTATGGTTGCGAGCCAATATAGAGAGATAAGTAAGAAAAGGAAAAGGAAGATAGAGATATAGATGGAGCGGGCAAGAGGGAATAAGAGAGATTCAAAGAGAGGGAGGGAGGAAGATAGATAGATATGTAGAGAAAGAGAGAGTGAGGGAGTGTGACATGTGTTTAGGCTGTTGAGATAGAGAGACAAATAAGGAGAGATAGACGGAGGTATAGATACAAATGGCAGAGAGAAAGAGGGAAGAAGAAAGAGACACACAATGACAAATATAGACATAGAAATTAGATCTAGAAAGTAATGAATATTTTTGTTTTTCACTAAAATAGATGTATTTATTTCAGTGTAGATGTTTACTTCTAATTCTATTTGATCTCTTTCACTATATGCACTGATTTCAGTGTAGATGTCGATTTCTAGTCCTATTCAATACCTTACACTAGATGCATTAATTTCAATGTAGATGTTAATTTCAACTCCTATTTGATTGCTTGCACTAGATGCATTGGTTTAAGTGTAGATATTGATTTCTAATCATGTTTGATCACTTGAACTAGATGCATTGATTGCAGTGTAGATGTCGATTTCTAATCCTATTCTGTACTTGACCCTAGATGCATTGATTTCAGTGTAGATGTTGATTTCTACTCCTATTTGATTGCTTGCACTAGATGCAATGGTTTTAGTGTAGATATTTATTTATAGTCCTATTTAATTGATTACACTAGATTCATTGATTTCAGTGTAGATGTTGATTTCTAATCCTATTTTATTGTTTGCACTAGATGCATTGATTTCAGTGTAGATGTTGATTTATGATTTGACGCAACTAGATCTATGAAGTACATAAATTTCAAATTAATTAGATTAATAGTCTGCATTGATTTCAATGTAAGCACATCTATGCCCCCTCCATCTATATTTTTATCTCCAATTGTCTCTCCTTCTTTATCTCTCTATCTCAACACCCAAACATACACACTCTCTCTCCATATCTATCTATATATCTATTGTTACATTCTCACTTTGCACTCAGAAATTTTATTTCATCATTCAAGTTACCAATAGTCTCTCTCATCTCAACAAACTGAGGTAACTAAGAAAATTTAAAATTAAATTGACGAAATTAATCTTAGACATATTTATAATATTTAAAATGATCAAAATAATTAAATGTTCAACAAATTTTGTATGATTGCACATGACTGAAACCAACCTAGATCCATCTTAACCCCAGACCTATCAAGCATTGAGAGGGATCAAATCTCTCAAGGTGCAAACCTTTCTTCAAGTTTTGCACTCGAAAAACAAGTTTGCACCTCAAGAGATTTGATCCCTCTCGGTGCTTGATAGATCCGGGGTTAAGATGAATCTAGGCTAGTTTATGTTATATGGTAGTGATGAGGTATAATATATAATACATAATTATACAATATATAATATATGATGTTTTGACCTATGATTTATATAATAACATAATATATAATGTATACATGTGGTTTAAAATATATAGGTTTTGTTATATATATATATATATATATATATATATATATATATATACATGCGCGCTCTCATGGTTTTTATGGAGAGGCTTATGATAATATTTATGTTTTTTTGTTATTTATATATAGTTTATAATATATTTACAATAAGTTAATTACATTATATATTTACACATAAAGTTATTAAATTACTATATATAAATTTTTTATGTATACATTTCGTATATAGTTTATTATACATGTTAAGTTGACTGCAAACTTGTCAAAATAGTAAACATATTTCAAACCTTCAAAAGACCATAACATTCAATCTGATGGTCGAGATCAGGAAAAATTTCAATCGTTAGTAATATGTTGAAAAGTGGAGGGAATGGAGCAATAAAAAATAAAAGCCAAGGAAAGTCAAAATTAGTCAAAATGAAGCAAACTAAAGCAATAAAAAAACAACATTGGAAAAATTTATATGGGGCTCCTTTATTTTCTAAGAAAATTATGTGGAGGTTTTGAGGCCTCAACACACTACCAAATCTTTAATTCCATTTTTTTGTAGTCTTTATGTTGTTGCTTCTGAACTAATCATACTTTTCTTTGTTTTGATAGGTTCTCCTCTAAAAATTTAATTGTTTTGGTCTCTAAATTTTCATCATGATCTCTTTATGAATGATAAAAACCTTCTTGCCTCTAGAGTTGATAATAAGATGGTTGTGTCTCTTTATTAGAGGAAAAATGGAGCTCTTATAAACCTAAAAAAACCAGAATATTCAACTGCAATAGTTTGTATAAGCCTTCATGAAATATCCCAAAGCTTATTTACAAGAACTGAAAAGTTTGTATTTCTAAGTATTCTCCTCAAATTATCCCTTAATATTCATTAGATATTACCTAACAACTTTGAACAAAAATGAAACCATTTTCTATTATCCTATATTGATAATTTTCATTAGACAATTGGTTTGGTTTTCTAATAAAAATTCAATTCATTGTGCCAGAACCTTGGATATATATATATATATATATATATATATATATATATATATATGAGGAAAATCTACATAGATCAACTTGAAGGGATCACATCCCATCGACCAAACTGTTATGAAACCACCTCACAAAAAGATAGAAAAGAAAGATAAATGCCTTAGAATTCAGCCTCTTCGAGGGGGCAATCTCCTTTACATTACACAAATGAAAAATTCTTGGATGATACAAATGACAAGACCTCCTTTCTATATATAGGAGTCTAAGGGGTCATAATATAATCAAATCTGACATAACAATAATAATGTAAGGGAACAATAATAACAATATGGGGACTACATGCGCACAACAATATAATAATGGGGTGTAATAATAACAATAAGGGGTTACACTATTAGTATAGAGACCTAACATGCCCCTCTCCTTCAAAAAGTGTTGTCCTCAACGCTTGAGTAGTTTTGGATTCTTCTATATAAATTTATCATCCATCCATGTGGAATCTTTAGCGGGTAAGTTCTTCCACTTGATGAGATAGTATGAAATTGATCTATTTCATAGTTTTTGATTTCTTGGTTCTGTGACTACTTCAAGTTCCAATGTGATTTTTCCTTCCTTGTCAAGTTCTGAAATATTTTTGAACTGGGATCCTCTACAACTTTTGAATGAGTTTCCACCCTTCTTCAGCATTCTTCCATTCATCCCTTTCTTGATTTATCGAATTTAGCTAGATAATTATACCAACCTCTAGTATTTTTGCAACCATACGTTCAATTTCACTCCTTTGGGCATATGGATATCTGTAAGGCCTAATTTTTGGGGGAACACTTCCTGGTATCAAATGAATAGCATGATCATGATCAGAAATAGGTGGGAGGCCTTTGGGAGTCTCAAATAACTTGGAATGATTGTCCAAGACTTTTTGGAGATCTGGATAAATAGATGATTTCAATTTGGGAACCTCTAGCGAACATAATTGTTCAATTATGCCTCTTCGTTATTTATTTAGAAGCTTTGTCATTCCATTAGAGCTGATTATCTTTCCCAGTTTCCCTATGATACCCCTTAATTGAACTTCCTTTCCTTCCGAAGCAAATTTCATGAAAATTTCTTGAAAATTAAAAACTATTGTATCGAAGGATTGTAGCCATTGGATTCCTAGTACAACATCAACACCACCCATTGGAATCAAAAGCATCGGGCTATTCAATACATATTCTCCCATGGATAGCTTGATATTATGGCACTTTCGAGAGAAATTTATGATTCCTCCACTTGCAACCATCACTTGAAACTATGGTGCTGGATATAGGAAGAAATTCAATTCCTTGGCTATCTTACAATGAACAAAATTATGGGTACTGCCTGAATACATGAACACTATTACCTTTTTATTCTTGATATGTCCTTCTATCTTGATTTTTTGAGGAGTGGTAATTCTGACCAATGCATTACAAGATATGGTCAGATTCATTTCTTCTTTCTCTAGGATTTTTTCCTACTGTATATCCTCTTCTTTTTATGTTTCTTGTTCCTTTTCTTCCTCCTCTTCACAATCTATGTAAATTAATTTCTTCTCAGAACACTTATGACCTTTAGTGTATTTTCTATCATAACTATAATAAATCCCTTTTTATATTTTTTGTTCCAAATTTTGGGGTGTCAACCTTGTAGGTTGTGGAAGGCTAGGGGAAACAACACTTCCATAGTTGTGAGTGATAGGCTTCCTTGTTGCCATAATTTTTCTTTCCATTTTTCTTGCCAACTTGAATGCCTTCTCCAATGAATCGGGTTCCTAAAGGCAAACCTCATGTTGGATGTTATCCTTTAAAGTCCCTATGAACAACTCAATCCTATGCTCCTTTGGAATATCTTTTACCCTTATGTTCAATTTTTGGAAGTCCTCAATGTGCTCCATAATTGAGCCCTTTTGTTTGAGATTTATCAATTGGCAAAAAAAGGTGTTGCTTTTAGTATCCTCATAATTTGCTATGATTTCTTCCATAAAAATTACCCAAGTGACAATTTGTTTTCAAGAGAAAAGCCATTGATACCATACAAACTGATTTGGTTCCAAATATAAAGTTTCAATATGTACCTTTTGTGTTTTCACATTATGGAGATCGAAAAATTTCTCCATCTATAGGATCCATATTTCAGGATCCTTGCCATCAAACTTCCTCATATTGGTCTTTGGAACATGGTGGGTCTTCAATCCAACTTTAGAGTCTATGAAATCATGATTAACATTTATTTTGTTCTCATCATGAGTTTCCTTTACTACCTTTCCTCCATTTGTAAACATTTCTTGTAGCAACTTTGTCAAATTTGTCTTCAAATTGTCCATTTTTCCTTCCATCTTAGCTTCCACGACATCATCTTAGCTTCCATGTCTTTCTTTAAACCATCCATTTTATCTTCCATACCTTTCTTTAAACCATCCATCTTACCTTATGTTACTTTTTGTGAGAGTGAATTTTGTTGCACTTGGTCTCATAATTTTGATATATCATGTTGCATTTCTTCTTCTTTTTTCATTTTGTAAGAGCTCAATAATGAATCTGTTGTATCTTTGTAATTTCAACTCTCTAAGATCTGAAATTTCTTCCTGTAGTAGTCCTCTGAGTCCTCTTTATAATGCCGCTAATCTGATCAAAATTGGATTCTCCAAGAAAGAATTATTCCTAATCTCCTAAGATGACTTGATTATATAATGTTTTAGTAGAGTGAACTTGTATGACATTCCATGTGTCACTATTTCGACCTTCGTATCTAACAAATATACATAGAAAACTACAGTCCTTCCTCTTTCTATAACTTCTGATGAAATTTCAATCTGATGCTCATAGAGAAAGTTATGACAATTTTCCCAAAGTCACCTTTTTAGAATGTAATTCAGGATTCTGCAAAAACCCTAGCTTCCTCAGATTATATCTTAAAAAATATAGCAAAAAATGATCTAAAATTCGGACCTGAGATTCACCAAGACTTCAGCTCAATCAGATTTTAATTTTAGATTCAGACCCTTCATAGAAAAAAATTATAGCTAAAATTTCACGATGACCTATTTGAGATGAAATTTTGGAGCTTTCAAAAACCCTAACTTCATATCTCCAAAAATATGGTGAGACAAGATATGAAATTCGGACCTAAGGTTCAGACCAATTTCTTCTCAAATGTGTTGTTTTAGCTTCCAAAACTTCGTAGGGAAAACTTTATAGTGAAAATTCCACGATGACCTATTTGGAGTAGTGAAACCATAGAATCCAAAGCTATGATATCGAATGTTACGAAACTAGCTCACAAAAAGATAGAAAAGAAAGATAAATGCCTTAGAATTCAGCCTCTTTAAGGGGGAAATCTCGTTTACATTACACAAATGAACAATTCTTGTATGATACAAATGACAAGACCTCCTTTCTTGATCAGAATTAGATCTTAAAACACTCTCTAAGCTCTCATAACTTTGTAAAATTCATGCCAAAGTTCCAAAGACTTACAAAGGTCGAGCTTATCAGGAATACCCTTAGAACAGTTGTAATTTGTGAGCAGTGTGGAGCAACGAGGACCCTCATTCAAGCATGCAGACCGTTGGCCCATGGTAACACACGCTGCCACGAAACAACAAAATGGGAGGTCTTTAGGAGAAATGGGGGAGGTTTTTAATATGCGATTATTCTGATATGCGATTAGCGATAAGTCTTTAATCACATATCGCCGGGAAAACCCCTTAGAAAAGTAAAAGCCCTAAGTGACTGGAACCAAAAAGTCAAAAACCATACGGAATTTGCCAATTCCATCAGAGGCGGGTCCCACACGAAAACCGGCAGGATATCGGAAGGGCTTCGAGTGGTAAGCAGTTTCAACCGAGTCCTGCTTGATGCCATACACTAGGTGCCATGCATCCAACAGAAGAGAGAGAAAACCACTCACATCGGATGGGTAAATGTCATGCAACTTACCTACTTGATATGGATGGAGATCGTAGGATTTGGAGGCTCCAGATCAATGGCGGACATGCAATCCAATGGATGACCAGATTCAATGAGGTAAACAGGCCGAGTTATATAAAGTTTCAAGTCCTGCATGAAGTATGAGTTAACAGCGGAATCAATGGGGTAAATAGGCCGAGTTATATAAAGTTTGAAGTCTGGTATGAATGATGAGTTAGCAAGGGAATCATGACAAAGAACGTAGGATCTAGAGGCTCCAGATCGATGGCGGACATGCAATCTAATGGATGACCGGATTCAATGGGGTAAACAAGTCGAGTTATATAAAGTTTGAAGTCCGGCATGAACGATGAGTTAGTAGGGGAATCATGTTCCCGGGAAATCTGGGAGTTAAATGGAAATAACAATCGTTCAAACATTTCCAAGAGAACTGACACTCCGTTCGTTATGAAACAGGTGGCCACCTCCTTGTGAAGTGTTACACGGTGATGATGACGCAGCATAGGGGAATTCAAATGGACAGATGTAGAAGAACTAGAATGCTGGGAAGCGGAAACGAATAGTCAGAAAGAAAATTGGCTTTAAAGCCACAAACTAACAGAGACAAAGCTAGTAGCTAGAAAGGAGTGAGAAAAGCGAGTAAGAAAGCTAAGAGCAGAGAACAGAGAAAATAAGTCGATCTGACCTGCAGAGCAAAGGCAGCATCGAGACAGAGCCAGACAGAGTCAGAGAGTCTGTGTACTCTAGAGAAGGCTTGAGAGGTTCAAGCGAACTCCTCTGTATATGCCTATCATGTATGAGTCTCAAATTGGGCTCATACTACTATGACCAATAGAGGTCAAGTTTCAGTAAAAAGAGTTTGTGTACTCCAATCCTACTGATTCATATCTATTGAGTGAGACTCAAATTATGTTCACTGTTGTAAAAAATCTGCTTTGAAAACATAATAGAGAGGCCACCACTGAAGGCTAGATTAGGAGACGTAGCCCAGGAGCATTGAGTGAAATCCTTATTAATCTTGTTATATTTACATGTTTTCCTATTGTGTTTTCTCTAACAGCTTCAATGTCTATGTATTTCATAATCTTATCAATCCGTTGCATAATGTAACATAGGTACATCCATGAACATGAGTCTATAATACCTTTAATTCTTTGTCTTGGATAAATTCTAGATCAAGTAGTATTAGAGCTCTAGGTTACTAAGGTTAAACAAGCTTGTGTTGGATTTTGTTGTTGAATTCTAACTAGATCAAAGTTGAAATTAGGAGAAGAAGAATTGGTTGAAGTTCAAAAGACCATAACTTTCAATCTGATGGTCGAGATCAGGAAAAATTTCAATCGTCAGTAATATGTTGAAAAGTGGAGGGAATGGAGCAATCAAAAATAAAAGCCAAGGAAAGTCAAAATTAGTCAAAATGAAGCAAAAGCAATAAAAAAACAACATTGGAAAAATCTATATGGGGCTCCTTTATTTTCTAAGAAAATTATGTGGAGGATTTGAGGCCTCAACACACTACCAAATCTTTAATTCCATTTTTTTGTAGTCTTTATGTTGTTGCTTCTGAACTAATGATACTTTTCTTTGTTTTGATAGGTTCTCCTCTAGAAATTTAATTGTTTTGGTCTCTAAATTTTCATCATGATCTCTTTATGAATGATAAAAACCTTCTTGCCTCTAGAGTTGATAATAAGATGGTTGTGTCTCTTTATTAGAGGAAAAATGGAGCTCTTATAAACATAAAAAAAACAGAATATTCAACTGCAATAGTTTGTATAAGCCTTCATGAAATATCCCAAAGCTTATTTACAAGAACTGAAAAGTTTGTATTTCTAAGTATTCTCCTCAAATTATCCCTTAATATTCATTAGATATTACCTAACAACTTTGAACAAAAATGAAACCATTTTCTATTATCCTATATTGATATTTTCATTAGACAATTGGTTTGGTTTTCTAATAAAAATTCAATTCATTGTGCCAGAACCTTGGATATGGATATATATATATATATATATATATATATATATATATATATATATATATATATATATATATATATATATATATATATATATATATTGAGGAAAATCTACATAGATCAACTTGAAGGGATCCCATCCCATCGACCAAACTGTTATGAAACCACCTCACAAAAAGATAGAAAAGAAAGATAAATGCCTTAGAATTCAGCCTCTTTGAGGGGGCAACCTCCTTTACATTACACAAATGAAAAATTCTTGGATGATACAAATGATAAGACCTCCTTTCTATATATAGGAGTCTAAGGGGTCATAATAAAATCAAATCCGACATAACAATAATAATGTAAGGGAACAATAATAACAATATGGGGACTACATGCGCACAACAATATAATAATGGGGTGTAATAATAACAATAAGGGGTTACACTATTAGTATAGAGACCTAACATGCCCCTCTCCTTCAAAAAATGTTGTCCTCAACGCTTGAGTATTTTTGGATTCTTCTATATAAATTTATCATCCATCCATGCGGAATCTTTAGTGGGTAAGTTCTTCCACTTGATGAGATAGTCTGAAATTGATCTATTTCATAGTTTTTTATTTCTTGGTTCTGTGACTGCTTCAAGTTCCAATGTGATTTTTCCTTCCTTGTCAAGTTCTGAAATATTTTTGAACTGGGATCTTCTACAACTTTTGAATGAGTTTCCACCCTTCTTCAGCATTCTTCCATTCATCCCTTTCTTGATTTATCGAATTTAGCTGGATAATTATACCAACCTCTAGTATTTTTGCAACCATACGTTCAATTTCACTCCTTTGGGCATATGGATATCTGTAAGGCCTAATTTTTGGGGGAACACTTCCTGGTATCAAATGAATAGCATGATCATGATCAGAAATAGGTGGGAGGCCTTTGGGAGTCTCAAATAACTTGGAATGATTGTCCAAGACTTTTTGGAGATCTGGATAAATAGATGATTTCAATTTGGGAACCTCTAGCGAACATAATTGTGCAATTATGCCTCTTTGTTATTTCTTTAGAAGCTTTGTCATTCCATTAGAGATGATTATCTTTCCCATTTTCCCTATGATACCCCTTAATTGAACTTCCTTTCTTTCCGAAGAAAATTTCATGAAAATTTCTTGAAAATTAAAAACTATTGTATCGAAGGATTGTAGCAATTGGATTCCTAGTACAACATCAACACCACCCATTGGAATCGAAAGCATCAGGCTATTCAATACATATTCTCCCATGGATAGCTTGATATTATGGCACTTTCGAGAGCAATTTATGATTCCTCCACTTGCAACCATTACTTGAAACTCTGGTGCTGGATATAGGAAGAAATTCAATTCCTTGGCTATCTTACAATGAATAAAATTATGGGTACTGCCTGAATCAATGAACACTATTAGCTTTTTCTTCTTGATATGTCCTTCTATCTTGATTGTTTGAGGAGTGGTAATTCTGTCCAATGCATTACAAGATATGGTCAGATTCATTTCTTCTTTCTCTAGGGTTTTTTCCTACTGTATATCCTCCTCTTTTTATGTTTCTTGTTCCTTTTCTTCCTCCTCTTCACAATCTATGTAAATTAATTTCTTCTCAGAACACTTATGACCTTTAGTGTATTTTCTATCATAACTATAATAAATCCCTTTTTCTATTTTTTCTTCCAAATTTTTTGGTGTCAACCTTGTAGGTTGTGGAAGGCTAGGGGAAACAACACTTCCATAGTTGTGAGTGATAGGCTTCCTTGTTGCCATAATTTTTCTTTCCATTTTTCTTGCCAACTTGAATGCCTTCTCCAATGAATCGGGTTCCCAAAGGCAAACCTCTCGTTGGATGTTATCCTTTAAAGTCCCTATGAACAACTCAATCCTATGCTCCTTTGGAATATCTTTTACCCTTATGTTCAATTTTTGGAAGTCCTCAATGTGCTCCATCATTGAGCCCTTTTGTTTGAGATTTATCAATTGGCAAAAAAAGGTGTTGCTTTTAGTATCCTCATAATTTGCTATGATTTCTTCCATAAAAATTACCCAAGTGACAATTTGTTTTCAAGAGAAAAGCCATTGATACCATACAAACTGATTTGGTTCCAAATATAAAGTTTCAATACGTACCTTTTGTGTTTTTCACATTATGGAGATCGAAAAATTTCTCCATCTATAGGATCCATATTCTAGGATCCTTGCCATCAAACTTCCTCATATTGGTCTTTGGAACATGGTGGGTCTTCAATCAAACTTTAGAGTCTATGAAATCATGATTGACATTTATTTTGTTCTCATCATGAGTTTCCTTTACTACCTTTCCTCCATTTGTAAACATTTCTTGTAGCAACTTTGTCAAATTTGTCTTCAAATTGTCCATTTTTCCTTCCATCTTAGCTTCCACGACATCATCTTAGCATCCATGTCTTTCTTTAAACCATCCATTTTATCTTCCACACCTTTCTTTAAACCATTCATCTTACCTTATGTTACTTTTTGTGAGAGTGAATTTTGTTGCACTTGGTCTCATAATTTTGATATATCATGTTGCATTTCTTCTTCTTTTTTCATTTTGTAAGAGCTCAATATTGAATCTGTTGTATCTTTGTAATTGCAACTCTCCAAGATCTGAAATTTCTTCCTGTGGTAGTCCTCTGAGTACTCTTTACAATGCCACTAATCTGATCAAAATTGGATTCTCCAAGAAAGAATTATTCCTAATCTCCTAAGGTGACTTGATTATATAATGTTTCAGTAGAGTGAACTTGTACGACATTCCATGTGTCACTATTTCGACCTTCGTATCTAACAAATATACATACAAAACTACAGTCCTTCCTCTTTCTATAACTTCTGATGAAATTTCAATCTAATGCTCATATAGAAAGTTATGACAATTTTCCCAAAGTCACCTTTTTAGAATGTAATTCAGGATTCTGCAAAAACCATAGCTTCCTCAGATTATATCTTAAAAAATATAGCAAAAAACGATGTAAAATTCGGAACTGAGATTCACCAAGACTTCAGCTCAATTGGATTTTAATTTTAGATTCAGACCCTTCATAGAAAAAAATTATAGCTAAAATTTCACAATGACCTATTTGAGATGAAATTTTGGAGCTTACAAAAACCCTAACTTCATATCTCCAAAAAAATGGTGAGACAAGATATGAAATTCGGACCTAAGGTACAGACCAATTTCTTCTCAAATGTGTTTTTTTAGCTTCTGAAACTTCGTAGCGAAAACTTTATAGTGAAAATTCCACGATGACCTATTTGGAGTAGTGAAACCATAGAATCCAAAGCTATGATATCGAATGTTACGAAACTAGCTCACAAAAAGATAGAAAAGAAAGATAAATGCCTTAGAATTCAGCCTCTTTTAGGGGGAAATCTCGTTTACATTACACAAATGAACAATTCTTGGATGATACAAATGACAAGACCTCCTTTCTTGATCAGAATTGGATCTTAAAACACTCTTTAAGCTCTCATAACTTTGTAAAATTCATGCCAAAGTTCCAAAGACTTACAAAGGTCAAGCTTATCAGGAATACCCTTAGAACAGTTGTAATTTGTGAGCAGTGTGGAGCAACGAGGACCCTCATTCAAGCATGCAGACCGTTGGCCCATGGTAACACACGCTGCCACGAAACAACAAAACGGGAGGTCTTTAGGAGAAATGGGGGAGGTTTCTAATATGCGATTATTCTGATATGCAATTAGCGATAAGTCTTTAATCACATATCGCCAGGAAAACCCCTTAGAGAAGTAAAAGCCCCAAGTGACTGGAACCAAAAAGTCAAAAACCATACGGAATTTGCCAATTCCATCAGAGGCGGGTCCCACACGAAAACCGACAGGATATCGGAAGGGCTTCGAGTGGTAAGCAGTTTCAACCGAGTCCTGCTTGATGCCATACACTAGGTGCCATGCATCCAGCAGAAGAGAGAGAAAACCACTCACATAGGATGGGTAAATGTCATGCAACTTACCTGATTGATATGGATAGAGATCATAGGATCTGGAGGCTCCAGATCAATGGCGGACGTGCAATCGAGTGGATGAACAGATTCAATGAGGTAAACAGGCCGAGTTATATAAAGTTTCAAGTCCTGCATGAAGGATGAGTTAACAGCGGAATCAATGGGGTAAACAGGCCGAGTTATGTAAAGTTTGAAGTCTGGTATGAATGATGAGTTAGCAAGGGAATCATGACAAAGACCGTAGGATCTAGAGGCTCCAGATCGATGGCGGACATGCAATCTAATGGATGACCGGATTCAATGGGGTAAACAGGTCGAGTTATATAAAGTTTGAAGTCCGGCATGAATGATGAGTTAGCAGGGGAATCATGTTCGCGGGAAATCTGGGAGTTAAACGGAAATAACAACCGTTCAAACATTTCCAAGAGAACTGACACTCAGTTCGTTATGAAACAGGTGGCCACCTCCTTGTGAAGTGTTACATAGTGATGATGATGCAGAATAGGGGAATTCAAATGGACAGATGTAGAAGAACTAGAATGCTGGGAAGCGGAAACGAATAGTCAAAAAGCAAATTGGCTTTAAAGCCACAAACTAACAGAGACAAAGCTAGTAGCTAGAAAGCAATGAGAAAAGCGAGTAAGAAAGCTAAGAGCAGAGAACAGAGAAAATAAGTCGAGCTGACCTGCAGAGCAAAGGCAGCATCGAGACAGAGCCAGACAGAGTCAGAGAGTCTGTGTACTCTAGAGAAGGCTTGAGAGGTTCAAGCGAACTCCTCTGTATATGCCTATCATGTATTAGTCTCAAATTGGGCTCATACTACTATGACCAATATAGGTCAAGTTTCAGTAAAAAGAGTTTGTGTACTCCAATCCTACTGATTCATATCTATTGAGTGAGACTCAAATTATGCTCACTGTTGTAAAAAATCTGCTTTGAAAACATAATAGAGAGGCCACCACCGAAGGCTAGATTAGGAGACGTAGCCTAGGAGCATTGAGTGAAATCCTTATTAATCTTGTTATATTTACATGTTTTCCTGTTGTGTTTTCTCTAACAGCTTCAGTGTCTATGTATTTCATAATCTTATCAATCCGTTGCATAATGTAACATAGGTACATCCATGAACATGAGTCTATAATACCTTTAATTCTTTGTCTTGGATAAATTCTAGATCAAGTAGTATTAGAGCTCTAGGTTACTAAGGTTAAACAAGCTTGTGTTGGATTTTGTTGTTGAATTCTAACTAGATCAAAGTTGAAATTAGGAGAAGAAGAATTGGTTGAAGTTCAAAAGACCATAACTTTCAATCTGATGTTCGAGATCGGGAAAAATTTCAATCGTCAGTAATATGTTGTGGAGGGAATGGAGAAATCAAAAATAAAAGCCATGGAAAGTCAAAATTAGTCAAAATGAAGCAAACTAAAGCAATAAAAAAACAACATTGGAAAAATTTATATGGGGCTCCTTTATTTTCTAAGAAAATTATGTGGAGGTTTTGAGGCCTCAACACACTACCAAATCTTTAATTCCATTTTTTTGTAGTCTTTATGTTGTTGCTTCTGAACTAATGATACTTTTCTTTGTTTTGATAGGTTCTCCTCTAGAAATTTATTTGTTTTGGTCTCTAAATTTTCATCATGATCTCTTTATGAATGATAAAAAACTTGTTGCCTCTAGAGTTCATAATAAGATGGTTGTGTCTCTTTATTAGAGGAAAAATGGAGCTCTTATAAACCTAAAAAAATCAGAATATTCAACTACAATAGTTTGTATAAGCCTTCATGAAATATCCCAAAGCTTATTTACAAGAACTGAAAAGTTTGTATTTCTAAGTATTCTCCTCAAATTATCCCTTAATATTCATTAGATATTACCTAACAACTTTGAACAAAAATGAAACCATTTTCTATTATCCTATATTGATAATTTTCATTAGACAATTGGTTTGGTTTTCTAATAAAAATTCAATTCATTGTGCCAGAACCTTGGATATATATATATATATATATATATATATATATATATATATATATATATATATATATATATTGAGGAAAATCTACATAGATCAACTTGAAGGGATCACATCCCATCGACCAAACTGTTATGAAACCACCTCACAAAAAGATAGAAAAGAAAGATAAATGCCTTAGAATTCAGCCTCTTCGAGGGGGCAACCTCCTTTACATTACACAAATGAAAAATTCTTGGATGATACAAATGATAAGACCTCCTTTCTGTATATAGGAGTCTAAGGGGTCATAATATAATCAAATCCGACATAACAATAATAATGTAAGGGAACAATAATAACAATATGGGGACTACATGCGCACAACAATATAATAATGGGGTGTAATAATAACAATAAGGGGTTACACTATTAGTATAGAGACCTAACATGCCCCTCTCCTTCAAAAAGTGTTGTCCTCAACACTTGAGTATTTTTGGATTCTTCTATATAAATTTATCATCCATCCATGCGGAATCTTTAGCGGTTAAGTTCTTCCACTTGATGAGATAGTCTGAAATTGATCTATTTCATAGTTTTTGATTTCTTGGTTCTGTGACTGCTTCAAGTTCCAATGTGATTTTTCCTTCCTTGTCAAGTTCTGAAATATTTTTGAACTGGGATCTTCTACAACTTTTGAATGAGTTTCCACCCTTCTTCAGCATTCTTCCATTCATCCCTTTCTTGATTTATCGAATTTAGCTGGATAATTATACCAACCTCTAGTATTTTTGCAACCATACGTTCAATTTTACTCCTTTGGGCAGATGGATATCTGTAAGAACTAATTTTTGGGGGAACACTTCCTGGTATCAAATAAATAGCATGATCATGATCAGAAATAGGTGGGAGGCCTTTGGGAGTCTCAAATAACTTGGAATGATTGTCCAAGACTTTTTGGAGATCTAGATAAATAGATGATTTCAATTTGGGAACCTCTAGCGAACATAATTGTGCAATTATGCCTCTCTGTTATTTATTTAGAAGTTTTGTCATTCCATTAGAGCTGATTATCTTTCCCAGTTTCCCTATGATACCCCTTAATTGAACTTCCTTTCCTTCCGAAGAAAATTTCATGAAAATTTCTTGAAAATTAAAAACTATTGTATCGAAGGATTGTAGCCATTGGATTCCTAGTACAACATCAACACCACCCATTGGAATCAAAAGCATCGGGCTATTCAATACATATTCTCCCATGGATAGCTTGATATTATGGCACTTTCGAGAGCAATTTATGATTCCTCCACTTGCAACCATCACTTGAAACTCTGGTGCTGGATATAGGAAGAAATTCAATTCCTTGGCTATCTTACAATGAATAAAATTATGGGTACTGCCTGAATCAATGAACACTATTACCTTTTTCTTCTTGATATGTCCTTCTATATTGATTATTTGAGGAGTGGTAATTCCGACCAATGCATTACAAGATATGGTCAGATTCATTTCTTCTTTCTCTAGGGTTTTTTCCTACTGTATATCCTCTTCTTTTTATGTTTCTTGTTCCTTTTCTTCCTCCTCTTCACAATCTATGTAAATTAATTTCTTCTCAGAACACTTATGACCTTTAGTGTATTTTCTATCATAACTGTAATAAATTCCTTTTTCTATTTTTTCTTCCAAATTTTGTGGTGTCAACCTTGTAGGTTGTGGAAGGCTAGGGGAAACAACACTTCCATAGTTGTGAGTGATAGGCTTCCTTGTTGCCATAATTTTTCTTTCCATTTTTCTTGCCAACTTGAATGCCTTCTCCAATGAATCGGGTTCCCAAAGGCAAACCTCATGTTGGATGTTATCCTTTAAATTCCCTATGAACAACTCAATCTTATGCTCCTTTGGAATATCTTTTACCCTTATGTTCAATTTTTGGAAGTCCTCAATGTGCTCCATCATTGAGCCCTTTTGTTTGAGATTTATCAATTGGCAAAAAAAGGTGTTGCTTTTAGTATCCTCATAATTTGCTATGATTTCTTCCATAAAAATTACCCAAGTGACAATTTGTTTTCAAGAGAAAAGCCATTGATACCATACAAACTGATTTGGTTCCAAATATAAAGTTTCAATACGTACCTTTTGTGTTTTTCACATTATGGAGATCGAAAAATTTCTCCATCTATAGGATCCATATTTCAGGATCCTTGCCATCTAACTTCCTCATATTGGTCTTTGGAACATGGTGGGTCTTCAATCGAACTTTAGAGTCTATGAAATCATGATTGACATTTATTTTGTTCTCATCATGAGTTTCCTTTACTACCTTTCCTCCATTTGTAAACATTTCTTGTAGCAACTTTGTCAAATTTGTCTTCAAATTGTCCATTTTTCCTTCCATCTTAGCTTCCACGACATCATCTTAGCTTCCATGTCTTTCTTTAAACCATCCATTTTATCTTCCACACCTTTCTTTAAACCATCCATCTTACCTTATGTTACTTTTTGTGAGAGTGAATTTTGTTGCACTTGGTCTCATAATTTTGATATATCATGTTGCATTTCTTCTTCTTTTTTCATTTTGTAAGAGCTCAATATTGAATCTGTTGTATCTTTGTAATTGCAACTCTCCAAGATCTGAAATTTCTTCCTGTGGTAGTCCTCTGAGTACTCTTTACAATGCCACTAATCTGATCAAAATTGGATTCTCCAAGGAAGAATTATTCCTAATCTCCTAAGATGACTTGATTATATAATGTTTCAGTAGTGTGAACTTGTACGACATTCCATGTGTCACTATTTCGACCTTCGTATCTAACAAATATACATACAAAACTACAGTCCTTCCTCTTTCTATAACTTCTGATGAAATTTCAATCTGATGCTCATAGAGAAAGTTATGACAATTTTCCCAAAGTCACCTTTTTAGAATGTAATTCAGGATTCTGCAAAAACCCTAGCTTCCTCAGATTATATCTTAAAAAATATAGCAAAAAATGATCTAAAATTCGGACCTGAGATTCACCAAGACTTCAGCTCAATTGGATTTTAATTTTAGATTCAGACCCTTCATAGAAAAAAATTATAGCTAAAATTTCACGATGACCTATTTGAGATGAAATTTTGGAGCTTGCAAAAACCCTAACTTCATATCTCCAAAAATATGATGAGACAAGATATGAAATTCGGACCTAAGGTTCAGACCAATTTCTTCTCAAATGTGTTTTTTTAGCTTCTAAAACTTCGTAGCGAAAACTTTATAGTGAAAATTCCACGATGACCTATTTGGAGTAGTGAAACCATAGAATCCAAAGCTATGATACCGAATGTTACGAAACTAGCTCACAAAAATATAGAGAAGAAAGATAAATGCCTTAGAATGCAGCCTCTTTAAGGGGGAAATCTCCTTTACATTACACAAATGAACAATTCTTGGATGATACAAATGACAAGACCTCCTTTCTTGATCAGAATTGGATCTTAAAACACTCTCTAAGCTCTCATAACTTTGTAAAATTCATGCCAAAGTTCCAGAGACTTACAAAGGTCGAGCTTATCAGGAATACCCTTAGAACAGTTGTAATTTGTGAGCAGTGTGGAGCAACGAGGACCCTCATTCAAGCATGCAGACCGTTGGCCCATGGTAACACACGCTGCCACGAAACAACAAAACGGGAGGTCTTTAGGAGAAATGGGGGAGGTTTCTAATATGCGATTATTCTGATATGTGATTAGCGATAAGTCTTTAATCACATATCGCCACGAAAACCTCTTAGAGAAGTAAAAGCCTGAAGTGACTAGAACCAAAAAGTCAAAAGCCATACGGAATTTTCCATTCCATCAGAGGCGGGTCCCACACGAAAACCGGCAGGATATAGGAAGGGCTTCGAGTGGTAAGAAGTTTCAACCGAGTCCTGCTTGATGCCATACACTAGGTGCCATGCATCCAACAGAAGAGAGAGAAAACCACTCACATCGGACGGGTAAATGTCATGCAACTTACCTGCTTGATATGGACGAAGATCGTAGGATCTGGAGGCTCCAGATCAATGGCAGACATGCAATTCAGTGGATGACCAGATTCAATGAGGTAAACAGGCCGAGTTATATAAAGTTTCAAGTCTTGCATGAAGGATGAGTTAACAGCGGAATCAATGGGGTAAACAAGCCGAGTTATATAAAGTTTGAAGTCTGGTATGAATGATGAGTTAGCAAGGGAATCATGACAAAGACCGTAGGATCTAGAGGCTCCAGATCGATGGCGGACATGCAATCTAATGGATGACCGGATTCAATGGGGTAAACAGGTCGAGTTATATAAAGTTTGAAGTCTGGCATGAATGATGAGTTAGCAGGAGAATCATGTTCCCGGGAAATCTGGGAGTTAAACGGAAATAACAACCGTTCAAACATTTCCAAGAGAACTGACACTCAGTTCGTTATGAAACAGGTGGCCACCTCCTTGTGAAGTGGTACACGGTGATGATGACGCAGAATAGGGGAATTCAAATGGACAGATGTAGAAGAACTAGAATGCTGGGAAGCGAAAACGAATAGTCAGAAAGCAAATTGGCTTTAAAGCCACAAACTAACAGAGACAAAGCTAGTAGATAGAAAGCAGTGAGAAAAGCGAGTAAGAAATCTAAGAGCAGAGAACGGAGAAAATAAGTCGAGCTGACCTGCAGAGCAAAGGCATCATCGAGAGAGAGCCAGATAGAGTCAGAGAGTCTGTGTACTCTAGAGAAGGCTTGAGAGGTTCAAGCGAACTCCTCTGTATATGCCTATCATGTATGAGTCTCAAATTGGGCTCATACTACTATGACCAATAGAGGTCAAGTTTCAGTAAAAAGAGTTTGTGTACTCCAATCCTACTGATTCATATCTATTGAGTGAGACTCAAATTATGCTCACTGTTGTAAAAAATATGCTTTGAAAACATAATAGAGAGGCCACCACTGAAGGCTAGATTAGGAGACGTAGCCGAGGAGCATTGAGTGAAATTCTTATTAATCTTGTTATATATACATGTTTTCCTGTTGTGTTTTCTCTAACAGCTTCAGTGTCTATGCATTTCATAATCTTATCAATCCATTGCATAATGTAACATAGGTACATCCATGAACATGAGTCTATAATACCTTTAATTCTTTGTCTTGGATAAATTCTAGATCAAGTAGTATTAGAGCTCTAGGTTACTAAGGTTAAACAAGCTTGTGTTGGATTTTGTTGTTGAATTCTAACTAGATCAAAGTTGAAATTAGTAGAAGAAGAATTGGTTGAAGCTAACCCTGAAATTGGAAGAGTCTATCCTAAGAGGAAAATGTTAGAATAAAGACTCCTGGAATCAGACTCCTAGTTCATGGATGGTTTCATGACCATGAAAGCCATGGTAGAGGAAATGTATAGAGAATTTAAGAAAGGTAGAGAAGAAGATCCATCAAACTCCAAATGAGATAAAGGAGCAGAAGAATCTCTCCTCCATGACCACTCTAATGGCAAAGGGAAAGAAGAAAAACTCCCCACACCTCCTAGTAGCCCTGAAAATAAAAAGAAAACATCTTTGATTAAATTAGATGTTAAATTTGATTTGCCGATATATGATGGAGAGTTGAATTACAAAGAAGCTAGATAATTGGATTAGACAGATTGATGTTTATTTCAAAGTGCAGAGCATCGATTCAGACAAGAGTATGATTCAGTGGGCCAACCTATGCCTTCGAGGCACTGCCTTGGTATGGTGGGAAGGCAGGACACAAGCTGACTTGAAGAATCATGGTAAAATTCTTTCTGTCTAGAGTGAATTTGTTTCTGTAATTAAAAAGAAATTCTATCCACTAGCCTATATGCAACAAGCCATGATGAGCTGGCAAACTCTTCGCCAATTAAAAGGGAAAAGTGTACAAGGCTACACTCAAGAATTTAGGAAAAGAGCTTTGATTCTAGGAATTTCTTTAGACTCATGAGAAACTCTGCTGAAGTATATAGGTAGTCTACACAGTGACCTAAGGCACACTATTCTCATGTTTAATCCCCCTAGCATAGATGAGGTATCTGTTCAGGCTACACATCTAAAGGCTACAGGTAAGAATGTGAACCCAGAAGTTGGGGGATCATCAAAACCCACTACAAGCAAAATCAAGGAAAAGAGAAAACAGAAATGGAAAGAGAGGAAGACAATACCATACAAAAGACAAAATCTTCAAGCACTCACTGTAAGAAGGATGGGCATGATGATGAACACTGCTGGATCCTACATCCAGAGCTGAGACCCAAGATGTTCGAGGGAAAAACGAAGAATATTTTTGTAGCTATTCAAAAAGATTTGGGGTCAGACTCAGGAGATAAAACAACAATTGCAGCCACAGGTATAAAAGGTAAAAATTATGAAGCATCTACTAGTAATTCTACACAATCTACTGATAATGAAGAAAATGAGAGGAAAAGACATGAGATTTTTCATATTCGAGTTATTTCCAAGCATCAAAAGATTGATAATTTTTTTGATAGTGGCTCACAAGTAAATTTAATTTCTGAAGTAATTGTAAAGAAGTTGGGATTACTAACGACACCTCATAAGAAACCATATCCATTAGGTTGGTTATGTGATAAAGCAAAGCTACATGTGACTAGACAATGTAAATTTAACTTTTCTTTTGGGTCAACATTTGTAGAATAGGTTGAGTTAGATATAGTTCCTTTGGATATATGTGGAATTGTTTTGGGAAGACCTTACTTGTGTGATAGGAAAGCTATTTTCTATAGAGCTGAGAACAAGTATCAACTCGTTAAAGATGGAATCGTACATATTTTAAGAGCTCATAAACTCAAGAATAATTATACTCTCATAGACTCAGGGCAGATGAAAATAATTGTAAATACATGCAAATTTTTTTTACTGATGGTGGTAAAGGAAAATAAACATGATAAAACCAATGTATTTGAAGGTCGTGATGCTAAACAATACGCTAATTTAGAAAAAGTTATTTTAGAATATGATATACTATTTCAAGAACCTAAAGTTCTGCCACCCAAAAAGGAAATAGTACATGATATTAATTTGCAACAAGATGCTCCATTGCCTAACATCAAAATGTACAGGTTGTCACTCTAGAGAATGCAGAAATCGAGAAGCAAGTACAGGAGCTGCTAAAGAAAGGGTTCATCAAACCTAGCACATCACCATGTGGGTCTCCAATTTTCTTGGTGAGAAAGAAACATGGCTCATGGAGAATGTGCATTGATTATCAAGCATTAAATAAGATAATGATCAAAAATCATTATCCCCTTCTTCGCATAGATGATCTATTCGATCAATTAAAAGAAGATGTTTATATTTCCAAGTTGGAATTGCATAGTGGCTATCATCAGGTCAGATTTGTAGAGAAAGATGCATGGAAGATTGTTTTCAAAACAAAGTAGGGATTGTATGAGTGGTTGGTTATGCCTTTTGGCTTAACTAATGCTCTTGCTACTTTCATTAGAGTAATGAATGATGTACTCAGACCTTTTCATGATGATTTTTTCATTGTATATTTGGATGAAATTATTATATTCAATAAAACATGGGAAGAGCATTTAAAGCATGTCAAGTAGACTCTAGATGTTTTGAAAAGAGAAAATCTTTATGTTAAGCTCTTAAAATGTGAATTTGGAAAAACATCTCTGAATTATTTGGGTCATATTGTAGGAGGTGGTGAATTGAAGATAGATCCCTCTAAGGTTGTAGTCATTGTATACTAGCCTAAACCCAAATCTGCCACAGAAGTTTGAAGCTTCTTAGGAGTAGCACAATATTGGAGAGAGTTTATTGATAACTTTTCCTTAATTGCAGCTCCCTTACATGCTTTAACATGATTGAACAAGGTGTTTCAGTGGGAATGCAAATAGCAGAAAGCCTTCCACACCTTAAAAGAAAAGATTAGCAGAGCACTAGTACTAGCACTACCCAATATTCAAAGACCATTTGAGATTGAAATGGATGCCAGTGACTATGCCATGGGAGCAGTGTTGATGCAGCATGGTAAACCCATATGTTATCATTCTGAGACGTTTAATTATGTAGTAGTTAACTATCCCACATATGATAAATAATTGTATGCGTTAGTACAGAGTGTGAAAAAGTGGAAACATTATTTAATGGGCAAAGAGACAGTTATACATACTAATCATCAACCACTTCAATATTTACACTCCCAAACCAAGTTGCAACAATCAAGACACTATAGGTGGATGGGTTTCTACAACAGTTTTATCTAGTCATCAGATATAAAAAGGGCATACACAATAAATTTGCAGATATGTTGTCCAAACCAATCATAAATGCATCTATTATACTTAAGCACAATTTAGTATTGCATGAAAGCTACATTGAACAGTGTCCTCAAGATATAGATTTTAAGGATGTGTATGAAACTTTAAGTCATTGCAAACAAGCAGAAGAATTGATTATCATGTTAAGGACCAACTCTTGTATCATTTTAGAAAGTTATGCATTCCACAAACTGATAGAGTAAAGATAATTCAAGAAGCACACACTTCTCTAATATTAGGTCACTTTGGTGTACGTAAAATAGTTGCATAGCCGCAAAGATTTTATTATTGGCCAAAAATGAATGAGACAATTTCTAGATATGTAAGAGGGTGTACCATGTGTGCTAAAAGCAAGCCCAACAATAGAAAACTAGGCTTGTACACTCCAATACCAGTTCCTTCTCATCCTTGGGAAAGTGTTTCCATGGACTTCGTTGGGGGACTGCTTAAATCTAGGAAAGGTCATGACTATTTATATGTTGTTGTGGATAAGTTCAGCAAAATGTGTATTTTAATACCTTGTAACAAATAGATTATAGCTTAACAAACTGCAAAGTTGTTCTTTCAGCATGTCTGGGTTCATTTTGGATTACCCACTTCCATTATATCTAATCGAGATTCCCGATTTGTTGGGAAATTTTAGTCAAGTTTGAGGGAATTGATGGACACCAGACTAAAAGAGAGCACAACCTTTCATATGCAAATAGATGGCCAAACAGAAGTGGTCAACATAACAGTGATCCAATTACTCAGAGGCTATTGCAGCAAGCATCCCATGCTTTGGGATGAACATTTATGTTATGTGTAGCATACTTACAACCGAGCTAAACATTCTTCTACATAGAGATCTCCTTTTGAGACCTGTTTTGGTTTCACACCAAGGTCTCCCTTGGATTTTATCTTTGGTAAAGACATAGCGGTTGATGGACATAGTGATGTGGACAAGGCAACCAAGTTCATCGAACAAATCCAATAGATTCACCAGGCAGTACAGGAACAACTGGAAAAGAGCCAAGCCAAATGCAAGGCAAGGCATGATAAGCATCAGATGGAGCATAGTTTCCAAGTTGGTGATCAATTCTGGCCGTATATCAGCAAAGACAGAATGCAAGGTGAAGGTAAGAAGCTGAAGCCAATAAGGTATGGACCTTTCAAGATACTTGAGAAAATTAGTGAGAATTCTTTTCACCTTGATTTACTAGCTTACATGCACATCTACTCAGTTGTTAATGCAAATAGCTTGAGACTATTTGAACCTTCATTAACTGAAGATCCCGAAGAGAAGAGTCAATTGCCTTCTATTGATGATCTATTGCCTGAATAGCTTAATGAATTGCAGGAAGATATAGTTCTAGACAGGAAGATGAGAACCACGTGCAGAGGGGATGTTGAGTACCTCAGGATTGGACTCAAAGGTTCAAAACCAAGCAGTGCGAAATGGATAGAAATTGGGCAAGTGAGAAATGTATACCCTCACTTGATTGATGCTTAAAAGCTAGCTTTTGGTCGTCCAAAAGATTTTTCAGTGGGAAGGTCATGATACGAATTGGATCCTAAAACACTCTTTAAGTTTTCATAACTCTGTAAAATTCATGCTAAAGTTCCAAAGACTTACAAACGTCGAGCTTATTAGGAATACCCTTGGAACAATTGTAATTTGTGAGCAGCGCGGAGCAACGAGGACCCTCGGTCAAGCGCACAGACCGTTGGCCCATGCTAATTTGTGTTGCCACAAAACAACAAAACGGGAGGTCTTTTGGAGAAACGGGGGAGGTTTCTGATATGCGATTAGCGATCATCAGGAAAACCCCTTAGAGAAGGAAAAGCCCCAAGTGACTGGAACCAAAAAGTCAAAAATCGTATGGAATTTTCTGATTCCGTCAGAGGCAGGTCCCACAGGAAAACTGGCAGGATATCAGAAGGGCGTCGAACATAAGTGGTTTCAACCGAGTCCCACCCGATGCCAGACACTGGGTGCCACGCTTCTGGAAGAAGAGAGAGAAAACTGCTCACATCGGATGGGTAAATGTCATGTAGCTTACATGCCCAATATGGACGGAGATCGTAGGATCTGGAGGCCCCAGATTGACGACGGACATGCAATTCGATGGATGGTTAGATTCAACGGGGTAAACAAGTTGAGTTATATAAATTTTGAAGTCTGGCATCAGTGATGAGTTAGCAGGGGAATCATGTTCCCGGGTAATCTCATAGTTAAACGGAAATAACGACCGTTCAAACATTTCCAAGAGAATTGACACTCAGTTCGTTATGAAATAGGTGGCCACCTCATTGTGAAGTGTTACACAGTGATGATGACACAGAATAGGGGAACTCAAATGGACAGAGGCAGAAGAAACATAATTTTGGGAAGTGGAAATGAACAGTTAGAAAGCAGATTGGCTTTAAAGCCACAAACTAACAGAGACAAAGCAAGCAGCTAGAAATCGGTGAGAAAAGCGAGTAAGAAAGATAAGAGTAGAGAACAAAGAAAATAAGTCGAGTTGACCTGCTGAGCAAAGGCAGCATCGAGACAGAGCCAGAGAGAGTCAAAGAGTCTGTGTACAGTTCTAGAGAAGGCTTGAGAGGTTCAATCGAACTCCTCTGTATATGCCTGTCATGTATGAGTCTCAGATTGGGCTCATACTACTGTGACCAGTAGAGGTCAAGTTTAAGTAATGAGAGTCTGTGTACGCCAGTCCTACTGATTCATATTTGTTGAGTGAGACTCAAATTGAGCTCATTGTTGTAAAAACTCTGCTTTTAAAACATAATAGAGAGGCCACAACTGAAGGCTGGACTTGGAGACGTAGCCCAGGAGCATTGAGTGAACTCCTTATTAATCTTGTTGTATTTACATGTTTTCCTGTTGTGTTTTCTCTAACTACTTCAATGTCTATGTAGTTCACAATCTTATCGATCCGATAGGCACATCCATGCACGAGTCTGTAATACCTTTAATTCTTTGTCTAGGATAAATTCTAGATCATTTCTATATATAGGAGTCTAAGTGGTCATAATATAATCAGAGCCGACATAACAATAATAATGTAAGGGAACAATAATAAAAATAGTGGGCTTCTATGGGGCACAATAATAAAAATATGGGGACTACATGGGAAAAACAATATAATAAGGGGTTTGTACTAATAACAATAAGGGGTTACAATGGTAGTATCGGGACCTAGCCCCGAGGGCGTTGAGGAGAATTGACTGTGTCACCTCCAATTGGGGAGGTACTTTAGCAATGGGAACTTGGCCAATTGAATGAAATCTCGGGGTTGTATATAAGTTTTGAAAATGTTACCTATCCCAAGTGATGCAACAATATAACTGTTAGACCATGCGTGCCGACCAGAACCATGGATTTTCACAATTAAACATTTTCTTTTTCGATTTTTTTTCACACACAGACACATATTTGTTTCGGAAAATTAAATTTCTATATGGAAGAGGGGTAGGAGTATCACTTCCAGTACCCAAGCCTACATTTTGGCATTTTGAAATAGTAGGAACATAAAATCTTCTTAATTGACAAGATTTTTATAGATTTTCAGTCTATGGTCATTGACCACAAATGAAACTTCTTCTCCATCAATTGTATTTATCTTTACATATCTATATTTAAAATATATTCAACTTCATATGGACCAAGCCAATGAGTGGTGAATTTTCCTTCAAAATCCCTGAATTTGGAGTCAAAGAGAAAAGCCCAATCACCAACATTGAATTCCTTTCTCTTAATGAATTTGTCATGCCATTTTGATATTTGTTTCTAGTTTGACACTCCTTTCACTACCCCAAATTTTGTAACCTAATTAAGAACATATAATATAAGGGTGCCAACATTGATGTTATGACATCAAACTCCATTATATGGTGTAATCCTTATTTTTATTAATAAAGTGCTAGTGTTGAACAAACGGGCAATCCAATAGATTATTATTCCCTTAGAAGGGGGGAAACTAGAATTAAGAGGAAAAATATACCTTGCATGAATATTTCCCTTTGATGAGATGGTTAGTCTTCCCAAGAAGCTAAAAGTTTGGGAAGATGGAGGGTAAAGGTGTAATTATAAATAAAAGAGGGAGGAGTCATCAATGGGTCATTCTTCTTGGTTCTTAAGCTTCTAGTTTTTCTCACTTCTATATCTCTTTCATAGCTATTACAGGGAAAAGTGTCTATGCAGAACTACTAATCCCACTAAGGCTAGAAGCTACCTTAGAAACAAACAAAGTAAAGCTACTTTCGTTTCCCTTTATGAAAGATAGATAAGGGAAGAATAAAGGAGACCACCTCTGTCTTGCGCTTGGTTCCTTGCTCGATTCCTCTCTCTTCTGATAGTCCTTTGCTACTCGCTCTCTTGTATACCTAGCTTCACAGAGTACCTGCAGAATCAAAGCATCATAACACTATACGAGAACATGGATCTATTATCATAAACAATCTAGGATCAGATGTAAATTGACCATACAAATGCATAAAACATAAATCACACAAGAGTATGGAGGAAAACTTGAATAGATTTATTGATAATCAAGAAAGAGCCAAGAGAGTTACAACCAGTTGTTCTGACCCAGCATCATCCTCTCAGCAAGTAATCCCTTCTTCACCTCATGAAAAGCTTAGATCACCCAACACTATGATGTTGCCTCAAGAAACTAACAACAATTCCTTACAAGATGCAAAATTCTAGCCTCTGGATCTCTGGGATGAGGGATCCATATATATATGTCTGTAAGTGAGATGAGTCAGCTTGTGATTTGATTAGTGTCTTCCCTCTGATAGTTCTTGCTTCCACTTGGAGATTGATGATCTCTTACTCATCCCTGGTCAAATTTAGAGAGGCAAGTGTCACAGGAGAAGTTTCTGGAAGATTCCATGCTTCTCCAACTCGTGGATTGACACTGCCATTTGTCTCTTCTCACCCATCGCACCCCATAGAAGGGATTTTTGAAATGAAACACACCCATTGTGTGTATTTAGGTGAGATGCAATGCACTTTGTCTATGGAGCAGGTGAAATGATCCAGTTTTAACCAGTTCTGAGTAGTTTTTCATGGAGAACTTCTGGGAGAAGCTATAATCCGTTGACCTTGTTCTTTTAGGGGTTTGAGCAACACTTTTAGGGACTTAGGAGCCCTTGGTTTATGGACATTTTATGCTTGGGGTGGCAGTGCCCAAAAATGTCTATAACAGTTGCCCCCTAAAGAATGAGGTCGTTAATCTTTTTTGATGTCGGGTGAAATTCTTTATCATGAGGATCCGAAGTTCTTTCAAGCTAGAAGGAGACTTGTAATAAGATACAATACAATAAATTATCTTCATATTATTTTCATGATCTAGCTGAGACGGGCATTCCCATGCTCAGCTTTAAAAATTCATTTTCATGTACATAGGATAGACAATCGTCTGAGTGTAGACTCATTATTCTGGTAGAGCCATCATCCCTTAGATTGGATGATTATCTGTGCAGCAACGATGTACATTTGATGTCTTTATTTCTGCAATATATATCACAGCCCTGATGGATGAAACTAGATCCAAGGTCTTCAATCTCGTTCGATCTTCACTCAAAGTACAAGTCGATCCATGTGAGAGATGTTCTGGAGTCGAACATGGAAAGACATCGCCTGATTACCAGCCAATGATGTAAGTTGTTAACAGGTGCGAGAGGAATCACCGATAATGATAATGATCCTCAAGGTACTGGAGTAAAATTCATGTGGTGTGAATAAGGGACTTGGCATCAAACACCACGCAAAATCTTTCAGTCGAAGGCCATTGATGTAAACCTGTCGCCGGAAGTGAGAAACTTGCCATTGAGGCATGCAAGCTTCAAAGTACTGAAATGGGTGTTCCTAGATCAACTTCTTGGATAATGAGCTGACGTCGACAAGAAGCGATCCATCATAGGAGGGCCTTAATGAATCCCACATCAATGACATGGAATGGAGCAAATGATTTTGATGGAGGTGAAAATGGTCTGGTGATATAAGTTTCAGGGTGGCGGTCATGAAAGAATGGAGCGTAAATGTATTGCAGCGGGTGAGACACAGGTGAATTCTCTGAGTGACTTCTCTTGAACATATCGGTGACACTGACATGATGGATTTTTAGCATTAACCCTGAATGTGGATGGTGTGATGTGACCGGTGAATGAAACAACCCAACCTGACTTGGATGCGGAGTGAAAGTGTCATGTTCAAGAGCGACTTGCTACCAACAAAGTTTCTTCAAGTTTTCTTCCCAATTTTTCCCCAGTCATTGCTGACCAGTACCTCTTTATTTTTGTCAAGCTTGAGGAGGATAACATATGCTTGTTCTATATTTTCCCTTCGGGCAAACCCATCGCTATGTTTTAATGAGCCTAGCGATAGTGAAACTTGTTCTTGTCTGCTATGGACAAGTTTGTCGCTATTAGGTTTTAACGAGTTTAACGACAAAGATAACTTGGTCCTTTTCAATTTTAGAGAGTCTAAAAAGGGACGTAAAGGAAACTCCAAAAATCATTTTTCGTCATCTAATCCGTTAAGTCCAAAAAAGTATGAAACAATATGGAAGGAATGAATTTTTGATACTTTTAACGAGCCGAACAAAACAAGCGCTCTATATTTTTGTGTAATAATCCCTCAGGTCCAAAAAGATTAAAATCTAAAGGAGGGATAGCACTTCCGGTCCCTTTAACGAGTTGGAGAGGCCAATGGCTCAGCAATATTTTCATATTTTACGAGTCAGTTGTAAAGAGCTTAAAGGAGACTCGTCTTTGAGGAACGAGTGATAAATTTGGGTAGCAGCTGATTCCAGGTAAGGTTTGGAATTTTACAATCACAACAGTGTTACAAGGATGGCTAACAGGATCACTCTTCGCAGCTGTTCCTCAAAAGGGGTAAACAATCAAATGGAGGTGAATGATCGGCCAATACAGAGTGGAGGTGATGATGAGAACACGACCAAGGCTTTAAAGGCTGAAGTACTACATTCACAATGGTTATTTACCAGAAATTGGTTCATTTTTTATTGAGCTTAAATGTTGGGGGAAACATTTGCTCATTGCTTATGTTTATTTTTTAACGAGCATAAAGTCTTCGTTAAAACTGCTTGATTAATCCAATCGCATAATAAGGATGTCTCATATATAAAAACGACAACTTTTCAAAGTTTTGCCCCACATCCTTTCTTTATGCAAGTTAGGAAACTACCAATCCTACGAGTTTAAAGGGTTAGAGGACCTACAAATTTAAAAAAATAAATGGTCAGTCTTCGCTTGCACGCCAAAAGGTTTGCATTCCCCCAGGTATAAAATAGAGTTTCAAGGTCACCCTTCAATCTACCGACAAAACATTTGTTTTATCAGGAAATGTTTTCCTCTTTCAGGTTACCAAAGATTGTTTTATCTGCACCGCAAACAAAACACTTCTTCGGCGATGCCTACCGAAATAGACAAAGGTGAGTGGCGCAAACACCTCTACCCACATAACTTTGATAAGGGAATCTTATTCCAGTCTAACCCCCTTTTCCAATCACAGATGGGAGTGTCAGACTACTCATACATCTCTTGCGGAAACCTACCCTATACCTGAAGTTTTCTCACCGAAGCAGACCAGGGTGCATGCCCCCTGGGTTTCAGTCATGTCCCCCGAACCACTCGCGCTCATCAGGTGGATGAACTGGGGATTGATGAGACATTCCTTGTGTGAAAATACCATTCAGGGATGGTATATGACTATTTGCCATGTGTGAACCAGGAAATGAAAGCTGGTCTACGATCTTGACCACTCTTCCTTCGTGCGGAAAACACATTACTCTAAAGAGTGATGAGACAATGGCTCCCATGCAATAAATATAGTCTCGTCCAAGGAGTATATTATAATCTAGGGGTCCTTAGACTACCATTACGTTCATTTGAATGCTTTTCCCTCTCAATGTTATGGGCACATTGGGAAGGATCCCTAACGGTCAACTCGTTCCGTTCGGCCAGTAGTACGCCTGAGAGTGCCAGCTGCCGCTCCAGTAGGAGAGGCTGTGGGAAGGGCTATCCTTCACGACCTTCATGTGGCCGAGACTCTTTTAGCATTACAGGATCAGGTCGAGGGCCTCACTCTAGGTATTCCAGACGTGAGGACTGACGAGCTGCCTTTGAGGTTGCAGCGACATACTACTAGCGTGCCAAGTCGATGGACTAGGCTTTTACGCATGATTGCACAGGCGGTGACTTGTTATCACCAACATCATTAGACTAGGGTGCCCCCTAGCGTTTTGAGTTTTGGGTCATTTGACCAATTTTGTCTTGGTTACAGAACATTATGTGTAAACCATAAACAGTTATATACATATTTTTGATTTTCGGAGTTTTATTTTGGTTAAATTACATGATCCTGATGCAAATATTGATGAGATGCTTCTTTTTATAAATGTTGCAAATGTCTATCTAACACATAATTTGCCAATGAGTCAGTTAATGTGTTTAAGCTTCTGGAAATATGTTGATATTGAATAAAATCAAAACGCCTTTCCAAAATCTTGACCCTTAGGAACATGCGATAGATAGCTGGATTTCGGACGGAGTAGATACCAGTGAGCTGTAGTATGACGAGCTGTGAGTCTAGCCTAACGACTAATCGGCATATGCCATTTTTGATGACATCAGAGAGAAGTACTATCAACGCGCTATATTCAGCGATGTTATTCATTGATCAAACAATACATACCCCTCTGAAACTTACTAACTCGCCGCTTGGATCGAAAATGGCCCAGGCCGCAGAAGATAGGTTCCGTGAACTACGACTTGCTCTGGCATATCCAACAAAAGATTCCAATAGGTTCGACATCTACGACAAATGTAAAATGCAGACTTACTTGACCAAACCAAATACTTTAGCGAAAACAAAAATGTAATAAAATCATATAGGTTACCACACTAAATCATGCATAGTAACGCTTAAGGTACAACCCATTACGAGGTTGCGCCAGTGGAATCTCGTCATAATCCATTAACTCGTAGGCTCCTTTTGCTAACACTCGCTTAACAATATAGGGGCCCATCCATAAAGACTTGAATTTACCTGCTCCTAATTTATCAGATTCTTGGTCATAATGCAAGACCAAGTCACCTTCTGAGAAGACACAGGGTTTGACATTCTTGTCGAACTGCGCCTTGACTCGTTTCTTATGGGCTTCATTAGCCAAAGCGGCATCACGACGGGTTTCATCAAATTGGATTAGTTCCAAGAAACGAGCCTCCTCTTCTGAAGTTCCCGGGAGAAGGTCGATTGCGATTTTGAGGGACGAGATTTCACACTGAACTGGTAAGATTGCTTCTAGGCCATACACTAGTTGGAAAGGTGTAAACCTGATCGCATTCCTTACCGATGTTTGGTATGCCCACAAGGCTGAGTACAGGATCAGGTGCCAACTACTTTTGTCGACTCCAATCATCCTTTGCAGCATGCGCTTCAGGACCTTGTTGATCGCTTCAACTTATACGTTGGCTTGCGGGTGGTATGGAGTAGAGCTGTCATGGGACAACCCTAATTTGGCAGCTAATTCGACCATCATGTGATTGCGAAAATGTGATCCATGGTCTGTGACTATAGCCTATGGAATGCCGAATCTAGCGACTACATGATTAAAAAAGAAAAGGGCAGCTGTTTCACCAGTGTTATCTAATGTAGGCATCGCCTTAGCCCATTTGGTAAAATAGTCCACTGTGACTATGATATACCCATGCCCCCCGGTCGACATGGGGTTGCATGTCATGAAATCGATGCTCCATTTGGCAAATGGCCCAACAGCAACTATTGACTGCAGAGGTACAGGTGGTCTTCTGGTTTTGCTATCAAAAATTTGACAGGCATGGCAACTTCTGACTGCAGTTATGTAATCTTTGAACATTGTTGGCCAGAAGTATCCTGCTCGTAAAAATTTTTGCGCCGTAGCGTAACCGGATTGATGCCCAGCACACGCGCCCGAATGGAAATCATTCAGGACTTTTTCGGCCTCCTCATGGGTGAGGCACCTCCTCAGAACTGTATCGACACCATGACAGTAAAGTGTATCACTGACGATCATGTAGTCTTTTGATTGGTATCAAATACGATTTTGTTCAGAACGTGAGGTATTAGGCCTATATTTTTGGGTTTGGAGATAAATGATTATATCTCCATACCACGGATTACTTGAAGATATCAGAAACAAAGATTCATCCATGATTGTTTCTTCGGATGTTTCGTCATTGGATGACGATGGGAGATCGCATAATAATTCTGCGAAAACCAAAGCTTTCTTTGACTTGGATTTTACAAATTTCAGATCAAACTCTTGTAGAATTGCTATCCATTTTGAATATTTTCCCCCCAGCAATTGTCGTGACAATATATAAGTCATGGGGTTGCAATCTGACAGAATGGTAGTTTTTCTAAAGAGGACATAGTGTCGAAATCTCTATATCACTTGAACAGCTACGAGCGCTAGCTTTTCAACATAACAATATTTGCTTTCTGTATCATTTAATTTCTTACTCAAATAATATATAGGATGTTCAATTCTGTTGTCTTCTTGAACTAAAACCATTGCGATGGTTGTATCCGCTCTAGCCATATACAGGTTAAAGTCTTTTTGATAATCAGGAGTGTACATTAATGATGCTTTCATTAGGGATTCTTTTAAAGCATCAAAGGAAGCTTGCGCAACCTGATCTCAGACGAAGGGAACTTCCTTTTTCAATAGACGTGTATAACCTTTAGCAAGTTCGGTGTAATTTGGAATGAACCTCCTCAGAAAGTTTGCTTTCCCTTGGAGTTTCTGAATCTGAAGCAAATTTGAAGATAGAGGCAAATTAATGATTGCCTGAACCTTACATGGGTCGAGACGAATCCCGTCCTTTGAGACTACAAAGCCAATTAAATAACCAGAACTGACACAAAACACACATTTGTGTGGATTGAGTCATATCTTGTAGTGTCAGCAACGTAGAAATATCGCTCTTAAATGCTGCGGATGATCAGTCTGCTTTCGCGAATGAGCCGGAAGGTCGTCGAGATATGGTTGAATGATTTTTTTGATGTCATGGAAGGCATAATTCATTGCCCTCTGAAATGTTTCCCCTGCGTTCTTTAAACCAAAGGGTAATTTTCGATATGCGAATGTGCCCCACGGACAAACAAATGCAGTCTTTGACTGGTCCTGTGGGCAGATATTTATTTGATTATACCCGGAGAATCCATCCATAAATGAAAATATTTCACATCCAGTGGATTCATCAATTATCTGGTCAATGAAGGGTGTAGGATAGTTGTCTTTTGGAAAAGCTTGATTTACATCCCTATAATCGACGCACACTCTAATCATTCCTTGCTTTTTCATAACGGGAACAATGTTCGATACCCAATCGGTTAGAGGAATCGGATAAATGAAACCAGCATGGAGAAGTTTTTCAACTTCTGCCTTGATGGCAGCGGCTTTCTTGGGGTGCACCTGCCTTAGTTGTTGTCGTATTGGTTTGACATATGGATACATCTCAATTTCGTGTTCAACGATACTCGAGTCAATGCCTGGCATTTCATTATATGACCAATCAAAGACATCTCTGAATTCGTGAAAAAGAGCGTTATATATTTCCAGTTCTGAAGGAGAACAACATTTGCCAACATAAATATTCTTTACAACATCTGTTTTGGTCGAGATATTTATGGAGATAGTCTCTTCAATGTTGGACAAGTTTCACTTGGAATCCATCGTGTTTACAGTATTTGATAGGAAATCAAAAACTGAGGGATGATAAAGGTCATCAGGAGTATCTTCTTCACAATCTGGAAGAAGGGAATGATGGTGGTAATCTTCCCATGGTGCCCCTTCAATCACCATTGATTGAACAATTCCTTCGTCGGTGTAATGCACTCATGACCAAGGATCTGAAGGGGTGCCATATTCCTTAGACCTATCTTTCCAAATGCTTGGTGAGCGTTGATTTGGGTTTTCCTCCCATGCTAGGAACATTGATTGCTACAATATTTCCATTGGGCTTGGAGGCAATACCTGCGTATGATCCATGTTTATATCATTTTCTGAGATCTTTTTAATCGAAGATATCATATTGCAGGTTCCCACTGATGCTACTTCCGCCAGAGTTATGGGAGGTGGAAGGGCAAAAGTTCCCATTAATATAGGGTCTTTTAGTAGGCCTACTCTGATATTTTGAAGCGAATGAGGGCTTCCATGGATCATTGGAATGCTTCCTGTAACTTGAGAACCATTGGGGAGGAAAGTTTGTTGATCGACGATTGCAATCCCTCCTTGAAAGGGAAATGCAATCTTCCTAAAATAGGTCAACACAACAGCAGCCATAGCATATATCCATGGTCTTCCTAGTAGGATGTTGTAATCGAGGTTTCCATCGATTACTTCAACATCTATTTCTACTGTTTTCCCCCCCAGTTCAACTTGCAAGTTACTTAGAATGCCATATGGGGTATATATTTTAATGTCGTCGAAGATTGCAACAAGCTTGGAGATCCTAAAGTTTTCCAGCAACTCATCGACATAATACATGTAGATGCCCCCTCATCAATAATTGTTCGATGAACAGTTTTGTTGAGGGCTTTCACTTGAAGGAGGAAAGCTAGTTGAGCTGGTAACTAAGGATTGTATCCTTTATGATTAAAGGACACAAGATTGGAATCCTTTGGGTATATCCCACTGATGGCTGATAATAAAGCCTGCTTTTGGGATGGGAAATTTTGCAGTACCTCAAGTGTCGACATAGCGGATGGGGATTGGGCCAGATATTCCACTATATTATATTGCTGTGCCGCTCTAGCACGAGGATTAAATGTCGACTTGCGTACTACCCCCTTTGGCAGTTTTATTGTCAGCTCAAGAATGATGGGCGACGTAACTTCTGTCGAAGTCGTTGTCGAACTACTAGGTTGATCTTTATCCTTGTTGTTCGACAACTATGGATTCCTATAATATTCGTTCCTTGTCGATACCAAAGCATAATTTTGTTGTTTGGAAACTGACAATATCAACACTTGAGACGAGGAAGCATTTCCACTGTCAACCAGATTTATGCCTGGGTTCGGAAACGGATCAGTTAATACTGCTGAGGTTATTGAATTCTTGAAGAATTTCTTAAGCTCAGCTCTGTGTGGACAATCTGATGTCCAATGATCCTCATCGCATATAAAGCATGGATTTTTTGGTTTCCTATTTCCAGGAGGGTTTGCAGAAGATTTTTCAGGTGATGATTCCTCCTGTTTCTTCTTCTTCCCTTTGATTTTCTTCTTGCCTCTTGGTTGTTTGGTTTCTTTTCCTTTATCTGTCGGGACGGCATTTACTTCCGAGGCAAGAAATTCTTCTTTTGCATTTTGACTGGAAATATTACGGGCCTTTTTAGATGTAGCCTTTGTCGATCTCGTGTCTGTTGTGCCAATCACGCCATTGCCGGCATGAGAGTCATTGTTTGATTTAGGAGGAGGAGGGACCGAGAATTCTGGTCTAGGAACGTCAGGTATTTTATCGTAGATCATGCCAGACGGAGTGTAAATCAAGTCTAAATATTGTGCACGAGCGATAACTTGCTCTTCGGTGACGACTCCCCCTTTTGCCACATCTTCCGTGATGGAAGGCAATAATGACTTAATAAACCATTCAGCTAAAAGTTGATCAGGAACATAAGTTTTTACCATTCTACGACGACGTCGCCACTCATGTATATGATCGGATATGTGAGTGGCCGTTGTTTGTTTGAAATTGGTAAGAAGTTCTGTTCCTGTTTCGTACCTTATCAGTAATTGAAAATGGGTTAAAAAGATTGTGGCTAGGGTATTGAAGTTGTCAAACAAAGCTCTGGGTAACTCGATATACCATTTTGTTGTCGGACCAGTTAAAGTCCTCTAGAAAAGGTGAAGCCTAATCGAATCATCGTTTAGGTGTTTAACGAACACCACAGATGAAATTTCATCACATGATTCAACGGATCTTCACCCGGATTTCCATTAAATTTAGGAATATCCGATGGAAGTTTATGCGGAATCGCTGGCCACCAAGGGGCATAAGTGATTGGATCTTTTGTTAACCAATTTAAATTCGGTAACTCTAAAGTTGCCACGAAGGGTAACTGTTGATTCAGGTTAGGTGAAGCATACCCAGGATAAGATGGAATCACCTGAGCAATGGGTCTTTGCATACCAGCATAATGCATTTGATGTTGGTAATTGTGGTAAGGTTGGTGGGCATAACCATTGTATAATGGTTGATTTTGACCATTTTGAATATATGAATGCCCACTATTTGCAAAGATTTGTTGCTCAGATCCTTGGTATATTTGTTGGAATTGCAGTTGTTGGTATTGCACCAGCCATGGTTGTGAAGCCATGGGCTGTTGCCCGATACTAACTGTTTGACCAAGATGAGAGGTAATTGTACCCGTTTGGGCCTGTGTCATTCCACCAGTCAGTGATTGTGGTTGAGTCACATGGTCAAGAGGTTATTGCATTACAACCTGAGAAACCTGAGGTTGGCATACAACAGGCAACGCTTGTACTTGCGACATCGTCACAATAGCTGGCGTAGTTGGTATATTTGACATAGGTAAACATTGTTGCATCGAATATACATCTCTTGGTTGTTGAGGTAGTATCGGTACCCAACCGCTAGATGTAATTCCAACATAACTTGAATTTTGTTGTGAACTCCCATATGGCTATCCTCCCGGAGGAGACAATGAAAGGGTATACTGCCCCCCATACAACAGTAATCTGGTACTTAAAGGAATGGTTCGCCCTTGAGGACTGGACTGACCAAATTGACATCCTGAATGATCAATTTGTTGAGACTCAACATAAGAGTTTCCGGATACTATTCCAGATGAAAAAACATGAACGGACCATACTGTCAAAATAGCCCATGAGTGGGCCCCTCCTAGCGATTGAGAGCTAGTTGGGATAGATGGTATACTGGCGAACATTGTTGGAGTGATAGCAGGAAGTTCTGTCGTCGCTGTGTCGGACAACACAATCCTAGATGTCAATGGTTATTCAGACATTTCTAGTCTATCCAAAAGATTACCTAGCGATTCTACAGGAGCTTCCGCTGGTGGTAGACTAATTTTTGATGAAGAAGGATACAGAGTGATCCCGAATCCAAATTGCGATGGAGTACTAGATGGAGGATCCTCCACAATCTCTTTTATAGCAATCAGACCAGGTGGAAGAAGTAGACCGTCAGGTCTGTAAAATATTTCTGGTGCCGAAGAAGGTATGGAATCTGTAGCGACAGATCTTTGGGGAATAACACTCTCTAAACCGGTTGTAGATGAAACTGGTTCAGTAATAGAAGTGTTTACCTTCAAACTAGGATCAGAGCTACTATCCCTCGGTGGCTACTGAACTTCTTCTGTAAAGGCAGGGATACCAGAAATGTTTGGAGTAACCGGAGTCTCTGATGTTGTTGGAACACTTGTTCTAACTTTACCAAGAGATTTGGAACTAGTTAAATGAGTTCGCTTTGTTCGTAATAGTTTCGATTCCAGAGACAGAGACGGTTGACTCGTAAGCCTCCACGAACAACGGGGTTTCAATTGACTTTCTTCCACGATTGCGGATTACTCGATTAACCAAAAATAAAGGGGAAGTATGTTTCCGAATTAGATGAATTTTAGACGCTTTGACACAACTTGTTTTTTCAATTTTTAAGAGTCGAGAAAAAACAAAAGATGACTCTAGTCGCCTTCGATTTTTAATGAGCCTGAAGTGACAAGTGTGCAGATGGACCTTTTCCATTAAGGAGTCTGAAAAGGAATGAAAGGGACTGATCTGGAAATCTAGATAGAGGGATTACCAAACCAATCGCAAAACTTCAGAATACTTTTTACGGTACGGTAGTCAATCTTCCCGAATGCTATGTTCAGTGCATTGCGATCGATAGGGCGGTAGACACGGCTTCCTATGGATAAAGGATTAAGCCTATTGTGGTCTCCCAAAATATACTCGACGGTACATGGGAGCACAAGTCTGTACTGGCACTTATCTTCTCAAAGTGGAGGAATCACCCAACCAACAGTTACCAGGCTTTACAATGCCAGAATACGTCTCTAGCCTAGACTTCTAGATGTTGTGTGTTAGGTTCCAAAGCATTGTTAGATTCATTAAATTTATTTTACAGTTGATCTTGCTTAAGAAATTTGCTTTTCAGGTTCACCACGTGATGTAGATGTACGACTCCTAAAATGCAATCTAAGATGATAAACAGTCTTTTTATCTTCTTTGTGCAATGAAAATCCTAGCTACTTAGGAAAGAGAGACAATATTCTTTCAATAAAGAGCAAAGAGCACACACTATATGCACCGTCCTAAATCAAACCAATCAAACAGTATAAATTCAAATGCACATGCATGTATTTATTTTCATCCTTCTTAATATGTGAATGGTAAAAGAAAGATAATGCGCAAATTTGAATTATTTTTCAAAGCGACAATTACTAACAAGTCTCTTTTCAAAATCAAAATGAAGACAACGACAACACTTTGAGATTTGGAAATGAAAACTTGCTTTCGACACTAGAAAAACTACTAATTTAGATCAAATACAATAGTAACAGGGTAATCGACTATCAAGAACAATCAGGTCCCTTTCTATGACTGAAAACGACACTTGCGACACTTTCAAATCAAGAAACGACAGTACAATTATGTTACTTCTTTGTAAAGGAGAACTGAAAATGACTCAACAAATACATAAAAACATTTATAGTTCTTTGCACAATGGAGGCGGAATAATAGCAAGGAAAGGGGTTTCAAACAGAGGTATACTAACTACATGCAGCAAAATTCTTGAATAGATCTGAAAAGAGTGAACACAGAAACCAAAATTTAGGAACAATGCTTAGTCTGATCAGCGCACCTGTAACACAGTGAATTTGAAATGCAGCGCACCTACTACACTCGGGAAGTGCGCTGAATTTGAGATTCATAGAACAAATAGTGCGCTGGACCAGGGACGAGACTTTGATTGGGTTTCGAGTCACAGTTTGCAGTTCAGTTCAGGGATTTTGGCCGAGCAAGTGGTAATCAGTAAATCAATCACAGGGGTAGATCTAAGGAGATTACTAGAGCCACCACGAGGGAAATTAGAAAGCTTATAAGTCAGTTGTTTAACTCATAAACAAAATCCGGAGATTGACTGAAGCAATGTTGATCTATTTTGCATTTGCATAGCAAATGCAGTTCGAAGGCTAGCTAGCTTGACTTCAGGCTTTGTCTGTAAGTTTATGAAGTAAAAAAATGTAGATAAACAATCAATCTAGTCATTCCCTAGTGGAGTCACCATTTTATTACAGGGAAAAGTGTCTATGCAGAACTGCTAATCCCATTAAGGCTAGTCGCTACCTTAGAAACAAACAAAGTAAAGCTACTTTCGTTTCCCTTTATGAAAGATAGATAAGGGAAGAATAAAGGAGACCAACCTCTGTCTTGTGCTTGGTTCCTTGCTCGATTCCTCTCTCTTCTGATAGTCCTTTGCTACTCGCTCTCTTGTATACCCAGCTTCATAGAGTACGTGCAGAATCAAAGTAGCATAACACTATACGAGAACATAGATCTATTATCATAAACAATCTAGGATCAGATGTAAATTGACCATACAAATTCATAAAACATAAATCACACAAGAGTATGGAGGAAAAATTGAATAGCTTTATTGATAATCAAGAAAGAGCCAAGAGAGTTACAACCAGTTGTTCTGACCCAGCATCATCCTCCTCAGAAAGTAAGCCCTTCTTCACCTCATGAAAAGCTTATATCACCCAACACTATGATGTTGCCTCAAGAAACTAACAACAATTCCTTACAAGATGCAAAATTCCAGCCTCTGGATCTCTGGGATGAGGGATCCATATATATATGTCTGTAAGGGAGATGAGTCAGCTTGTGATTTTATTAGTGTCTTCCCTCTGATAGTTCTTGATTCCACTTGGAGATTGATGATCTCTTACTCATCCCTGGTCGAATTCAGAGAGGCAAGTGTCACAGGAGAAGTTTCTGGAAGATTCCATGCTTCTCCACCTCGCGGATTAACACTGCCATTTGTCTCTTCTCGCCCATCGCACCCCATAGAAGGGCTTTCTGAAATGTAATGCACTCACTGTGTGTATTTAGGTGTGATGCAACGCACTTTACCTATGGAGCAGGTGAAATGATCCAGTTTTGACCAGTTCTGAGTAGTTTTTCATAGAGAACTTTTGGGAGAAGCTGTAATTAGTGGACCTTGTTCTTTTAGGGGTTGGAACAACACTTTTAGGGACTTAGGAGCCCTTGGTTTATGGAAATTTTATGCTTGGGGTTGTAGTGCCCAAAAATTTCTATAAGAATAGCTATCTCTCTCCAACTCAAAAATTTGAATTGCCTTGAGAATTGGTGACATCTTATGTGACTGGAATTGAAGTTTTTTCCATGCTTTTTCTTTGGAATAGATGGCTTTGAGGATAGAGAATGGTCGTAGTGGTATGTGGTACATAGAGAACTGAAGAGAAAAGTGCCTAGGGACTTCGTAGATCAAAGATGGACTTCCTTTTGTTATGTAAATTTGAATGTTAATTTTTGAATGTGAGCTTGGTAAAAGATGAAAAGTCTCATCATTGAGTTTTCCTATGTGTGAGTGAAGGACAATGGCCTTCACTTTTGGTGTTAAATTTTGGTTTTATTTTGACTTTGTGAAATATTTTTGAGTTAAGTTCTCCTTAATGCATCAAGATATAGCACAGGGGGTGGCTAGTTGTGAGAAGAATTACGACAAAAATGAACCTATGGTGAGGTGTAACATGGCTCACCATACTTCAGTTTCTATTATTTTTATGGCTACAATAGATAAATATTTATTTTTGTGTTAATGAAATTTATGGCATAGATGGTTTAGTGACATGCATGATTATTTAGTTTCTCTTTTCCACAAGTTTATATGTACGTGAATTTCCCTTTCAGTAAATTTATCATGGTTGTAGTTGGTATAAAAATTAATTGTAGCATTTCATATGTATTAATTTTTGTAACAACAATGGTTGAGGAAGATATGCTTCCTAGATTCTTGTTTAAATAGGTCCTGTTGGAATCCATACTATAGTTTTTCTTCTAGGAGGTTCCAGAAGTTGAAACTTGGACCATAGTGAGGGGAAATATTGATGATCCTTTGTCCAAGTTTTAGATCTTGGGTCACAAAATTTTAGGGAATATCATCAAAGGAAGTTGGGCTTCCTAAATGCATCTTTAAACTGGCCATGTTGGAATTTATACTATAAATTTTGTTTTGGAATTTTAATTTGACTATGTGAAATATTTTTGCGTTAAGTTCTCCTTAATGCATCAAGATATAGCATAAGGGTGGCTAGTTGTGAGAAAACTTACGACACAAATGAGCCTATGGTGAGGTGTAACATGGCTCACCATACCTTAGCTTCTATTATTTTTATGGCTACAGTAGTTAAATATTTATTTTTTTGTTAATTAAATTTATGGCATAGATGGTTTAGCGACATACCTGATTATTTAATTGCGCTTTTCAAAAAGTTTATATGTACATGCATTTCCCATTCAGTAAATTTATCATGGTTTTAGTTGGTATAACAATTCGTTGTAGCATTTCATATGTATTAAATTTTGTAACAACAATGGTTGAGGAAGATAGGCTTCCTAAATTCCTGTTTAAATAGGTCATGTTGGAATCCATACTATAGTTTTTCTTCTGGGAGGTTCCAGAAGTTGAAACTTGGACCATAGTGAGGGGAAATCTTGATGATCCTTTGTCCAATTTTTAGATCTCGGGTCACAAAATTTTAGGGAATATCATCAAAGGAAGTTGGGCTTCCTAAATGCATCTTTAAAACAACCATCTTGGAATTTGTACTATAAATTTTGTTTTGGAAAGCTCTAAAATTTTAAAATTGGACCATAGTGAGGGGAAATCTCGTTGATCATTTGGTAAATATTTTATATTTTGGGTCACAATATTTTAGGATGTATGATTAGATAATTTGAGTTTCCTAGTTTCTCATAAAATCATGACTCAAACAAGTCATTTATGCTATAAATTTTCTTTTGGGAGGTTCTAGAAGCGGAAACGTTAACCATAGTAAGGGTAAATCCTACTGGTCATTTGGTCCAAATTTGGAATCTTGAATCATGATATTTCAGAATATATGATCAGAGGAATTTGATCTTCATGGATGCTCCTAAAATCATCCATCAAACAAGGCATGTTGGATTTTTTTTTTTTATAACCTTTCATTTGTTAGCTTCGAGAGACTCAAACTTGGACCATAATGACTGGAACTCCCACAAAGAATCTAGTTCAGTTTCTAGAACTCAGATTTCTATAATTTAGAAGATATACCTTGAGGAAGTTTCTATATTAGTTTTCATGTAAATTGTTTGACAAAATGCATAAATTGTTTAGTGATTCATTGCATAAAACTTGTTTGATGAAATGCCCCAATGAAAATATTGTTTTGTGGAGGGGGATAAATTTTTTGTATGTTACCATTATTGTATGATAGTATTGTTGTAGCTAATATATGCCTATTTGGATGCAAATAATTTGAATAAATGTGTTAAAGGAGTTTTATCAGAATTTGCATACAAACTATTTGATAAAATACCTCAAAGGCATAAATCAAAAGTTGCATGATTGAGTGATATGTTTCAATTTGTATGTTACAAGGGAAATCAAGGCAATGTTTCTTATTTGATTTCATACAAAAATTTTGACAAAATGTCTATAAGAAAAATACTACTTAATTGGTCATATACAAACTATTTGAAGAAAGGTTTACATGTAAAGTGTTTGATGACATGGATGAGAGGTGGAAATCATGTTTTTGCAAGTGTGGTTAGGATAAATTTAGTGGGGGTATGTGGCAAGGTGGTATTAAAGCTTATTATCAAGCTAGTAAAAAGAAAAAGAAAAATTTGGGTATCCCACAAAATTTGTTAACCATTGAGGGAATTGGGTTTGTGAAAAAGTGCTATGAGACCATGGTCCATCATTAGACCTATATGGGCTCAAGAATAGATTAAATGGTAGCTTTTCTAGTATATTTCAAAGTGCTATTAGAGCTAAGGTTAATCACTAGGCCTGATGGACTCGAGTATATGAATGAATTCAAGTTTTAAATTAATATCTATGCATGCATGTGTACTTATGTGAGATTCTTTTGTTGTATATATTAATACACTAATGTTACCTAAATAATGACTTGAGTTTGATGTAGCAAGATAAACATGCAAGATTCTAACTAGATCCCTTAGAGTAACCCAAAAAAATTGTAAAATTTTATGGCTGAGTGTTGTAGCCATAACTACGAGGGAGAATCTCTTAACTTATCTTTTTCTAGTTTTAATAATTTTCTTTAATTTTTTGAGAATTTGTCATATGTTAATGAATAATAGCATAGGTATGATAAAAAATCAATATATGAAATAGTTCAAATATGCATATCCATTGAATAAATATTAAATAATGATATGCTAAATGCAGGAGATATGCTAGGTGCATATAGTAATGAATATGCATGCCTAGAGACTTGTAGTAGTCTGATGTCATACCATGATTTAGATGACTAATGGTGGATAAAGGTGAGCATGTAACTAGGAATAAGTTGACATCATGATTGGGAAGCCAATGAAGCTATTTTATTTAGTCTTGTGGAATCAAGGCTATGGAAGATAAGGTGTTGATGAGATAATGGTACAAGTGGCACCTATGCATATTGATATGTTTTTTTATGATATTGTTGTTAGTGAATTTCTCATTTGGTTTCCTTGTGGAAGGCTAGAGCCATGAATGGAGGAGTTTAGGGACAAGTGTTTGTGTGTGGGGTTTGTGAAGTACTTAGAGCCCCAAAGGTAGATGAAAATACTACAAGCCCCAGGATTTGAGACATCCTTAGCCAAACCATGTTAGAGATCCTAGAAGGATAGTGTCACAACGTGAGGGTTTTTGTGATCAAGTAAGAAGGGTGCACTAGTTTGGGTCGAGTAAGCTGATGGAGAGATGTGAGGCTATTTTTTGGAGGTTTTCGAGATTGGTACCGTGACCTTTTTGTGTTCAATATTGGTTATGTATTACATTTGGCTCTTGGTAAGACGATGTCTTTGTGGAGTCATAGCCTAGCTTGAGAAGGACCCACTATTGAACAAAACAAGAGCATTAGATTCTACGGCTAAGAGAAAATAAGAGATTTTATTCCATTCAATGATTTTCTCCTGATAATTGTTCTAATATGATTGATTACGACTCTTGAATTTTATGCACATTTAAAGAATTGTTTGAATGCCTAATTAACTGCATGATATGAGTATATGCTTATGAAATTGCATGGAGAATGATCATGTTCTAAGACAATTATATTGATATAATGTGTGTCAATATAGTTAACATGCATAGGAGTGCAAGGAGGGGGGACCTTATAGTTCTTACAAGGAAAAACATTGGCTTGTTATGATTGCTAAGAATCTCGGAAAAAAAATATTTCTTTATGTAATAAAAATTTGTTATTTTTATTCATGTGATAAAATTCCTAATGATATTGGAAGATTGCATTGAAAAGTTTCATTAGAGGGAACATGTGGATAAAGTCTTAGTCAAGGAGGTCTTGATTGGGTCAATATGAACTAGATGGACAATGAAGTCACATCTATGAGATTGGCTTACGAAGGGAGCTTCCCTTAACTGAAATGTGTGCTTGGATAATGTATTTTATTTATGAAAATAATATGAATACATGAATTGTAAGAAAATAGAAATTGGTACTTGATATGTTTTGGGTAACAAAATAGGTTCACCGAATGAATTCCTTGTCACATGAAATGTTCATATGACAACTATGCAAGAGTGAACTCTTGTTGTTAACTACCACATGAAAGGAACAATGTTCTTATGTTTATGCTTATGAGACATATCATATAAATGATTGAAAACAAGAGAGGCTAAAAATTAAGTTTAAAAATAAATGTGTATGAATAGCATGGAATATGAACAAGTATGGCACATGCATGACAAGATGTATATGCACGTGTTTGGGTGCAAGATTGAAGGCATTGATTGAATGTGTAAATTGGATACATAGTGCAAATTCACTTTCTGAATATTCATTTAAACTTGGTTGTAAGTAGATAAAATGATATATTTGTGATTAATATGTGAGGTTCAGATCATTTTAGGGGTTACTAAATGTTGCAACACCAAGTATGCTAAGAATCCAACTAAGCTCCATGAAAATATCTTAGCTAAGAATGCATGTGATGGTAGCCAAGTAAGTAGCGAAAGTAGCAATAAAAGGTAAAAGGGTAAAGAAATTGGGTATGAATTCCTTTCATTTGAATTTAATATCTTTTTTTTTCCAAATTATTACATGAATTGCATCGATGCCAAAGAAGGGTATGGTTGAGGAAGAATTTTGCCAGCAAAAAATGATTTAGTAAAATATTAATAAGATGTGTATGCATTGAGATGCCATGTTGAACAAAAATTAAATGAATTAATAATACGCTCATGAGATAAAATATATCTGGTAATGTGTTGAGAGAATGCATGAAAAGTGGAATACATAAAGAAAATGTAGGTACTACTATTGTATTCATCAGTCCATGAGTATTGGCACAATAGTTTCTAAGTTTGAGACATGTGATTGCATCATATAATGTTGAGTTTGATGGTAAGGATCATGCAATTGAAGGATTCATTTTTCCTAGTTACTGTGAAAATTGTATGGAATTGTTGGTATGTGAAAGAAAGTTTGTCATTAATACCTAGTGTGTTATGAGAAATATAAGAAGCCTTCAATGTGTAAATATTGCTAGAATATTTGTGATGCATCCATGAGTTACTATCACTTGTTTTATTCATGAAATTCATATTATGAATCATGATGGTGCATATTCTTGGTTCACCAAGTGCATGCATTCTTGTATTCTTGTATGTTGGGTGCATTGAGTGCTTGCATGCTTGTATGGTACATACGCCTACTTATATGTGAAGGAGAATAGCCTTCACTTCTAGTGTTAAAATTTGGTATGGATATGTGTTTGAAATACTATTGATTTAAGTTATCCTCAAGGAATCATGATCTGCATGGCAGCATCTAGCTGTGAAAAATATTGAAGCATAATTGAGCCTATGGTGGGGTGGGACATGGCTCACCCTACTTCAATTTCCAGTATTTTTCTGGTTGCAATAAATAAACATTTATTCATATGTTAATGATATTTAAGGCATAGATATTTTAGTGACATTCATGATTATTTAATTTCGCTTTTGAGCAAGTTTATATCTGCATGCATTTACCATTCACAAAATTTATCATGGTTGTAACTATTATACTATTTGGTTGTAGCTTTTTATATATATTACATTTTGTAACAACACTGGTTGAAGAAGATAAGCTTCCTAAATTCTTCTTTAAATAGGGAAAAATGAAATTTTTGTTATAACTTTACTCTTGAGAGGTTCCATAAGCTAAAAATTGTACCATAGTGAGGGGAAATCCCGCTAATCCTCTGGTCTAATTTTCAGAGCTTGAGTTGTGAAATTTTAGGAAATATGATTAGATGAATTTAGTATTTCTAAATGTATATTTAAACTGGTTCTGTTGGAATTTCTGCTCTGGATTTTCTTCAAAGAGGTTTCAAAAGATGAAACTTGGACCATAGTGAGGGAAAATCCTGTTGAGAATCTGGTCCAACTTTTAGATCTTGGTTAATGATACTTTAAGAGATATGATTAGAGGAATTCAAGATTCTTACATGCTCCTAAAATCATGCATCAAAACATGTCATGTTGGCATTTATTTTATAACTTTGCTGTTGGATGTTCTAGAACCTTAAATTAGGCTCATAGTGGGGGGAAATCCCATTACTCATCTAGTCCAAATTTTAGACCTTGGATTGTGATATTTTAGTAGATATGATCAAAGGAATTTGAGCTTCTTGGATACTCCTAAATCATGCAACAAATAGGTCATGTTGGAATTTTTGTTATAACTTTTCATTTATGAGGTTCCAAAGGCTAAAACTTGGACCATCATGAGGGGAAATCCCACTAATCAATGGATTCAATTTTTAGAACTTTGACTACTATAATTTAGCAGATATACCCTAGGGAATTTGTAATATTAGTTTTGCATACAAAGTTTTTGAAGAAATTCTTAAATGGTTTGATGATTCATTGCATACAAATTGTTTGATGAAATACCGTGATGAATATTTTGTTTTGTGAATGGGGATAGTAATGTTGTATGTTAGCATTGTTGTATGATAGTACTATTGTGGATGATATATTCCTATTTGCATGAAAATAATTTGAAAATATGTGTTAAAGGTGTTTCATTACAGTCTTCATACAAACTATTTGATAAAATACCTCAAAGACAAAAATCAAAAGATGCATGATTTGGTGGCATATTTTAGTTACTATGTTACAAATATAATTAGAGTAATGTTTCTTGTTTGATTTTATACAAATATACTTAATTAGTTATATACAAAGTATTTTAAGAAAGTATTACATGTAAAGTTTTTGATGAAATTTATGGGAGATGAAAATCAGGTTTTTGCAAATGTGGTTAGGTTAAATTTAGTAGGGGTATGTGGCAAGGTGGTATTAGAGCTTGTTGTCAAGCTAGTTAAAAGCAAAAGAAAAATTTGGGTACTTTGTAACCATTATAAGTAATTTATGGAACTAAGTATATGAAAAAGTGGTATGAGAGCATGGTTCAACAACGGAATTGAATGGGCTGAAGAAAAAACAAAATGGGAGTTTTGCTACTATGTTACAAAGTGGTATTAGAGCTAAGGTTCAACATTGAACCTGGATGGGCTCAAGTATAGGAAATAATTTAAATTTTAAATTGATATTTATGCATGCATGTGTAGTTATGTGAAATTATTTTTCTATATATATGAATACATTGATCTTGAATAATGTATTGAGTTTGATGTAACAAGATAACATGCAAGATAAACATGTTGGATGTTGACTAGATCCCTTAGAGTATCCCAATAGAAATGTGAAAGTTTAGGGTTGAGTGATGTAGCCATAACTATGAGGGGGAATTTTTTAACATATCTCTTGCTAGTTTTAATATTTTTTGTAATATTTTTAGGATTTGTCATATGCTGATGAATAATATAATAGGAATGATAAAAATTCAAGGGAAAAAATAGTTCAAAGAGTTATGTCCATTAAATATATATTAAATAATTATATGATATGATATGATATGATAGGTTATCTATGATAACCCCATTTTTCCATTTGTTTTCTGAAAACTCTAGCCACAGTGACCCATTTTTTTAACTCTAACCGTAAACCCTTTGTTTCTCCAACTCTAGTTGAATTCCCCCCATTCCCCTTTGAAATCGCTTGTAATAAAACATGTCGTAAGACATTTTAAAGGCTAGTGTTATCACCCAAGGAAACTCTCCTAGGTTGTATCTCGGAGATGCTCGGGAACATTACAAAATCAACAAAAATGTTGGAAATGGATGAATGGAAGGAATGATGCTTGTCCAAGCCAGATAACCAATTCTACTATGCTTTACTCCAGACATGGGTGAACACCCCCAGGCAACAAGGCTTTAGACCACCAATTACTCATAATTTGAGGATTAGGTGAACATGAAGAATACTAACCACACCAACAAATGCAAAATACCATGTGATGGTTGGCTACAACCAGTAAAGAGGTTTGCAAATCTATTTCCTAATGCACAAATAGGATGATAGCTCTCTAGCACTAAGTAAATAGAAACCTACATAACACATTCAATGATACATACTAGACTTCAAAACAGAGGTGGGATGACAACCCCTCTAATGCTAAATATCAAGAGCACATGAAAAAATTCATAACAGGCACAACCTAGAACAGAATAGAAATGGAAAGTGAGCAATTAACAGCAAAAGAAGCTTGTATTAGCTGAAAATGAAGACCAAACACTGCAAGTATCAAAGTGGTTACAGTCTCCAGAAGTTGAACCTTACATCAAAACAACAACCATCCACCCCGATTACATTTGTGTTCTAGGTATATATCGAGTTTTATTACAAAAACGTTATGTTATTCTATGCGTGGAGGTGTCATGATTGACCACCAACTACTTTAATTGACTGATGGAGTCTCTGCTACAATCTGTTTGCTTTAATGAAGGAATTTGATCTTTTCTACTTCTCGGCTATCCTTCTCTAAGCAGGTGGCATGTAATATGAATGAAACTCCATAATCATTCAATGCATTTACATGCTCAGCTTTGTACCTCTTTCTTATCAGCCATCCTTCCTTGCTAAATGTAGTTGTTGTGGAGTAACTGCGAAGGGTACTGGTAGTTGATCACCATTGTCCTTCGGGAGCACAGATCAGTAAAAGGTGGCATACTGCATGGCAGGTACAAGATTTGGTCAGAAGAGAAGGATTGGCTGTCAGATGAAATAGATGAACGATGGGTACAGCTTGGTCGGAGGTATCGCGAAGTTCGGAAGCGGAGCAGACGAGGTGTTATAGACATTTTTGGGCATTGCAACCCTAATCATACATGTCCATAAACCAAGGGCTCCTAAGTCCCTAAAAGTGTTGTTTCATACCCTAAAGGAACAAGGTCAGCTGATTACATCATCTCCCAGAATTTCTCCACAGGAAACTACTCAGAACTGATCAAAACTATACCATACAGGTTACCCAGTGCTAAGGGTGCGATGCATCACACCAGCCCAGTGTAAAGGGTGCGATGCATACTGAAAATCCCTTTTGTAGGGTGCAATGGGCGAGAGTGGACAAATGGCAGAGACAGTTTGTGAGGTGGATGATCATAGAATCTTCTAGAAACTTCTCCTATGACACTTGCCTCTCTGAATTCGCCCAGGGATGAGTAGGAGATCATCAATCTCCAAGTGGAATCAATAACTATCAGAGAAAGGACACTAATCAAAATCGCAGAAGCTGACTCACCCCCTACAATCATCTATATATGGATCCCTCATCCTAGAGATCCAGGGGCTGGAATTTTGTATCTTGTAAGGAAGTGTTGTTGTTTCTTGGTGGAATATCATAATATTGGGTGATCTAAGCTTTTCATGAGGTGACTAAGGGCTTTCATGCTGGGAGGATGATGTTGGGTTAGAACAATTGGTTGTAATCCTCTTTGCTATTCTTGATATTAATAAAGTTATTCAAGTTTTCCTCCACATTCTTGTATGTTTGATGATATATGCATTTGTGTGGTCAATATATATCTGGTCCTATATTGTTTATGATTGTAGATCTCTATTCTTTGATAGTATTATGCTTCTTTCATTCCACAGGTGCTCTTTGAAGCTGGGTAGACGAAGGAAAAGTGGCAAGGATCTGTCAGAAGGGAGAGAAACCAAGCAAGGAATCAAGCGCAAGACTGAGGTTGGTGTCCTTTGTTCCCCTCTTATCTACTTCTCATAATGGAAAGCGAAAGTAGTTTTAGTTTGTTTGTTTCTAAGATAGCTACTAGTCTTAGTGATACTAGCAGCTCTGAGTGGACACTAGATTCCCCGATAACAAAATGGCGACTCAACTGGGGAGCGAACAGATTGTTTGCTTGTCTATATTTTTTTTCTTTATAAACTTACAGACGGAGCCCGAAGTTAAGCCAGCTAGCCTTCGAACTGCATTCGCTATGCAAGTGCAGAGTAGATCAATGTTGCTTTAGTCTATCTCTGGGTTTTGTTTATAAACTGAAAAATCAATTTGAAAACCTTATAATTGCCCTAGTGGTGGCTCTAGTAGCCTCATTAGATCAACCCCTGTGATTTATATTTACTGAACATCACTTGCTCAGCCTAAATCCTTGAACTAGGCTACAAATTCTGACTCGGAACCAAGTTGAAGTCTTGTCCCTGGACCATCGCACTTTCTCCTCTTGGGAATCTGGATGCATCACACCTCCCGTGTGCATTAGGTGCACTGCATCGCACTTTCCCTATGTTGCAGGTGCGTTGATCAGACAAGACCTCCCATGCTCTCAGATTTTGGTTCCTGTGTTCACTCTCTTTAGCTTTATTCAGGAGTTTTGTTGTTCGTGATCAGTATACCACAGTGGAAACCCCCTTCCTCTCCATCATTCCACCTCCATTGTGCAAAAAACTGTGAATGTTTTTATGTATTGTGCACCATTTTCAGTTCTCTTTTACAAAGAAGTAGCATAATCAAATTGTCGTCTCTTGATTTGAAAGTGTCGCAAGTGTCATTTTCAGTCAAAGAAAAGAATTGTATTGTTCTTGATGGTCGATTATACAGTTACTCTTGTATTTGATTTGAATTAGTAGTTTTTCAAGTGTCGAAAGCAGTTTTCAATTCAAAATAGCAAAGTGTCATCATTATCTTCCTTTCGTTTTTGAAGAGAAATTTGTTTGTACTATCGCTTTGAAAAGATAATTCAGATTTGTACTTAGCATTATTCTTGTCATTCACACATTAAGAAAGCTGAAAACAAATACGTGCATGTGCATTCGCATTTATACTGCTTGTTGGTTTGATTTAGGACAGTGCATCTAGTGTGTGCTCTCTGCTCTATGTTGAAAGAATATCATCTCTCTTTCTTTAGTAGCTAGGATTTTCATTGCAAAAAGAAGATCAAACGATTGTTTATCATCTTAGATTGCATTTTAGGAATTGTATATCTACATCACGTGATGAACCTGAAAGGCAAATTTCTTAAGAAAGAACAACTGTAAAATAAATTCAATGAACATAAAAACGCTTTGGAACCTAACGCACAACATCTAGAAGTCTAGGCTAGAGACGTATTCCGGTGTCGTAAAGCCTGGTAACTGTCACTTTCACTGTTGGTTGGGTGATTCCTCCTCTTTGAGATGACAAATGCTAGTACAGACTTGTGCTCCCACGTACCATAGAGTATATATTGGGAGACCACAATAGGCTATATCATTTATCCATAGGAAGCCATGTCTACCACCCTATCAATCGCAATGCACTAAACATAGCATTCGGGAAGATTGACTGTCGTATCGTAAAACGTATTCTGCAGTTTTGTGATGGGTTTGGTAATCCCTCTGTATAGATTTCTAGAGTAGTCTCTTTCGTTCCTTTTTAGACTCCTTAAAGGAAAATGTCCATCTGAGCACTTCCCACTTCAGGCTCATTAAAATTCAAAGGCAACTAGAGTCATCTTTTGTTTTTTCTCGACTCTTAAAAATTGAAAAAACAAGTTGTGTCAAAGTGTCTAAAATTTATTTTAATCGGAATAATATCACCATTCCCCCGTTGGTCTTAGGTTGAGAAAAATGGAGTCCACCAACCAAGGATTTCCCCTTGGAGGAAATCCTAGTCCTTTCTCCTCTTGGGGAGATGTTGGTGCACCTCATATGGCCACATTGTCACTTCCAGGATTGACGATTGGCTTGCCAGTATGGCTCTTCTTGACCTCCGTCATTCAGAACACTCTGATTCCTGAACAATCGAGTCAGCAACTGGATGATACTAAAGTTACCCCCCAACCTTCTACTTCGTCCGATTCTCCCTCTCCTCCTTCCTCTTCACTTGATAAAGCTGGTAAAGCCAAAAATCAAGTAACTAAGAAGGAGAAGAAGGGGAAGGAGAAGAAAGAAAAGAAGAAGAAGGAGCCAAAGGCGAAAAGGGGTAACTGGGCATCGTCTAGTGAAAATCCGCACACTGCACCATCCAAGCCTAAATCTCCATGTGTCATTTGCAAAGGAGACCACTATCATCGATATTTTCCTTGCATCCCTCAGATCTTAAGGGACTGGTCTCCTCGTTTGCACAATCCGGTGTCATCAGCCTCTAAAGATCATGTTGAAAGTACACCATCAACTAGTGAAAGCGAAGCATTTGGATAGAAAAGGAAATTGTAAATTTCCTTGTAAACTATGTGAAGGCGATCACGTCGTCCACCGTTGTCCCTTCCTAGATGAAGTTAAAAGAGTGTTGGATAACCGTCCTTCTTCACTGCTACAGCTTCCTCCTGGATACAAGAAACTCTTGTCGAGTCCATCGCTAGTTGAAAATCTAACCGACACGCCATTGTGGTCGGTCGAAGCATATGTCATTGAAGATAAACCAACTGAATCCATACCAGACGAAATTCAAAAGGTTGAGGTGGCAGTCGACCCGGTCTTGTCTTCGGAAGGTTCATCTTCAGCTGATACAATCACCGAAGAGAATGAGAACAACATCGTTCAAATTCTTTTCGTAAACACGAACTTTGATGAATATGGGGGCAATATACCCATTCCTTTACCATAGGAAGGAAGTTCATCAGAGTCATATCTGGCCATCTATTCGGTCCCACCTCCAAGCAACCTAGTCATTTCCTTCATTTGGAATCTACTAGGTAGACCCCGTTTACTGGCTAATGTACCATTCTGAATCATTATACAAGCTTACAAAATGATCATGGTTGGAACCATCATACATGAAGGGGATTTTTTGGGTATCCTTTCCTCAATTGCTTGGGAAGCGCTTGGTTCGCCATCGCTTCTGCCTGAGATGAGAAATCTGAGAGGCTTCGACAAAGGAACCAATCGACCGTTAGGGATCCTTCCCAATGTTCCCATAACGTTGAGAAGGAAAATCGTTTATATGAACGCAATGGTAGTCCAAGGACCTCTAGATTATAATCTACTCCTTGGGCGCAACTATATTTATAGCATGGTGCCATTGTCTCCTCACTCATTAGAGTAATGTGTTTTCCGCATGAAGGCCGAGTGGTCCAGCTCGTAGACCAGCTTTTGTTCCCCGGCTCACACATAGCTAATAGTCAAATGCCATCCATAACTGGTCTTTTCATGCAGGGAATGTCTCAACAATCTCCAGTCCATCCACCTGAAGAGCGCGAGTGATTCGGGAGGACATGACTGAAACCCAGGGGGCATGCACCCTGGTTTGTTTCGGCAGGAAAACCTTGGGTATAGGGTAGGTTTCTCCGCAGGATATATGACTAGTTTGACACACCCGTCCATTTAGGAAAATGGGATTAGATTGGAATAAGATTCCCTCGTCAAAGTTATGTGAGTGGAGGCGACCGCGCCACTCACCTTTGTCTATTTCGGTAGGCACCGCCAAGGAAGTGTTTTGTTTGCGACGCGGATGGAGCAATCTTGCAAATGTGAGAGCTTTCATATGGTAACCTGAAAACTTTACTTCGTTATGCCTGGGGGCATGCAAACCTTTTTGCATGGAAGTAAAGAGCGACCATTTATTTTCTTAGTTTGTAGTTTCTAAACCCTTTAAACTCGTAGGATTGGTCGTTCCTAGCTTGCATGATGAAAGGATCCGGAGCAAAGTTTTGAATGGTGCAAGCTCCCTAAAAATTGAACCTATTGATGAGATGTCCTTATTATACCACTGGCACGAGCAGTTTTTATGTGGATTTCAAGCTCATTAAAAATTAAACCTAAGTAATGAGCAAATTTTTCCCCCAAAGTTTAAGCTCATTAAAAAATGAACCAATTTCCGATAAATAACCATTGTGAATGCATTATTATTAGCTCCCGAGCCTTGGTCGTGTTCTTATCATCACCTCCACTCTGTTTTAGCCGATCATTCACCTCCATTTGATTTTTTTACCCCTTTTGAGGAACAGCTACAAAGAGTGATCCTGTTAGCCATCCTTGTGACACTGCCATGATTGGAAAATTCCAAACCTTACCTGGAATCAGCTGCTACCTGAAATCATCACTCGTTCCTCAAAAAACGAGTCTCCTTTAAGCTCTTTTCATCTGACTCATAAAATATGAAAGAATGCCGAGATATTGGCCCCTCCAGCTCGTTAAAGCTACCGGGAGTGCTATCCCTCCTCTAGATTTTAATATTTTTGGACCTGAGGGATTATTACACAAAAAGATCGAGCGCTTGTTTTGTTCGGCTCGTTAAAATTACCAAAAATTCATCCCTTTTTTATTATTTTATACTTTTTCGGACTTAAGGGATTATATGATGAAAAAGGATTATTGGAGCTTCCTTTATGTCCCTTTCAAACTCTCTAAAATTGAAAAGAACCGAGTTATCTTTGTCGTTAAAATCGTTAGAACCAAATAGCGACAAACTTGTCCATATAGACAAGAATGAGTTTCACTATTGCTAGGATTGTTAAAACATCGCGACGGGTTTTCCCGAAGGGAAAATTATAGAACAAGCATATGTTATCCTCCTCAAGCTTGACAAAAATAAAGAGGTACTCGTCAAAAATGACTGGGAAAAATTGGGAAGAAAACTTGAAGAAACTTTATTGGTAGCAAGTCGCTCTTGAACATGACACTTTCACTCCACATCCCAGTCGGGTTGGGTTATTCCATTCACTGGTCATATCACCATTGGTTCATCGCACCATCCATATTTGGGGTTAACACTACCAATCGATGTCAGTGTCACCGGTATGTTCAAGAGAATTCCCTCAGAGAATTCACCTGTGTCTCATCCGCTACAATACATTCATGCTCCATTCTTTCATGACCGCCACCCTGAACCCTGTATCATCAGATCAATTTCACCTCCAAAATCATTTACTCTATTCCATGTCGTATATGTTGGATTCATTAAGGCCCTCCTATGACGAGTCACCTCTTGTCGACATCAGCTCATTATCCAAGAATTCGACCTAGGAACAACCCTTTCAGTACTTTGAAGCTTGCATGCCTTAATGGCAAGTTTTTCACTTCCAGCAATACGTTTACATCAATGGCCTTCGACCAAAAGATTTTGTGTGGTGTTTGACACCAAGTCCCTTTTTCACACCACGTGAATTGTACTATAGTACATTGAGGGTCATCATCATTATCGGTGATTCCACTCGCGCCTGTTAACAACTTGCATCATTGGCTGGTAATCAAGCGATGTCTTTCCATGTTTGACTCCAGAACATCTTTCACATGGATCGACTTGTACCCTGAGTGAAGATTGGACAAGTTTGAAGACCCCGGATCTAGTTTCATCCATCTGGGCTGTGATATATTTTGGAAAATAAACACATCAAATATACATCATTGCTGCACAGATGATCATCCCAATCAAAGGATGATGACTCTATAAGAATCATCAGTCTACCACACAGACGGTTGTTTGTCTTATGTACACGAAAATGAATTTATAAAGCTGAGCATGGGTGTTACATAGTAATTTGTCACTATCTTCATCCCAGTCTTCCTACTGTGTCATGTGTCCAAAGTCATTCATGCTCATGTTAAACAAATTCTCTCTGATGTTTCCAAATGACCCACTTTTCCAAAGGTTTCTACCTCATCGCATCTATTGGCCAAATAAATGCACTGAAGGACACTCCAAAATAGTCCTGAAGGGCGCTCCAAAATAGTCCTAATGTGATGCCATCGCGGAAGCACACCTACTTCCCGTGATGGTCCGATTTTATGTGCCAATGCTAGGTCATTTGTAATCTTCGGCAATGACTTGACTAGCTATGTTATTCAATAGCAATGTCAATGTGGAAGACCAGTTATGTTCCTGCGATGATCCAAATTGGGTGAATTTGTTCCAACAGTCGGCCTTCCAGATGACTCCAGACCTGGTTGTTGGCCTAGTTTATGTCACCCTCCTTTCTCTAGCGTGGCTGTTCCATCATTTGTGCTACCTTCCTTGGAGCTAAGCTCACTCTTCCACCTTTCACGGAGACTCCTCCTATTTAAACTCTCACCATTGCTATGTGTTGCTAGTTCTTAGTCTTGGGAATGGTTGCTAATAGTGTTGTTAGTGTTTGTGAGTTTGCTAGATAGTTGGTGTGAGTGTGACAAGTGTGGGATTGTTGATATCTTGAGGAAGGTTGTGAAGTGCCTTTAATTTTGTGTAAAACTTGTGAGTGAGAGAGACTTGTATGTTGGAGATCCATCTTCAAAGAGTTAATGCTTGAGGAACATGGTGGTTGGATCCCTCTGAGAAGGCTTGTGACATCAAGACTTTGGTTGTAAGCTTACTCTTATTTCACTATTAATGCAATCAATGATGTTTTCCTATGTCTTGTATCCAATGTAATTGATAGCTCATGACTTCTTGACTTTGTGAGTAAATAGATCATTTTTGTTCCGGTTACGTTCTTTGTTGTATTTCATTTGCATTGTTTCAGGTTGATTACTCATTAGTAGAAGGAAGCGGAAGCTGGAGCAGTGCAACAGAACTCCATGGACCACCAGTTGAGGTAGGCCTCCAACTATGACTATTTAAGGAAAGCTATTGTTGATCTATCCTTTTTGTGACTAGACCCACTCTAGGGCTAGAGGGGTTGCCTCTGTCCGCAGAGGGAACACTTTCCTGCATCACAAATTGTCGACTCCACTGGGGAACATTGGCCTTTGTTCTTTTCTTGTTTACTCTTGTCTTGTTTTTGTTTTGGTCTCTTTTGAAGTGTTGGGGATTAGTTACCAGTCTTTTGAGTTTCCTGGCCTGATCTGGGAGATACCTTTATTTGATTAAAGATTGATTGTCTTTGATTTGGGAGTTTTTGGTTCCCCTGTTACTGTTTTGAGCATCATCGTGGTTTTAATTTTAACAATAGCGCTATCATTGTGTCACCCCTTTTGTAGTATCATGTTCATCACGTAATTATGCTTAACAGTCACGACGGTTATATAAATCATACCATCGCGGAAAAGTCGTGTACTTCCGCGCTGACATCGCTTTGTTGTTGCGGTGTTCTCTTTATCAGTGCTTGTTGCTTGTGTATCACCCGTGCTAATTGCTGTAGAATTGATTTTCTCAATTCTGCCTCCCGAATACATCAGTCTTGCTAGTCCCTTGCTTTTCTCACTTGTTTGATAACTTGTTTTTCACTGTTTATAGGTTGAGGTACTTTCTTGTGAGCTTTGTTGAATGAATCTTGTTTTTTTCTTTGTGACCTAGTTTCATTATTTCAAGTCTTTTGGATCAGTTTTGCTTGGTTGCTTGGTTGCTCAAAGATTCGTTTGCAGCTTGCTATTGGTTTGATTGAGCCTTCCCCTTTGCTTACTTTTGGTCGATTATTTAGTGGTTGTTCTTGGACCAATCTTGGCATTGATTCGATTTCTCTTCACTACCCGGACATAAGATTACAATTGTTTCAATCAACCATTTTTCCACATTTGTTTGTTGCTTATTGGTTTCTTTTAGACTTAAGAGACATCAAAATCAAAAGGATTGCATTCATTTAGTCTAGGAAAGTGAAAGTGAATTTTCATTTCAAGTTGCATATTGAAAAGGGAATGATTCAATCTCTCATCAGTAGCATCCGTGCACTTTAGGAATTGATGTCTGTTTGCATTGAGTGACTGCTTTATTGTCTTGGTTTTCTTGGTTCGGGAATGATCTCTCTACCCTCCCATAGGTAGGTGTTCATCAAAAAAAGGGATATTTCATTCATTCTAGCTGCATCCTAGGATTTGTTATATACATACGATAAGGCCTTAAAACTGGAACTTAATCCAATATCAACTCTAAAACGAACTGAATAAATCTAACAACGCATTGGAACATAACATACACATTTAGAGGTCTAGGCTAGAGACGTGCTGTGGCATCGTTAAACCTAGTCACTTTTGTTTCCACTCAAGGTTGGGTGATTCCTCCTTCTGTGACTCAATAATGGTCTAGCACAGAATTGTGCTGCAATGTACCATCGAGTATATGGTGGGAGACCCCACTAGGTTATCATCCTTTATCCATAGGCAGCTGTGTCTGCTGCCCTACAAGCCATAACGCATCGAACATAGCATTCAGGAAGATTGACTTCCATACGGAAAGTCCTTGGTTTTCATATGACTGCCAAGGTGTATACGCAGTTTTATGGATTTGTCTGGTAAACATTTTTGCCTAATTCTCGAGAGTAGTCACTTTCATTCCTTTTTAGACTCCCTAAAAGAAAAGGTCCATCTGAGAACTTGTCACTTCAGGCTCATTAAATATTCGAAGGTGACTAGAGTCATCTTTTGTCCTTTTCTCGACTCTTTAAAGATGAAAAGGTCAAGTTTTGTTCATGTGTCTTAAAATTTATTTGGCCACAATTCACATTTACCCTGTTAGATCTTGTTTGCGTTAGCTTGAGTAGGCTCCTTTCTCGTTAGTTTTCCTAGGATATTTTGATTCATCATCCTAGCGGAATCACCAGTCCCATCTCCCGTTCTGAGTGACCAAGGGTCTCCTTCTTCTGTTACTCCTGAGGTACCGGTTGTGAGTGATACTCTCTTTTTTATTCCGAGTATCCAACCGATTAACTCTCGCGCTCCAGAAGATGAGACTTACGAGATTCACTAGAACCCCATTTGGGAGCCTTCCGAAGAAAATATTCCTGGCACTCCTAGAATTTTGGTCCAAATATATTCTTCTGATATGGAGGACACATCCCCTGTCACAAGTGAAGAATTCGTTGCGACGAGCGGTGAAATTCCCACCTCAACGGAAACTACACCTTTTCAGATCACCCTTCTTCGTGTTACATTTCCTTTATGCTATAAGGTGTTGAGGGATGTTATGTCTTCTAGGTTCCCCCTTACAAGTTCTATGTGGTCACACACCACCACTCCGACCTCGAAGTCCTTTATCCCTTAAATTCACGATGTGTCTGTCACTTCCGTCCCAACTATTCGAACTGTCTGTGTGGCTTCTTCAACCCCCATTGTCGGCGCCGCTACTGCATCCTCAGTTGTGACCGCTGCTACTGGACCTTCTTCAGGGTTAGTAAATAGTGGCCCATCGGCATCCGTACCCGGAGTTGTTGATCCTACAGTAAGTGCCGCACCTTCTTCTGGTTTTATTCCAACAAGGGGAGCATATGATCAATATCTGCATGCTCTTCAAGATCCGGATCCTCAAAATCTGTTTCATTATTATGACTCTAGAGGGGCTCATCTTTATCTCCATGGACCTTTGCCACCTTAGCCTGCGGTTGAGGTCACGGTCCCATTATCCGTTACTTGGACCACCATTGGTTATGGCGGTGGCCAAGTATCGCCTGCACATCTTCAAGGACCACCTTATCAAGGCCAACCATCTTACATGAAACCCTCTTATGGTTAGTAGTATTATGGGCAGTCTTATCCAGGGCAACCTGGAGGCCCACAAGGACAACCCTTCCAGGGACAACCTTCGGCCTCTGGTGGTCTGTCTTTTACCTATTTCACGCAACCTTCTGGTAATCCAGGACAACCTTACATGCAACAAGGCCAACTTGGTGTCCAGCAAGGCTACCCATCTGGGAAAGTCGGTCAACCTTACGTTCAGCAAAGCCAACCCACTGTCCAGTATGGTCAACCATTTGGACAAGTTGGTCAGCCTCAAATCCAATCAGGTCAACCAACTGTCCAGTCTGCTCATCCATCCGGTCTATCAAGACAACCCTCAGTTGTTCAAGGATAGCCCAACACCTAGCAAGTTCAACCTTCTGAGCAGATGGGTCAATCTCAATCTCAACCAGGTCAACCTTCTGGCCAGGTGGCTCAGCCTCAATTCTCTCAAGGACATCCCTCTTGGCTTGCTCAACTGGGCACTCAAATGATTGTTTCTTCTCAAGCTCAACCCAATTTTCAGCCCCAGGCTGGGCTCTAGACCCAATTCAGTCTTCAAATGCAGGTTGGATCTCAATCCCAACTGGCCTATCAAACGCAGCCTGCCTCCCAGGCTCAGTTTGGAGCCTAGCCGCCTTATGTTTTCCAGTAATCCTAGGGGCAAACTCAATTTGCCCCGTATCAAAATTATCAACAAATGCAGGTGAGTCCTTATCAGAATTACCAGCAACCTTGTCTTGCTCCTGTAGGCCAAGTTGGTAATCAATGGAATGCTGGGGGGCAAATCTGGGGTTAGTCATCCTATAACCGCTATGGAAAAAATCCCTATGGACAAAACCCTCCTAGGCCAAATCTGTCTGGACAAAATCAATGGGGGCAACCAGCAGTTGGCTAGAACTCTGGTACCACTTCCTACTTGCGGCCTCAGATGTCCTTTAACCCTCAATTACCATTTTTAGCAACATTGGAATTACCAGATGTGTCCAAACTGACAAATGGTCCTATTCTTCATAATCCGTATTGGCCCCTGGTTCCAACTAAGATTCCAGGTGATTGTCCCAAATTTGATGGCAAAGCTGGAGAAGATCCCCAGGCTCACTTCATGACTTATTATCTATGGTGTTCATCGAATTCGTGCCTTCATGATTCAATCTGGCTCCGCCTTTTTCAAAGGACTCTCACTGGCTCTGCTGGTAAATGGTATATTGAGTTATCTTGCGGATATTTTTAGGATTTTAACTTGTTGGCTATGGCATTTTTAACTCATTTTAAGTTGTTGATTCGATATGAAACGAGCACACACCTCCTGACATCCTTAAAACAGACAATGGCTACGCATATCTCTGATCACATCCATGAATGGAGACAATGTTGTCGTTTGATTAAGTTTTGGATTCTCGACCAGCTTCTCACCGACTAGTTCACGACCTCATTTGTCGGTCGAATAGCATGGGACATTGCTATGGAGGCATGTGTAACTGAAGAGCATGCTATTGCATGCGCTCAGTACCTTGACTTGGTTTACTCCTAGTTCGGTACGCTATATGATTATTTGCCTAATGCCCTGAGACCCGAAACTTCCAAAGCCCTGCCAACGCCATCTATTGACGGTATCATCAGTTCCCTTAATCCACCTTCAAAGAAAACTTCCACGAACCTTGGGAGGCAAAAGTCGAATGCTTCAAATGAAAATACTTCTCAGGCTGTATCCAATTCTGGTAGTACTTCCGAGGTTAACACCATTCAGTCCACTACGGCGGACAAAGCCTCGAAAGGAAAGAAGAAGGGAAAAGGAAAGAATAAAGTGGATCAACCTAAGCAGGATTCCCCTAAGCCTCCACCCGAGGAAGGCACCAAACGCAAGCCCAAGTACCCTTGTCTTATATGTGATGAGGATCACTATACCAAAGACTGCCGAAGGCGTTCTGAAGTTAGTCGTTTGTTGAAAGGTGCTCCCGGGACTCTTGCTGTGCTTAAAGAACCTTTTCCCTCACAATAAACGCAAATGGTGGCTGATCCATCCCAATCCTCTTCTCCCTTTGGTTCTCAAGTATTTATGGCTGGGATGATTCCCATCCACATCAGTACTCGGGCAAAAGAGTATCCGTCACCTATCGGGAAAGAGCCTGAGGTCCCCTTTAGCGCTCCTCCATCCAGTTCTAGTCCACTCCATATCGAGAGACCTAGCACTAAGATAACCATCTGACCCCCTCCTAAAGATGTAGTCCGGAAATCTTCTTACAACCCTAATGCGTGTGCTACCCAGCTCTACAGCATCATTGAAGACTTAGCCCAGGCTCCGTCGGCTATGTCTACCTTAGAAGTACTCTAGAGCTGTCCCTCTCAGACGAAGTCTTTACTATCGGCCATCAGTGGCATAGAACCGGCTGACTCGGATCTGATTACTTTTGACCTGGAAAGCCATATACTGAGATCGCCTCACCAAATTGCCTTCTTCATTCAAGTCCTCATCAATTCCAAAACGATTCATCGTATATTCATTGATGAAGGCACTTCAACTTGCATCATGTCTGTTACCTGTTTGAAGGCCATTGGTTCTCAAACTCTGAACCAGTCTCCTACAACCTTGGAAGCCTTTGATGGGAGAGAGTCTTGCCCTTATGGTATACTCCAACGTTTTCCCATTACTTTGGAAGGGAAGACGGTCGAAGTGGAAGTTGAAGTTGTTGATGCTAATCTTACCTACAACCTCCTTTTGGGATGCAGCTGGACATACGCCATGCGAGCCGTGGCTTCATCTCTATTTCATGTCATTCGTTTCCCTCATCAGGGGAAGATCATCACCGTAGACCAACTGTCCTTCTTCACTTCCTCTTCCAAACACAACGTGCCCTTTTTGGAGCATGCCTCGATCCCATATGAGAGTGTGGGAGCTGGACTTTTTAAAGATCCTACCCTGATGGGTGTTTTTTCACTCCCACCTCCTAACATCTCTCCTATCAATATGATTTCCGTTTTCTCTGATCCATGGGTTCTTCCCCCTGCTAATTAGGTAGAATCTGGGGAAGATGAGATGCCATTGAGTCTTGCTGAGCTCAACTACGTCGAAATTGTTTTTGCATCGGCTCCACCTTCTGAATTTTCTCCTTTGAGTAGAGCTCTCAACTCGTACGACCATTCCCCTTGGCTTGGAGATGATGCTTCTTCAGATCCTCTAAAGGAAATATTTCCTTCTGATGAAGCCATCATCGAGACCATGTCTCTCAAGGAACCCCCTTGGTTTGATCATCACCATCGTTCCTCATTTCTCCCTACCCACCGGGAAATGCTTACCTATCTCGAGCGGTTTTCTCCTTGTCTCCCATCCTAGCCCCTTCAGACACCCATTCAATTTTATCAATTGTTTTCTAAAGGAAATATGGGAAACATCATGCAGACCTAGCCCATCAACACCTCTGTGAAACCAGGGATTGTCGAGCATATCCATGTTGGAGTAACTTGTACTCTGGAGGAAATTCAGCTCTATATTGATCTTTTTTGTGAATTTCGTGATGTCTTTGCTTGGTCCTACGAAGAGATGCTCGACATTGATCCTAGCATAGTGGTGCATGAGATACCTACATATCTGGGTGCTAAGCATATTCGCTAACGTCTATGCCCTGTGCACCCCCAGAAGGCTGCAACTATTAAAGCGGGAGTTGACAAGCTTCTTAAGGTTGGTTTTATTTACCTCATCCAACTAACATATTGGGTCTCCAATATCGTCCCTATGACTAAAAAACATGGTACTATTCGAGTCTGTGTTGATTACCGTGATATTAACTGGGCCTGTCCCAAGGATAACTTCCCCACACCCTTCATTGACCAGCTCATTGATGAGTGTGCTGGAAGCGAAATGTATTCATTTATGGACGGTTTTTCTGGGTATAACTAGATCAACATTGCACCCGCAAATTAGCACAAGGCTGCCTTTATCTATCCATGGGGCACTTTCGCCTACAAAAAACTCCCTTTTGATTTGAAGAACGTTGGCGCTACCTTACAACGTGCAATGTCTTATGCATTCCATGACATTCGACACATTGTCCAATTGTACTTGGATGATCTACCAGCTCATTCAGCAAAATGCCAGGACCATCCTGCTCATCTTCGTGAAATCTTTCTCCGCTGTCGACACTACTGCATCAGACTTAATCCTCATAAGTGTGTCTTCTGCGTTGAGTCCAGCAGACTTCTCGGGTTTATCATCTCTTGAGAGGGCATCCATTTGGATCCCCTTAAAGTCGAGGCTATTCTAAATCTTCGTCCCCTTGCTTCTTTGTAGCAATTGCAGAGCTTGCAAGGAAAAGCGAATTTTTTAAGACGATTCATCCCCAGCTATGCCGAAGTGGCAAAAGGTTTCACACGGTTATTAAAGCGAGATACCCCTTTTCATTGGGATGTCGCTGCTCAAGAGTCCTCCAAGCGTCTCAAGGGTCTCCTTGTTTCTGCTCCATTGTTGCGTCCTCTAAATTATCATCACGACTACACTCTGTATTTGGCCGCAGCCAATACCACTATTGGCATGGTTCTCATTCAAGATGACGATGATGACACTGAGCATGTCATATATTATCTCGGCCACAACCTTCTAGATACGGAAACTTGATATGGTTACATCGAGAAGTTGGCATTGGCTACCGTTTGTGCCATCCAACGTTTCCACCATTATATCTTGTTGCGTACTACAACCGTGGTTTCTGATTGCAACCCGATGACGTACATTCTGTCATGTCAGTTGCTGGGGGCCATGTTATAGACATTTTTGTGCCTTACAGCTATAAGCATGAAATGTCCATAATTCAAGGGATCCAAAGTCCCTAGAGATGTTGTTACAGCTCCTAAAGGAACAAGGTCAACAAATGATAGCTTCTCCCAGAAGTTCTCCACCAGAAACTGCCCAAAACTAGTCAAATCAGGATCAATTCAAAGGCTCCACTAGCTGCCTGCATTGAAATGCAGAGGCTACACTGGCTAGGTGCGTTGCAACGCAGGTGGAAGCACTACCAGGGTGTGCTGAGCAGGAAATGACAAATGGCAAGCTCATTCAACGAGGTGGAAAGACCATGGAAGCTTCCAGAATCTTCTCCAATGACACTTGCCTCAATGAATTCGACTAGTGATGAGTAAGAGACTCTCAACCTCCAAGTGGAAGCAAGAACTGACAGAGAGAAGCCACAAGTCAAAACATAAGCTGACTCATCCTCTCTGCTTACATCTATATATGGATCTCTCACCCAGAGGTTCAGGGGGCTGGAATTTTGTACTTTGCAGAGAATTGTTGTTGGTTTGAGATTGAGATTAGTACATTGGGTGATTTATGCTTTGTTCGAGGAGAGGAAGGGATTCTGTTGCTAGGAGGTAGATACTGGATCAAAACTCACTTGGTTGTATCTCCTCTTGGACTTTCTTATTCTGTCAATAAACTATTTGAGTTTCTCCTACATGTTGTGTACCAATGATGTTTTGTTATGCTTACATGTTTAGCTTAATCTGATCTTGAGCTTTTTATGAATGTATATCTATATCTTCGTGTAGCTTCTCTCTCTTGTGATCTTGCAGGAATTCGGTGAAGTTGGGCCGATGAAGGAGCAAGGAGCTGAGAACCACTGAAGAGAAGAGTGATTGGATCAACAAACTAGCGGAAGACACAGATTAGTTACATCCTTTCTCCTCATTTACATTTCATAAAGAAGAAATACTCAATTAGTTTTCCTTGTTTGTTGCTAAGGCACTATCACACCTTAGAGTGGGATAGGGGCATTCCAAATGGATACTTTTCCCAACAACAAATTGGCGACTCTGCTGGGGATCGTATCTTGTTAGTTTATTTGTGTTTCTATTGTTGTTCTTCTCATAAACTCAGGAGTGCCGAATCGAAATGCATTTGCCATTTTTAAATGCAAAGTAGAGATCTGCCACTCTAGTCCACTCACTGGGCCTGTTTTTATGATCTGAACAGCTGATCCACAAGTTCTCTAACAGCCCTTTGTGATAGATCTTAGTCCTCCTTTAAATCATCCTCCTAATTGTACCTAATTGATAGCTTTTATCTGGCCAAAAACTGTAGATCAAACTGCAAACCGTGACCCAGAACCCAGAGACAATTCTCGTTTCTGCTTCAGCACAGACTCTGTGAAGAGGTTCTGCATTTCAACGCAGGTCCCGTGAAGGATACCTGCACTGAAGTTCAGTTTCTCTGTGCTGAGGGTGCGCTGATCATCCCTTGCCTTGTGCAGCTGTGGTTCCCTGCTTCCTTTTGCTCAGTTTTATCTCTGTTTTTTGCAGCCTGTTATCAGTCAGTGTACCTATCTGAAACCACTTTTCTTTGCCTCAATTCCGTCTCAGTTGTATAAAGAAACTGTATTTGTTCTTTTTGTATTTGTTACATCATTTGCAGTTTCCCATTACAAAAGTAAACTAGTCATACTGTCACCCTTAGATCTAGACCTGTCGTAAGTGTCATTTTGATCTTAGGAGTGAGTTTGTTCGCTGTTCACAGTTGATTAAGCTTTTACTTTTGTCTTTTGGTTTGAATTTATGCATTTCTAGTGTCGAAACAAGTGTTTACTTCAAAATCATAAAGTGTCGTAATCGTCTTTTTGTTTTCAAAAAGAAACTTGTTTATGTTTTCACTTGAAATCGAATTCAAATTTGTACAACAGCTTTCTTTTTAGGCATCAATATTAAGAAAGAGAGAAAAAATACATGCATATGTGCATTTGCATATTGATAGTTTGCATGCTTTGATTTAGGAAAAGTGCATTTACAGTGTGCTCTATGCTCTTTGAGAAAAGGTTGTGTCTTTCTTTTCCCCTTGTAGCTAGGATTTTCATTGTTGAAAAGATATAAAAGCTTGCTTATCATCTTTAGACTGAATTTAGGAATTGTATCATACATCTCGTGGTGATCCAAAAAGGCAAACTTCTAAGAAATATCAACCTAAAATAAATTGAATGAACTTAACAATGCGTTGTAACTTAACACACAACATAGAGGTCTAGGCTAGAGACGTGTTCTGGCGTCGTAAAACCTGGTGACTGTTGATCTCGCTGATGGTTGGGTGATTCCTCCTGAGAGACGATAAGCGCCAGTGCGGATTGTGCTCCCACGTACTGTTGAGTATATATTGGGAGACCCCTGTAGGCATAAAACCTTTATCCTTAGGAAGCCGTGTCGGCCGCCCTACTGATCGCAATGCACTGAACACAACATTCAGGAAGATTGACCACCCGTACCTTAAAAAGTATTCTGCGGTTTTGCGAAAAGTTTGGCACACCCTCTACCTAGAACTCCAGAGCAGTTCCTTTTGGCCTTTTTTAGACTCTATAATGGAAAAAGTCCATCCGAGCATTTGTCACTTCGGGCTCATTAAAACATCGAAGGAGACTAGAGTCATCTTTTGCTTTTTCTCGACTCTTTAAAATTGAAAAAGCAAGTTGTGTCCAAGCGTCGTTAAAATTTATTTTAAACGGAATATTCATACCCTTTTTCCTGCGTTGATCTTTAGGTTGAGAAAATGGAGCCTACCAACCAAGGAATTCCCCTTGGTGGAAATCCTAGTCCCTTCTCCTCTTGGGGAGATGTTGGTGCGCCCCATATGGCCACATTGTCGCTTCCAGGACTGACAATTGGTTTGTCGGTCTGGCTCTTCTCAACCAATGTCATTCAGAACACCATTATTCCTGAACAGTCGAATCAATAGTTAGACCAGTCCAGAGTTACCCACCAGCCTTCTACTTCCTCTAATTCTTCCTCTCCTCCTTCCTCTTCGCTTGACGGAACTGGTAAAACAAAAAACCAAGTTCCTAAGGAGAAGAAGGAAAAGAAGAAGAAAGAGAAGAAGAAGAATAATCCAAAAGCTACTGGGGGCAAACAAGTGTCGTCTAACAAAAATCCACACACAGCACTGACTAGGCCTAAATCGCCATGTGTCATATGCAAGGGAGACCACTTCCACAGAGGTTGTCCCTGCATCCCTTGGATACTAAGGGACTGGTCTCCCCGTTTTCACAATCCGGTGGCATCAACCTCTGATAGCCATGTTGAATGCACACCGTCAACTAGCGAAAGTGAAGTCCTTGGACAAAAAGGGAGAGCTAGATCTCCCTGTAGACTGTGCGAAGGCAATCATGCTATCCACCGTTATCCCTTCTTAGACGAAGCGAAAAGAGTTTTGGATGATCGTCCGGTTTCACCATTACGACTTCCTCCTGGATATAAAAAACTCTTTCCGAGTCCTTCGTTAGTTGAAAATCCAGCTGGCCCACTCAAGTGGTCAGCTAAATCGCCAGTCATTGAAGATGAACCAGCTGAATCCATACCCGACGAAAGTCAAAAGGTTGAGGCGGCAGTTGACCCAGTCTTGCCTTCAGAGGTTTTGTCTTTAAATGATACAGTCACTGAAGAGGATAAAGATGACACCATCCAAATTCTCTTCATCAACACAGACTCCGACGAGCACGGGGGCAATTCGCCCATTCCTTTATCGCAGGAAGGAAATTCGTCAGAGCGATACCCGGCCGTATACTCGGTCCCACCACCAAGCAACCTAGTTGTCTCCTTCGACTGGAACCGACTAGGCAGACCCCGTTTGCCAGCAAGCATACCATTCAGAATTATCGTCCAAATATACAAAATGGTCATGCCTGGCACCATCATTGATGAGGGGGCATCTGTGAGCATCCTTTCCTCTATTGCTTGGAAAGCGCTTGGTTCGCCAGCGCTTTTGCCTGAAATGAGAAATCTGACAGGCTTTGGTAAAGGAACTAGTCGACCTTTAGGGATCCTCCCCAATGTGCCCATAACATTGAAAGGGAAGACCGTTCAAATGAATGTGATGATCGTTCAAGGACCCTTGGATTATAACCTACTCCTTCGACGAGACTATATATATTGCATGGGAGCCATCATCTCCTCACTCTTTAGAGTAATGTGTTTTCCGCACGAAGGAAGAGTGGTCAAGCTCATGGACCAGCTTTCATTTCCTGGATCACGCATCTCAAATAGTCATATACCGTCCCTAAATGGTCTCTTCACGCAAGAAATGTCTCAACCCACGGTCCGTCCTCCCGATGAGTGTGAGTAATTCGAAAGGATATGACTGGAACCCAGGGGGCATGCGTCCTGGTCTGCTTCAGCAGGAAAACTTTGGGTATAGGGTAGGTTTCCGCGAGAGAATATGACTAGTCCGTACCCCGTCCGTGATTGGAAGAGGGGTTGTTCTAGAATAAGATTCTTTTGTCAAAGTTATATTTTTGGCGCTCGTTTTCACTCACCTTTGTCTATCTCGGTAGACATCGCCGAAAAAGTGTTTTGTTTGGAAGATTAATGGGACAATCTTTGGGTAACCTGAAAGAGGTAGGCCTCTCTCGGTAAAACAATTGTTTTGACGGAAGTGAAGTAGAGGTAACCTTGAAACTCTGTTTTATACCTGGGGGCATGCAAACCTTTTGGAGTACAAGGAAGGGGCGACTATTTATTTTTTTTAAATTTTTAGGTCCTCCCTTTCAACCTGTAGGTTTAACCCTTTAAACTCGTAGGATTAGTCGTTTCCGAACTTGCATAACGAAAGGATGCGGGGCATAGCTTTGTAAGGCGCAAGCTCCATAAAAAATGTGATATTACATGAGACATTCTTATCATATGACTGGATAATCGAGCAGTTTTAGCACATAGTTCATGCTCGTTAAAAAATAAACATAAGATCGAGCAAGTGTTTCAACCCGCGTTTAAGCTCGTTAAAAAATGAACTATCCTCCGGTAAATAACAACCATGAATGTAACATTATCAGCCATTAAAGCCTTGGTCGTGTTTGCACCGTCACCTCCACTTTTCCATTGGCCGATCATTCACCTCCATATGATTGTTTACCCATTTTGAGGAACAGCTGTGAAGAGTGATTTCACTAAGCCATCCTTGTGACACTGTCGTGCTTGGAAAATTCCAACCCTTACCTGGAATCAACTGCTACCCATTTTATCACTCGTTCCTCAAAAGACAAGTCTTCTTTAAGCTCTTTTCATCTGACTCGTAAAATATGAAAAGATTGCCGAGTTTTGACCTTCCAGCTCGTTAAAACGACCGGAAGAGCTATCCCTCCTCTAGATTTTAATCTTTTTGGACCTGAGGGATTATTGCACAAAAAGATCGAGCGCTTGTTTTGTTCAGCTCGTTAAAACTATCGAAAACTCATCCCTTCTGTATTATTTTATACTTTTTTCGGACTTAAGGGATTAGATGACGAAAAAGGAACTTTGGAGTTATCTTTACGTACCTTTTTAGACTCTCTAAAAATGAAAAGGGACCGAGTTATCTTTGTCGTTAAACTCGTTAAAAAACATTAATAGCGACAAACTTGTCTTTAGACGAGAACGAGTTTCACTATCGCTAGGCTCGTTAAAACATAGCGATGGGTTTGCTCGAAGGGCAAATTATAGAACAAGCATATGTTATCCTCCTCAAGCTTGACAAAAATAAAGAGGTACTGGTCAGCAATGACTGGGGAAAAATTGGGAAGAAACTCAAAGAACTTTATTGGTAGCAAGTCACTCTTGAACATGACACTTCCACTCCATGCCTGAGTCGGGTTGGGTTGTTTCATTCACCGGTCACATCACCATGGTCTCGCCATATCATCCACCTTTGGGGTAAATGCTACCAATCCATCACACAAGTGTCGCCGATATGTTCAAGAGAATTCATCCAGAGAAGTCAACCGTGTCCCATCCACTACCATACATTATCCTTCATTCTTTCATGACCGCCACCCTGAACCATATATCATCAGATCGTTTTCACCTCCATCAAAATCATTTGCTCCGTTCCGTGTCACTGATGTGGGATACATTAAGGCCCTCCTTTGACGGATCACTTCTTTTCGACATCAGCTCATTATCCAAGAAGTTGATCTAGGAACAACCCCTTCAGTACTTTGAAGCTTGCATGCCTCAATGGCAAGTTTCTCACTTCCGGCGACAGGTATACATCAATGACCTTCGACCGAAAGATTTTGCGTGGTGTTCAACGCCAAGTCCTTTATTCACACCACGTGAATTGTACTGCAGTACCTTGAGGGTCATTATCGTTATCGGTGATTCCTCTCGCGCTTGTTAATAGTTTACATCATTGACTGGTAATCAAGCGATGTCTTTCCATGTTCGACTTCAGAGCATTTATCACATGGATCGACTTGTACTTAGAGTGAAGATCGGACGAGATTGAAGACCCCGGATCTAGTTTCATCCATCCGGGCTGCGATATATATTCAGGAAAAATAAAGACATTGACATGTACAACATTGCAGCACAGATAATCATCCTACCAAAAGGATGATGATTTCATCAAAATCATCAGTCTACCATCAGACGATTGTCTGTCCTATGTACAGAAAAATGAATTTATAAAGCAGAGCATGGGAATGCCCGCCTTAGCTAAATCATGAAAACAGTATGAAAAATAATGTATTGTATTGTATCTTATTACAGGTCTCCTCCCAGCACTGAATGAACTTCAGATCCTCCTAATAAAGCATTTCACCCGATAAACGACCTCATACTTTACGGGGCAACTGTTATAGACATTTTTGTGCCTTACAGCTATAAGCATGAAATTTCCATAATTCAAGGGATCCAAAGTCCCTAGAGATGTTGTTACAGCTCCTAAAAGAACAAGCTCAACAAACGACAGCTTCTCCCAGAAGTTCTCCACCAGAAACTGCCCAAAACTAGTCAAATCAAGATCAATTCAGAGGCTCCACTAGCTGCCTGCGTTGAAATGCAGAGGCTACACTGGCTAGGTGTGTTGCAATGCAAGTGGAAGCACTACCAGGGTGCGCTGAGTGGGAAATGACAAATGGCAAGCTCATTCAACGAGGTGGAAAGACCATGGAAGCTTCCAGAATCTTCTCCAATGACACTTGCCTCAATGAATTCGACTAGTGATGAGTAAGAGGCTCTCAACCTCCAAGTGGAAGCAAGAACTGATAGAGAGAAGCCAAAATTCAAAACATAAGCTGACTCATCCTCTCTGCTTACATCTATATATGGATCTCTCACCCAGAGGTTCAGGGGGCTGGAATTTTGTACTTTGCAGAGAATTGCTGTTGGTTTGAGATTGAGATTAGTACATTGGGTGATTTATGCTTTGTTGGAGGAGAGGAAGGGATTCCTTTCCTGGGAGGTAGATGCTGGATCGGAACTCACTTGGTTGTATCTCCTCTTGGACTTTCTTATTCTGTCAACAAACTATTTGAGTTTCTCCTACAGGCTGTGTACCAATGATGTTTTGTTATGCTTACATGTTTAGCTTAATCTCATCTTGAGCTTTTTATGAATGTATATCTATATCTTTGTGTAGTTTCTCTCTCTTGTGATCTTGCAGGAATTCGGTGAAGCTGGGCTGGTGAAGGAGCAAGGAGCTGAGAACCACTGAAGAGAGGAGTGATTGGATCAACAAACTAGCGGAAGACACAGGTTAGTTACATCCTTTCTCCTCATTTACATTTCATAAAGAAGAAATACTCAATTAGTTTTCCTTGTTTGTTGCTAAGGCACTATCACACCTTAGAGTGGGATAGGGGCATTCCGAATGGATACTTTTCCCAACAACAGGGCAAGTACTCGAAGTGGATCGTTATCCTCCAAGAGTTCGACTTGGAGTTCACCACCGCCAAGTCTAAAAAATCCCTTGTCTTTGTTGAGTTACTTTTCTCTTTGCCATCTCCTACCGCGCCCTCTCGGTAAGAGGACCATATCCCGAACGAAAATCTATTTCTAATTAGCACCCTCAATCCCTGGTACGGGGACATCATTGTATATCTGCAGATGTCCTCTTTTCATCCCGATGTGTTTAAGGATTCTCGGCGATGGATTCGTCAACAGTATCAGCCCTATCGTATCATTGGGGACACCTTGTACTGTCTCAGTGCCGACTCTGTTCTCTGCCAATGCTTAACATTCAAGGAAGCTGAGCGAGTTTTGAATGACTACCATTCTGGGGCCTGTTGTGGTCACATGTCTGGATATGATACTGCTCAAAAGATACTCCGCGCTGGTTATTTCTGGCCCTCCATCTTTAAGTATTGCATTCTTGCCATTCGCTCTTGTCACGAGTTCCAGATCTACCAGCGGAGGATGCGTGCGCCTCCCACTCCATTGCACCATGTTGTTACCGTTGGCCCTTTTGTAAAATGGGGCATTGATCATATGACCTGTAACCCTCACTCGGCCATGGGGCATGGGTATATCATCGTTGTCGTTGATTACTTTACAAAATGGGCCAAGGCGATGCCCACATTATCTGAAGACGGTCACACAACAGTGCAATTTTTGTTTAGTCATGTTATTTCACAGTTCGAGTTCCCTCAGGCTATCGTCATTGATCACGGGAAGCATTTCCGTAACATGATGACTGAGCTAACAACCCAGCTAGGCTTGCAACATGATAGTTCAACTCCATAATATCTTCAGGCCAATCACCAAGTAGAAGCCGTCAACAAGATTCTAGTTATGATGCTTCAACATATCGTTGGCATGCACAAGTCTAACTGGCACTTGATGTTGTTCTCCACCTTGTGGGCCTACCGAACTTCCGTGAAGGATGCAACCAGTTTCACTCTATTTCAATTAGTTTACAGACTGGAGGCTACCCTTCCCATCGAGTGCGAGATCCCTTCTTTGAAATTGGTTGTCGAATTACTCCCCACCACTACTTTGGTAGAAGAACACCTTCTTTACCTGGAACGGCTAGACGAGACCCATCGGCTAGCCTCTCTAGCTATCGAAGCACAGAAGGAGAGAGTGAAAACTCACTTCGATCATATTGTCCATCCTCATTCTTTTGTTGAGGGAGATTTAGTCTTGCTCTGCGATCAAGTGAATGATAAGCTGGGGGCAGGAAAACTCAAGCCCATGCGGCACAGGCCTTATATTGTAAAGATATTTTTGTAGAAAGGGGTCTACGAGCTAATTGATTATGAAGGGAATCCTCTCAATAAGCCCTGAAATGGGCTTCACTTAAAAAAGTACTATGCGTGAATTCCATGCACTTTGGTTTGTACATACGTGTGTGTTGTGTGTGTGTTTTCATGTTTTTGGATTGGTGTGCAGGCCTGATTGCCGCTTATTGTGTCTTTTGCTTCTTGTGCAGACGTCTGGTGCACCTTACGTTGGTTTCGTCGATGGTGCCTGCCACAGTACCCGCAACTTGTCCTCTGCGGCATGGGTGATATATGATCCTCATGGTGAATTGATAGACCTTCAAGGTGTTTGTTTAGGTTGTACCGCAAACAATGTCGTTGAATATAGTGTTGTTATTGAGTTACTAGCCGAGGCAATTAATCTCGGTATTCGTACATTGGTTGTGAACCTGGACTCTCAGCTTGTCATCCACTAGCTCAATGGGCGATATTCCATCAGAGACCATCAGATTTTAAGGTTGTATTTACATGTTAAATTGTTAGAGAGGAATTTTGATTTCATTACATATCAGCATATTCCACGACGATTAAACACGTTAACTGATGCATTGGCTAATCATGTATTAGACAGACATTTGCGTAACATGTAATCAAAACAGCATACAAGAAGCATGTAAAACACAATAATAAACCATAGGAATATGTATATATATATATATATATATATATATATATATATATATATATATATATATATATATATATATATATATATATATATCGTGTGCCACACCGAGGCGCTCAAAAAATAATTGTATATGTCCAAAGAGTGTGTGTTCTCTATACATCTGAGACACATGTCTCTCAAAAATCATCAGTAGGAAATGAAACCTAGGCATCTACTGTGGTGGGTTGTGCTCCCTATAGTACACCGCCGCTCGTGCCACCTGCCTTAACAAGCAGTGCACCCTGGGTTCCACTCCTACTGTGTGGATCTGGGATGCTATGGGGACCTCCTCGATCCCCATGTAATCTGGAATCCCTACTAAAAGGCCCTCAAGGTTCTGAACCACTGTCTCCATCATATCATTAGCTAGAGGAGCCAAGGCTAGTGCTGCAATGCCCTGTGCGCCCCTCCGTGCCTCTGGGGCCAACCCAATGGGCCTCACTGGTCCTACATCTGCATACCATAGCGTTCGTCATTAGGACATATACATGAAAAAATCGAAAAACATCATAAAAAATAAAAATAAAAAAATGTGTGATCAAATGTCTTACCACCGTCATCGCACTGCTCTCCAGAAGGCAGCTACATGTCAGGATCGCCGCGGAATTCCATCCCTGCATATGGCCAATCCTCCACGAAGATCGTCTGTCACTCTAGCCACTCTCGGAACAGTGTCCCCCATGCTACTGATCGTCCGCCACCTCCTCGGGGCATGACATGTGCCCATCGTGTGGCCCTAGTCTCGCGTGGCCTGGGTAAATCCAAATCCATGTCCTATAGCTGCAGTGCCGGCACCCGCTCTAGCATGAGCGGGACTAAGATCGACCCATACCAAAACTGTTTCGTCTCCCCTCGACAACAGTTGGTGAGTTGCCTCTTTACATTTGTCGTCACTATCTCTAGCCAGTTAAACATGGTGGGATTGAGACACTCGAGAGCCAGCCGGAGATTGGTCTTCGAAGCCTCATGTTGGGCTTGGGAGCCCGCTACCTGTGTTACCATGAATATCATAGCATGAAGTACTATGTCATCTATTGTCGGGATTGCCACCATCCCGCTCTGTGTTTCGCATGCCTGCGCGCACACTTGAGCTATCAACATCTCTAAGGAATCGCCCCCGGGTCACTGCCCCTCTAGGATGAGCCTCTCATCGCGACGAGACAACCCAGTCAAAAAATATATGTTTGTGGCATCAAACTCGATATCTCAGTGTCAGATGATAAATTTCCCATCTGTTGGATTCCAGGCTCGCATCAGTAGCTCCAGCAAATCAAGTTGTGATTGGAGATGCGGAGTTAGGAAGAATTTGAGCAATCCGCATGCCCGTAATGCTTTTTGGCACCCGACATCGGCAAAAGCTTCTATATCATTGTTATCATGCATACGTTCTTGCCAGACGAATGCCATTATAGCGTGCAGGACGAGAAAAGTCGGATTAGCACTTCATTTGGAAAATTCAATGCAGATTTTGCATAAAAAACATGTGTTTGCGTCACCATCACGTTTGTTTTTTAAATAGATGTGATGGTGCGAGGTCGCTAGTTCAAATTTTTCGCGGTCATCGTGGAAGTACACCACTTTCCCGCGATGATTGTAGCACACCATGTGTAAATTGTTTCGGTCATCGCGGACCCGATAGGGTATACCCGTGATGACCGAGCGGTGGAGCCCGGTTTGAAAATCCACCTAAACTAACACATGGAACATTCAAAACGCATGAAAAGAGTATTAAATTGAAGCGTTGGGCAACCTGTGTCTACCTGGAACTAGTTTTGGGATGAATGATGCACGAATGGGGTTGAATTTAGCTCGCCAACTTCAGTGCTCCAAGTTGCTCCATCGTGAATTGAACAGTACTATGGTAAAAACGAATGAGTTAATCCCTTTTTATAGTAATTTTTGCAAGTTTAAAAATTATATTTTATAAATGTGGGTTTTCTCATTGTTTTTCCATATGGCTAGTCAAATTTTGGCTTTTTAACTATATCTCTTTGCATATTGTTCACTTTATCTCGAATGGGTTAAGTGTGACGTGTTTTTGTGCAGAGCTACAAGTAGCGGAGTTATGACAGTTTCGTATGCACTTGATCCCTAAAGTCATTTTTAAGCTCTTTTCCGACTTGAAAAATGAAAAGATAGCCAAGTTTTCCTCTTGACTCATTAAAAAGAAACAAGAGGCGGTCGCCTTTAAGCTCTTTTCCGACCATTTAAACACAAAAACATTGCCGGGCCTTTTTCATTTCAAGCTTGTTATAGGTTATGAAACGATGTGCTTTTGACCGCTTTTCTACTTTTTCGGGTCGAAGTCACTAGTTACGAAAAGTACTCCTCGATCGTAATGGTCGGGCGGTTCTTTCGAGTATTATTTTATACTTTTTCGGGCTTGAGAGACACAAATATACGAAAAAGGACCCCCCTAGAGTTTTCTTTTCCGTGTTTTTTTCAAACTCTCTAAACATGAAAGAGACTCCAAGTTTTACCTATGTCAGACTTGTTAAACCCTGATGACATTGGACTTATCACCATGACAGGACTCGAGCTTCTCTTTCCTAGGACTCATTAAATTATTACTAGGTTGGATTCAAAAAATCGGTTTATCATTGATTGTCTATGGTAGCTAGTCACTCTTGAACATCGACACTTTTTCTTCTTGTTGGGTTGGGACATCCATACATCATCATTTGGCCTTCTGTGGGTTTGGGTTATCATTCTAGCCTCATTCCATCTGATTCATGCCATCTCCTTCGAGCCTCTAATCCCTTGGTGCCTAAATGTTGCCACCCCCGCTCCGAAGTCGTGTCGCCAACATGTTCAAGAGTATAATCCTTCTGCAGTTTACACCGTTACCTTCTCCTCTAGTACTCTGTTTCACCATCTGCCACTTATTCCTTATCTCATGTCATTGACGGGGGAATCATTATGGCCCTCCTGCGATGGGTCGTCTCTTGTCGACATCAGCTCATTATCCGGGAGATTGACCTAGAGATGCCCTTTGGTACCTTAGAGCTTGCATGCCTCAATGGCAAGTTCTTCACACCTGACAGTCGACTTTCATCATTGGTCATCGATTGGGTGATTCCATGAGTGTTCGACTTCAGCTCCTTTTTCACACTTCATGGATTGTGCTAGACAGTACCTTGAGAGAAATTGGCATTATTGGTGGTTTCTCCCGCGCTTGTTAACAGTTTTCATCATTGACCGGTAGTCAAGTGATTTTCTATCATGCTCGATTTCAGCACATCTATTCACATGCTAAAATTTGTACTATGATCAGATGGGTTCAAGACCCCGAACTTAGATTACACATGTTCGGGTTGCATGGATTGGTTTATGATTTCATGACTCGTTGATGGATGGCTGCAACCATACCTGAGTCTTCATGGATGGCTGCGACCATACCTTTATCATCAACATGGTATTATTAACTGGATGGCTACGTCCATACCACAGACCTATTTCGTATGTCTTTTGGATGGCTGCACCCATACCTAGACTACATGTAATTCATCATCAGAGATATCAGTTGTACTTGCGTGTAGATTCTTCCAAATGGTGTTACGGCTCAGCCAGTTTCGTAAACCATTTCACCCCTCCCACTCTCTCAGGCTTCATATTTTAGGGGGCATCTGTTACACAGTAATTTGTCACTGTCTTCATCCCAGTCTTCCTACTGTGTCATGTGTCCAAAGTCATTCATGCTCATGTTAGACAAATGCTTTTTGATGTTGCCAAATGACCCACTTTTCCAAAGGTTTATGCCTCATCACGTCTGTTGGCCAAATAAACGCACTGAAGGGTGCTCCAAAATAGTCCTGAAGCACTGCCATCAAAGAAGAACACTTGATTCCCATGATGGTTCGATTTTATGTGCCAACACTAGGTCGTTTGTAATCTTCAGCGATGATTTGACTAGCTACGTTATTCAATAGCGATGTCAGCGTAGAAGACCAGTTATGTTCCCGCGATGATCCAGATTAAGCAAATTTATTCCAACAATCAGCCTTCTAGATGACTCTAGACCTGGTTGTTGGCCTAGTTTATGTCTCCCTCCTTTCTCTGGCGTGGTTGTTCCGTCATTTGTGTTACCTTCCTTGGAGATAAGCTCACTCTTCCACCTTTCATGGAGACTCCTTCTCCTATTTAAACTCTCACCATTGCTATGTGCTGCTAGTTCTTAGTTTTGGGAATGGTTGCTAATAGTGTTGTTAGTGATTGTGAGTTTGCTAGATAGCTGCTGTGAGTGTGACAAGTGTGGGATTGTTGATAGCTTGAGGAAGGTTGTGAAGTGCCTTTAATCTTGTGTAAAACTTGTGAGTGAGAGAGACTTGTATGTTGGGAGATCCATCTTCAAAGAGTGAATGCTTGAGGAACATGGTGGCTGGATCCCTCTGAGAGGGCTTGTGATGTCAGGACTTTGGTTGTAACCTTACTCTTATTTCATTATTAAGGCAATCAATGATGTTTTCCTATGTCTTGTATGCAATTTACTTGATAGCTCATGACTTCTTGACTTTGTGAGTAAATAGATCATTGTTATTTCGGTTATGCACTTTGTTGTATTTCCTTTGCATTGTTTCAGGTTGATTACTCATCAGGAGAAGGAAGCGGAAGTTAGAGTAGCGCAACATAAATCCATCAACCACCGATTGAGGTAGGCCTCCAACTATGATTGTTTAAGGAAAGCTATTGTTGATATGTCCTTGTTTGTGACTAGACCCACTCTAGGGCTAGAGGGGTTGCCTCTGTCCGCAAAGGGAAAACTTTCCTTCATCACAATGGGAATGGCCACCTCAGCTAGATCATGAAAAATATTATGAAGATAATGTATTGTATTGTATCTTATTACAGGTCGCCTTCCAGCTCGAAAAAGCTTCGGATCCTCATGATAAAGCATTTCACCCGACATCAAAAGATTAATGACCTCATGCTTTAGGGGGAAACTGTTATAGACATTTTTGGGCACTACAACCCCAATCATACATGTCCATAAACTAAAGGCTCCTAAGTCCATAAAAGTGTTGTTCCATACCCTAAAGGAACAAGGTCAGCTGATTACATCATCTCCCAGAAGTTCTCCATAGGAAATTGCTCAGAACTGGTCAAAAATCGACCATACAGGTTGCTTAGTGCTAAGGGTGCGATGCATCCCACCTGCCCAGTGTAAAGGGTGCGATGCATACTAAAAATCCCTTCTATAGGGTGCGATGGGTGAGAGTGGACAAATGGCAAAGACATTTTGCAAGGTGGATGATCATAGAATCTTCCAGAAACTTCTCCTATGACACTTGCCTCTCTGAATTCACCTAGGGATGAGTAGGAGATCATCAATCTCCAAGTGGAATCAAGAACTATCAGAGAGAGGACACTAATCAAAATCCCAGAAGCTGACTCACCCCCTACAATCATCTATATATGGATTCCTCATCCCAGAGATCCAGGGGCTGGAATTTTGTATCTTGTAAGGAAGTGCTGTTGGTTTCTTGGTGGGATATCATAGTGTTGGGTGATCTAAGCCTTTCATGAGGTGAATAAGGGCTTTCATGCTGGGAGGATGACGCTAGGTTAGAACAATTGGTTGCAATCCTCTTTGCTATTCTTGATATTACTAAAGCTATTAAAGTTTTCCTCCACATTCTTGTATGTTTGATGATATATGCATTTGTGTGGTCAATATATATCTAGTCCTATATTGTTGATGATTGTAGATCTCTGTTCTTCGATAGTATTATGCTACTTTGATTCCACAGGTGCTCTTTGAAGCTGGGTAGATGAAGGAAAAGCGGCAAGGATCTGTCAGAAGGGAGAGGAACCAAGCAAGGAATCAAGCACAAGACTAAGGTTGGTGTCCTTTGTTCCCCTCTTATCTACTTTTCATAAAGGAAAGCAAAAGTAGTTTTAGTTTGTTTGTTTCTAAGATAACTACCAGTCTTAGTGGGACTAGCAGCTCCGAGTGGACACTAGATTTCCCGATAACACGAGGGCTATTGGATCACGTAGATGGACGACATAGATCTCTTAGCAAGAGACAACGAGAGGAAACAGGCATAAACAGATAATCAATGTGAGTCGTCGGATTGTGGGTGAACAGATCTGACGGCTATCAGATGGAAATGTTGCATGGAGAGTTAACGTGTGGGGAGATCGGGCTTAAAGCGGTAAGCGGTGATGCTCACACCACCTTTGGGAGTCAAGTGGTATTCATACACGGGCTAGCGATTCCATTCAGGCAATGACACGTGGCGGATGGGACAGGGTAGAAACCGCTTTATTGCGAGTTAACATGCGGTTAAGTTATGGCAGCAGGGGAAAGCAAATGACGTTCGATCATCTCAGAAATGATCAGATGGTGGATGATCAGCGCACATGTTTTTGTCAGATGTGGCCAGGGAGACAATAGGTTAGGGATTTCATGAAAGTGTGTGGCTATACAGGTTTAAAGCTTAGCGCTTGGTGGCTATACTGAAATGGGGCTTATGCTGAGTTAAGGAGGAAAAATAGATAAGGCGGGGGTTAAGAGAGTGTAAGGAGGATGAAGAAGAAGGAAGGAACAAACTACTGCAGGCTTCCTTCTGAGCATAACACATGGCCAAACTTGTATGCGGTGCTTCAAATGCTGAATTGAATAGCAGAGCCAACACTGGCTCCTTCTGGGGATGAGATCCTCCTTGTGAGGTCTCAAGAACTTGCAGATCAATGCCTTTCCTATGAAAAACAAATTAGAAAAATTCCCTAGTGTTTCATTGGGCATGGAGTCTAATTTTCTTACACTAAACTGATAAAAGAAAATATTTACAACTTTAAGGCCAAAAGACCTTAAATCATATAAATTTTCAGAAAATTTCCATTAACTGGGCCATCAAAAACTGCTTCTCCTTCCATGCTTTTTAGCATGAAGGTATCGTTCCCTTGGATTTGAGAAATGATAAAAGGCCCTGTCCACAAAGCGTCAAACTTCCCATGATTGCATTTCTTTCCTTTTAGTGCATCCCACTTCAGAACCAAGTCTCCAACCTGAAAATTATCTGTTTTTGTCCTTTTGTCAAAAGCTTCCTTTATCTTTTTCTGATGCGCTGCAGCCTTTTCAACCAGCTGTTCTCTGATTTGATGTACCTCTGCTAAATCAACGATCCTTTTTTCCATGTCTCCCTCTTCGTTCTGTTCTTGTTGCAGGAACTTTGCCACAGGGAGGGTCAACTGAATTGAGAACACAGCCTCAGTGCCATATATCAGCCTGAATGGAGAATTCCCGATGGACTTCTTAATGGTCACTCTGTCATCCCATAGTGCATACTTGAGCTTTGAATCCCAATTCTTTTTTTTGTCCTCCAACAGCTTTCCAATTATCCTTATCAGACTTTTATTTGAAGACTCTACTAAACCTTTGCCTTGAGGATAATATGAGGTGGAATGAACCAGTTTAATGCCCATTGAATCACACATATCCATCAATTCTTTTGTCCTGGAAGTTGCTGCATTGTCTGTGACTAATTTATGTGGACAACCAAATCTGGTAAAGATACGCTCTGTCAAAAACTTCATGACCACATTATGATCAACCTTTTTGGTTAGGATAGCTTCAATCCACTTAGTGAAATAGTTAGTGGCTACTAGGATCCATTGGTGTTGGCCACTAGAATGTGGATTGATTTCTCCAATGAAATCCAAGCCCCACTGCTGAAAGGGTCCTTTTGCATATATTGGCTTTAAGGGCAGGGACTTCAATTGTTGTTTCCCTTCGAATCTTTAGCACCTATCACAAGATTTAACAAATGAGAAGGCATTAGAAAATAAGGTGGGACAATAGTACCCAGCTCTGAGGATCTTGTGGGCTGTAGTTTTCTAATAATGATGTCCTCCACACATGTTGGAATGAAACTGCTACATAACCTCCATTGACTGTTCTTTGTCCAGGCACCTCAAAATCATTCCAGATGGATCCCTCCAATAGAGAAGATTTTCATTAATGCAATATTTAGCTGCCCTAAGCTTAATAGTTCTGGCTTGACTTGTGCTTGAGCTTGGAGGGATTTCTAGCTTCAGCAAGAAATTAGCTATTGCAGAGTACCAATCACAAGAAGCTAGATTTTCTGCCACTGACTGCTTTCTCTCTAGTTCAACTATTTCCTCTTCTTCTGTTTGACCACTTTCTGCATCTGTGCTTATGAGATTTATGTCCAATGTTCTGCAATTTTCTTCAGCTAATAGTCTGGCAAGACCCTGACCTCTGACAAGCTTAGTGGGCTTTAGTTCTATATTAAATTCAATCAACTTTGCAATCCATTTAGCCCTTCTTCCATCAGCATTAGGCTATGTTAGGACATCTTTTATTGAAGCAGAAGGCACATATGCAATTATCTTGGAATGCATAATATAAACTCTGAATTCTTTCAAAGACTTGATAAGAGCATATGCTTGTTTTTCAATAATATCATACTTCAACTCAACATCGCTTGAGTTTTTGCTGAAAAATGCCACCGGATGCTCTAAGACTTCTTCATGTTATTGCAATAAAACTGTTGCAAGGGTGTCAATAGAGGCAAAAGAAAATATATGGAACTCCTTGTTGTAATCTAAACTGATTAAAGTAGGAGCCTCCATAATAGCTTTTTTAATGGACTCAAAGGATTTTCTTGCTGCATCATACCATTTGATTTCCGACCCCTTCTTCAACATGGAGGTAATATGCTTCACCAGTTCTGCAAAATTTGGTATAAACCCCCTCACAAAATTAATCTTGCCCAGAAAGGACTGGATGTCCTTCTTTGATCTCGGGACAAACAGGGTCTGTATTTCTTTTACTCTTTCTGGGTCAATTTGGACACCTACAACAAAAACAACATGTCCTAATAGCTTGCCTTCTTCTAAAGAAAATTGTGATTTTTTAGGATTGACTAAAATCCCAAACCTTCTGCACTTCAGGAACACTTTTTTCAAATGTTGCAAATGGTTTTGATGGCTGTTGGAGTATACTGTTATATCCATAGATCTCTGAAAGGTAGCTCCAACATTCATCAACCCAAAAGGCATATTGTAATACATAAAAGTGCCCCAGGGAGTGGTGAATGCAGTCTTTTCTTGATCATCTAGATGCATAGCAACCTGATTATACCCTAAAAATCCATCCAAGAAAGACATCACTTTGGCTCTTGAGACTTTCTACAGGAGATGCTCCATCTTGGGTAGAGGATAATTATCTTTCCTGGGGAACTTTTTTAAATTTCTGAAATCAACACGGAGTCTGATTTCTCCACTTTTCTTCCTCACCACAACCAAATTGGCTACCCATTTTGAATATCTGAGAGGGACTATGATCTTGGTAGCCAACAACTTTTTAATTTCTTTTTCAATCAAAGGGAGAAGCATAGGATTTATTGGCCTCATCTTCTGCTTGAAAGGGATGGTGTCTTTCTCTAAAGGAATTTTGTGTTGGATGATCTTCTTGTCATACGTTTTCAGCTCACTATATTCCCAGGCAAAGAAATAAGCAAATTGCTTCATTAATTTGCAGTATTCAGAAATTTGGTCAACAGACAGATGAGTGGACAGATTTATGTATCTAGGCTAACCTGGACTCCCTATATCATGCTTACAGACTGCAGACTGATCTTCATTTTGGGCAGCTTTATAGGGCACATCATTCTGGTCAAACAGTCTTCCTAGAGGAATTAAACCCTTAGGAATATGATTGTTAGGGAGCTGTACAATGCTATATTTACCAATTTTATTTCTAAGATGGGATTGAGGGATTTCTTCCAAGGCTTCATTTTCTTGGTCAATTTGCATTTCAACAAATTCATCAATGACTTGTAGGAATTGGTTCACTTCATCATCATCTTCAAAAACTTTCTAATGGTGGAAATTATCAGGCAAGGATGGTATGTACTTCATTTGGACTTCATTAACTAGTCTAGGAGGCATGGGAGGGGTAAACACGCTAGCAGACACAGCAAGGGAATCAACAAACTAATTTTTGGCTCTAGGGATATATGAAATATAGAAATTATCAAAAGAATCTTTGACTCTTCATACGTCATCTCTATACGCTTTCAGCCTTCAGTGCTTTGCTTGAAATGTTTTGTTTACTTGCTTAATGATTAGATCAGCATCTTCGAACAACTTTATGCTTTTGATTCCTATGTCTTTAGCTGTGTTAAGGCCCAATATTAGAGCCTTGTATTCTGCTATGTTATTAGTGACTTGAAAAGCTAGCTTAAAAGACAGCTGTGTGCTTTTTTGTTCTGGAGATATCAGTACTACCTCTGCTCTTGCAGTCTCCCTAGAACATGCTCCATCAAAAACATCTCCCAAACTTGACTTCCTTGCTCTTCCTCGACCTAAACTATTGGTTTCTTAAGCTGCATTGAGGCCTTCTGAGATTCTTCCATTTGGAGAATGCATGCTCCAAAATCGGTGTCCACTGCATAAATGGAATGATTGGATGGATTCTTTTCATCACTGATGATGTATGCCAACTATGCTTCTCTGTAAAATCTCCTGTTTTCTCCTCCAAAAACTAGGATAGTGGCATAAGATAGATCATTCTGTAATGTCCCACCTAGTCTCTTAATCCATCCTCTGGATAGCAGCATGCCAAACTTAGGAGGGACATCTACTACCACAATATCCATCATCATACTCTTCATGGGCAACTGAGTTAGGGTAATGGCTAGATCTTTAATTAACCCCATACATTTCACCTTTCTTGAATCAAATGAGAATAAATCATGATATGGTCTGGTGATGTCAAGGCCTAACTCTTCCATGACAGCTTTAGGCATCAAACTGTGATTGGCCCGTGTGTCTAGTAGGCAATTGTGGAGAATTTTGTCATGAATGGTCAAGGAGACATAAAATGATGGAGAATTATTATTAGCAGGTTTGATCATAAGGCTAAGCACAACTGCAGGCTTGTCATCTTGCAAATTGATAGAGTAAGTGGAGGTTTGTGTGGTTTCCAGCTCAAGAGCTTCAAGGATAGGCTTTCTAATCACTTCACTCTTTACCAACTCTACCAGAGGCACATATATTTTTAACTTCTAGACTTCTGACTCAAAGCTGAAAGAGGAAGGTAACTTATCAAAACCTCTTACCTCTTGAACTAGTGTTTTGAGGATGACTGGATCAACTATTGGTCTTCTCTATCTAATATTCTATGACTCTGTTTGGACAGCAGCTCTTTGGGCAGGATTCTCCTTGGTATTTTTTGCATTTGGCCTCAGATTATATATTTGTTGTTCACCAGTCTGAAAAACAACCTCTCTATCCCATTCTTGACTTTTTTGGTCCTGCAGTAGTGACTCTTCATATGCAGCCAATGTCAAAAAGGTAGCACTACCTTTTTCTTCCATGCAACGAATTTCATCCTCCTCTTCAAATGGCTCCTCCTCCATGACTACATTATGGAAAGGAGCCTTGACTTTCTTCTCTTCATTTGCTTCTTTACCCCTCTGAATTATTTGTAACTATTCATTTGCTCTTCTGAATGGATTTGGATTTCTTCAAGCAAATGTATTTGGGAGCTTTGTCTTTCCTAAGTTCTATTCAACCTTTAGCTTAGCTATCTTAGCAGCCAATGACTCTATCATTCTAGTAATTTTATCTAATTTAGGCTCTGAAGATGAAGTAGAGGAAGAAGAAACCTCACTTCTCTACCTTCTCCTATCAGCATGACTCTTGAGCTTTTCTGCAGCCATAATATTAGACTCTACTTCTAGTGTTGCATCCTACATGTCAACTAGAGTAGCACATCTTCTTTCTCTCAACAACAAAGAAAAATCAGAGTCAAAGGCACTAGCATAGGCAAGTTTGGAGAAGGTGGGGGTAGGCTTTACTTCAGCTGGTATCTTATTATACATATGATTTAATCTTTTACTAAAATCAGGCAGTGATTCCCCCTTCTCCCTCTTTAGGTTACCAAACTCAGTATGGTAATACAACAAGTCTCTTTTATCTCCCCAGTGCTTCAAGAATACTTCGTCTAAGGCTTCAATATCAACAATAGATCCAGGGGGCAATTCTCTGAACCAATTTCTAGCCTCTCCATCAAGGCTCTAGACAAAAACTCTCATCCACACATCATTTTCACTGATTTCGAAGTTATCAGCATAATTATAAAAAGACTCAAGGTGTTCTTCAGCTGTTACTCCCTCTGTACCAGTGAACTTAGTTATGTATTTCTGATATTCTCCCGCAAGCATGACATTCAAACGAGTAGGCAAGACCAAGGGTCCATACCTACCAGTAATAATTATTTCCATCTTCGTAGGTGCTTACTGTCCTGCCATGACTGGGGTATGTGGAAGGACACTGGTAGATTGAGTAGTTTGAAGAAATGTAATGGATGACAGAGACAACGAGGTGTTCTAAACTGTATGAGAAGCTTTCTTTGGACTGAGATTCAAAGGGGAACTAAATGGAAAAGGAGCTTTATGAATCTCTGCAAGTGTTTCTTCACTAGCCACACTAAGCTCTATATCTTCAAATTGAGTATCCTCAACTAGAAACTTCTCATGCAGAGATGAATCAGATTTCTTGGGCTTACCTGATCCTGATGCTCCTTTCTGTGATGTTTTCTTCGATTTAACAATCTTCTCAGGCTTAGGCACTGGAACAGCTGGAGATTTCTGAGGATTTCTTTGAGTGTGTCTCACGAACTGAGCCAGGACTATGATGTGGAGTCACCCAAGGTTGGTCTTCCTCCAGTGGAGTTACCAAAGGTTGGTCTTCCTCCAGTCAAGTCGCTAGATAGATGATTACAACCAGAAATGTGCCCAAACTTTGTTTATCATCAAAATCTGGAACTGTGTCGTTCTCCCAGGGAAGCTGAGCTTCAATCTCCTCTCCCCGGTGTTGTTGGGAAAAGTATCCATTCGAAATGCCCCTATCCCACTCTAAGGTGTGATAGTGCCTTAGCAACAAACAAGGTAAACTAATTGAGTATTCTTCTTTATGAAATGTAAATGAGGAGAAAGGATGTAACTAACCTGTGTCTTCCGCTAGTTTGTTGATCCAATCGCTCCTCTCTTCTATAGCTCCCAGCTCCTTGCTCCCTCACCGGCCCAGCTTCACCGAATTCCTGCAAGATCACAAGAGAGAGAAACTACACAAAGATACAGATATACATTCATAAAAAGCTCAAGATCAGATTAAGCTAAACATGTAAGCATAACAAAACATCATTGATACACAGCATGTAGGAGAAACTCAAATAGTTTATTGATAGAATAAGAAAGTTCAAGAGGAGATACAACCAAGTGAGTTCCGATACAACATCTACCTCCCAGCAAAGGAATCCCTTCCTCTCCTCCAACAAAGCATAAATCACCCAATGTACTAATCTCAATCTCAAACCAACAGCAATTCTCTGCAAAGTACAAAATTCCAGCCTCCTGAACCTCTGGGTGAGAGATCCATATATAGATGTAAGCAGAGAGGATGAGTCAGCTTATGTTTTGACTTGTGGCTTCTCTCTGTCAGTTCTTGCTTCCACTTGGAGGTTGAGAGCCTCTTACTCATCACTAGTCGAATTCATTGAGGCAAGTGTCATTGGAGAAGATTCTGGAAGCTTCCAGGGTCTTTCCACCTCGTTGAATGAGTTTGCCATTTGTCATTTCCCGCTCAGCGCACCCTGGTACTGCTTTTAGGTGCATTGCAATGCACCCAGCTAGTGTACTGGGGTGCACTGCAACGCAGGTAGCTAGAAGAGCTTCTCAATTGATCCTGAATTGACTGTTTTTGAGTTGTTATTGGTGGAGAACTTCTGGGAGAAGCTGTCATTGGTTGACCTTGTTCCTTTAGGGGTAGGAACAACTCTTTTAGGGAATTTGGATCCCTTGGATTATGGACATTTCATGCTCAATGTTGTAAAGCACAAAAATGTCTATAACAGTTGCCCCCTAAAGTATGAGGCCGTTTATCGGGTGAAATGCTTTATTAGGAGGATCCGAAGTTCATTCAATGCTGGGAGGAGACCTGTAATAAGATACAATACAATACATTATTTTTCATATTGTTTTCATGATCTAGCTGAGGTGGGCATTCCCATGCTCAACTTTATAAATTCATTTTTATGTACATAGGACAGACAATTGTCTGATGATAGACTGATGATCCTGTTGAAATCATCATCCTTTGGTAGGATGATTGTCTGTGCTGCAATGCTGTAAATGTCAATGTCTTTATTTTTCCTGAATATTTATCACAGCCCGGATGGATGAAACTAGATCTGGGGTCTTCAATCTCGTCCAAACTTCACTCTAAGTACAAGTCGATCCATGTGAGAAATGTTTTGAAGTCGAACATGGAAATACATCGCTTGATTACCAGTCAATGATGTAAACTGTTAACAAGCGCGAGAGGAATCACCGATAATGAAAATGATCCTCAAGGTACTGTAGTACAATTCACGTGGTGTGAATAAAGGACTTGGGATCGAACACCATGCAAAATCTTTCGGTCAAAGGTCATTGATGTATACCTGTCGCTGGAAGTGAGAAACTTGCCATTGAGGCATGCAAGCTTCAAAGTACTGAAGGGGGTGTTCCTAGATCAACTTCCTGGATAATGAGCTGATGTCGACAAGAAGCGATCTGTCAAAGGAGGGCATTGATGTATCCCACATCAGTGACACGGAACGGAGCAAATGATTTTGATGGAGGTGAAAACGATCTGATGATATATGGTTCAGGGTGGCGGTCATGAAAGAATGAAGGATAATGTATGGTAGTGGACGGGACACGGTTGACTTCTCTGGATGACTTCTCTTGAACATATCGGCGACACTTATGTGATGGATTGGTAGCATTTACCCCAAAGGTGGATGGTATGGTGAGACCATGGTGATGTTACCGGTGAATGAAACAACCCAACCCGACTCAGGCATGGAGTGGAAGTGTCATGTTCAAGAGCGACTTGCTACCAATAAAAGTTCTTTGAGTTTCTTCCCAATTTTCCCCAGTCATTGCTGACCAGTACCTCTTTATTTTTGTCAAGCTTGAGGAGGATAACATATGCTTGTTCTATAATTTGCCCTTCGGGCAAGCCCATCGCTATGTTTTAACGAGCCTAGCGATAGTGAAACTCGTTCTCGTCTAAAGACAAGTTTGTCACTATTAATGTTTTTTAACGAGTCTAACGACAAAGATAACTCGGTCCTTTTCATTTTTAGAGAGTCTGAAAAGGTACGTAAAGTTAACTCCAAAAGTCCTTTTTCATCATCTAATCCCTTAAGTCCGAAAAATTATAAAACAATACAGAAGGGATGAATTTTCGATAGTTTTAACGAGCCGAACAAAACAAGCGCTCGATCTTTTTGTGCAATAATCCCTCAGGTCCAAAAAGATTAAAATCTAGAGGAGGGATAGCACTTCCGGTCACTTTAACGAGCTAGAAGGCCAAAACTCGACAATCTTTTCATATTTTACGAGTCAGATGCAAAGAGCTTAAAGAAGACTCATCTTTTGAGGAACGAGTGATGAAACGGGTTAGCAGCTGATTCCAGGTAAGGGTTGAAATTTTCCAATCACGGCAGTGTCACAAGGATGGCTAGTGAAATCACTCTTCGCAGCTATTCCTCAAAATGGGTAAACAATCAAATGGAGGTGAATGATCGGCCAATGGAAAAGTGGAGGTGACGGTGCAAACACGACCAAGGCTTTAATGGCTAATAATGTTACATTCACGGTGGTTATTTACCGGAAGATAGTTCATTTTTTAACGAGCTTAAACGCGGGTTGAAACATTTGCTCGATCTTATGTTTATTTTCTAAGGAGCATGAACTATGTGCTAAAACTGCTCGATTTTCCAGTCATATGATAAGAATGTCTCATGCAAGATTCCATTTTTTATGGAGCTTGCGCCTAACAAAGCTATGCCCCGCATCCTTTCGTTATGCACTTTCGGAAACGAATAATCCTACGAGTTTAAAGGGTTAGACCTACAGGTTTAAAGGGAGGACCTAAAAATTTAAAAAACAAATAGCCGCCCCTTGCTTGCACTCCAAAAGGGTTGCATGCCCCAAGGTATAAAACAGAGTTTCAAGGTTACCCCTACTTTAGTTCGATAAAACATTTGTTTCAGCGAGAGAGGCCTACCTCTTACAGGTCACCCAAAGATTGTTCTATTAATCTTTCAAACAAAACACTTCTTCGGCAATGTCTACCGAGATATAAAAAGGTGATTGACTCAGTTCTATCAACTCACATAACTTTGACAAGAGAATCTTATTCTAGAACAACCCCTCTTCTAATCACGGATGGGGTACGGACTAGTCATATTCTCCCGCAGAAACCTACCCTATACCCAAAGTTTTCCTGCCGAAGTAGACCAGGACGCATGCCCCCTGGGTTCCAGTCATATCCTTCTGAATTACTCGTGCTCATCGGGAGGACGGACCATGGGTTGAGACATTTCTTGCGTGAAGAGACCATTTAGGGACGATATATGACTATTTGTGATGTGTGATCCGAGAAATGAAAGCTGGTCCACGAGCTTGACCACTCTTCCTTCGTGCAGAAAACACATTACTCTAAAGAGTGAGGAGACGATGGCTCCCATGCAATATATATAGGCTCGTCCAAGGAGTAGGTTATAATCCAAGGGTCCTTGAACGACCATCACGTTCATTTGAACGGTCTTCCCTTTCAATGTGATAGGCACATTGGGGAGGATCCCTAAAGGTTGACTTGTTCCTTTATCAAAGCCTGTCAGATTTCTCATTTCAGGCAAAAGCGCTGGCGAACCAAGTGCTTTCCAAGTAGTAAAGGAAAGGATACTCACAGATGCCTCCTCATCAATGATGGTGCCAGCCATGACCATTCTGTATATTTGGACGATAATTCTGAATGGTATGCTTGCTGGCAAATGGGGTCTGCCTAGTTGGTTCCAGTCGAATGAGACAACTAGGTTGCTTGGTGGTGGGACCGAGTAGACGGCCAGGTATCACTCTGATGAACTTCCTTCCTACGATAAAGGAATGGGGGGATTGCCCCTGTGCTCGTCGGAGTCTGTGTTGATGAAGAGAATTTGGATGGTGTCATCTTTATCCTCTTCAGTGACTATATCATTCGAAGACAAAACCTCTGAAGGCAAGACCGGGTCAACTGCCGCCTTGACCTTTTGACTTTCGTCGGGTATGGATTCAGCTGGTTCATCTTCAATGACCGGCGCTTCAGCTGACCACTTGAGCGGGCCAGCTGGATTTTCAACTAACGAAGGACTCGGCAAGAGTTTTTTATATCTAGGAGGAAGTCGTAACGGTGAAACCGTACGATCATCCAAAACTCTTTTTGCTTCGTCTAAGAAGGGACAACGGTGGATAGCATGATTGCCTTCGCACAGTCTACAGGGAGATCTAGATCCCCCTTTTTGTCCAAGGACTTCACTTTCGCTAGTTGACGGTGTGCATTCAACCTGGTTATCAGAGGTTGATGCCACCGGATTGTGCAAGCGGGGAGACCAGTCCCTTAGTATCCGAGGGATGCAGGGACAATCTCTGTGGAAATGGTCTCCCTTGAATATGACACATGGCGATTTAGTCCTAGTCAGTGCTGTGTGTGGATTTTTGTCAGACGACACTTGTTTGCCCCCAGTCGCTTTTGGCTCCTTCTTCTTCTTCTCTTTCTTCTTCTTTTCCTTCTTCTCCTTAGGAGCTTGGTTTTTTGTTTTACAAGTTCCGTCAAGCAAAGAGGAAGGAGGAGAGGAAGAATTAGAGGAAGTAGAAGGCTGGTGGGTAACTCTGGACTGGTCTAACTGTTGATTCGACTGTTCAGGAATAGTGGTGTTCTGAACGACATTGGTTGAGAAGAGCCAGACCGGCAAGCCAATTATCAGTCCTGGAAGCGACAATGTGGCCATATGGGGCGCACCAACATCTCCCCAAGAGGAGAAGGGACTAGGATTTCCACCAAGGGGAATTCCTTGGTTGGTAGGATCCATTTTCTCAACCTAAAGATCAACGCAGGAAAAAGGGTATGAATATTCCGCTTAAAATAAATTTTAACGATGCTTGGACACAACTTGCTTTTTCAATTTTAAAGAGTCGAGAAAAAGCAAAAGATGACTCTAGTCGCCTTCGATGTTTTAACGAGCCCGAAGTGACAAATGATCGGATGGACTTTTTCCATTATAGAGTCTGAAAAAGGCCAAAAGGAACTGCTCTGGAGTTCTAGGTAGAGGGTGTGCCAAACTTTTCACAAAACCGCAGAATACTTTTTAAGGTACGGGCGGTCAATCTTCCCGAATGTTGTGTTCAGTGCATTGCGATCAGTAGGGCGGCCGATACGGCTTCCTAAGGATAAAAGTTTTATGCCTATAGGGGTCTCCCAATATATACTCGACGGTACGTGGGAGCACAATCCGTACTGGCGCTTATCGTCTCTCAGGAGGAATCACCCAACCATCAGCGAGATCGACAGTCACCAGGTTTTACGACGCCGGAACATGTCTCTAGCCTAGACCTCTATGTTGTGCGTTAAGTTACAAAGCGTTGTTAAGTTCATTCAATTTATTTTAGGTTGTTCTTTCTTAGAAGTTTTCCTTTTTGGATCACCACGAGATGTATGATACAATTCCTAAATGTAGTCTAAAGATGATAAGCAAGCTTTCATATCTTTTCAACAATGAAAATCCTAGCTACAAGGGGAAAAGAAAGACACCATCTTTTCTCAAAGAGCATAGAGCACACAGTAATGCACTTTTCCCTAAATCAACATACAAACTGTCAAAATGCAAATGCACATATGCATGTATTTGTTTTCACTTTCTTAATATTGATTCCTAAAAAGAAAGTTGTTGTACAAATTTGAATTCGATTTCAAGTGAAAAACATAAACAAGATCCTTTTTCGAAATCAAAAAGACGATTACGACACTTTATGATTTACTTGTTTCGACACTAGAAATGCATAAATTCAAACCAAACGACAAAAGTGAAAGCTTAATCAACTGTGAACAGCAAACAAACTCACTCCTAAGATCAAAACGACACTTACGACAGCTCTAGATCTAAGGGCGTCAGTATGACTAGTTTACTTTTGTAATGGGAAACTGCAAATGATGTAAAAAATACACAAAGAACAAACACAGTTTCTTTATACAACTGAGGCGGAATTGAGGCAAAGAAAAGGGGTTTCAGATAGGTACACTGACTGATAACAGGCTGCAAAAACAGAGATAAAACTGAGCAAAAGGAAGCAGGGAACCACAGCTGCACAAGGCAAGGGTTGATCAGCGCACCCTTAGCACAGAGAAACTGAACTTCAGCACAGGTATCCTTCATGGGACCTGCGTTGAAATACAGAACCTCTTCACAGAGTCTGCGTTGAAGCAAAAACGAGAATTGTCTCTGGGTTCTAGGTCACGGTTTGCAGTTTAATCTACATTTTTTGGCCGGATAAAAGCTATCAATTAGGTACAATTAGGAGGATGATTTAAAGGAGGACTAAGATCTATCACAAAGGGCTGTTAGAGCACTTGTGGATCAGCTGTTCAGATCATAAAAACAGGCCCAGTGAGTGGACTAGAGTGGCAGATCTCTACTTTGCATTTGTAAATGGCAAATGCATTTCGATTCGGCACTCCTGAGTTTATGAGAAGAACAACAATAGAAACACAAATAAACTAACAAGATATGATCCCCAGCGGAGTCGCCAATTTGTTGTTGGGAAAAGTATCCATTTGGAATGCCCCTATCCCACTCTAAGGTGTGATAGTGCCTTAGCAACAAACAAGGTAAACTAATTGAGTACTCTTCTTTATGAAATGTAAATGAGGAGAAAGGATGTAACTAACCTGTGCCTTCCGCTAGTTTGTTGATCCAATCGCTCCTCTCTTCTATAGCTCCCAGCTCCTTGCTCCCTCACCGGCCCAGCTTCACCGAATTCCTGCAAGATCACAAGAGAGAGAAACTACACAAAGATACAGATATACATTCATAAAAAGCTCAAGATCAGATTAAGCTAAATATGTAAGCATAACAAAACATCATTGATACACAACATGTAGGAGAAACTCAAATAGTTTATTGATAGAATAAGAAAGTTCAAGAGGAGATACAACCAAGTGAGTTCCGATCCAACATCTACCTCCCAGCAAAGGAATCCCTTCCTCTCCTCCAACAAAGCATAAATCACCCAATGTACTAATCTCAATCTCAAACCAACAGCAATTCTCTGCAAAGTACAAAATTCCAGCCTCCTGAACCTCTGGGTGAGAGATCCATATATAGATGTAAGCAGAGAGGATGAGTCAGCTTATGTTTTGACTTGTAGCTTCTCTCTGTCAGTTCTTGCTTCCACTTGGAGGTTGAGAGCCTCTTACTCATCACTAGTCGAATTCATTGAGGCAAGTGTCATTGGAGAAGATTCTGGAAGCTTCCAGGGTCTTTCCACCTCGTTGAATGAGTTTTCCATTTGTCATTTCCCGCTCAGCGCACCCTGGTAGTGCTTTTAGGTGCGTTGCAACGCACCCAGCTAGTGTACTGGGGTGCACTGCAACACAGGTAGCTAAAAGAGCTTCTGAATTGATCCTAAATTGACTGTTTTTGAGTTGCTTTTGGTGGAGAACTTCTGGGAGAAGCTGTCATTGGTTGACCTTGTTCCTTTAGGGGCAGGAACAACTCTTTTAGGGACTTTGGATCCCTTGGATTATGGACATTTCATGCTCAATGGTGTAAAGCACAAAAATGTCTATAACACCCGGCAACAGTACCAATTAATGTTATCACCCCAAGAAACTCTCCTAGGTTGTATCTCGAAGATGCTCAGGAACATTACAAACTCAAAAAAAATGTTGGAAATGGATGAATGGAAGGAATGATGCTTGTGTAAGCCAGATAACCACTTCTACTATGCTTAACTCCAGATATGGGTGAACACCCCCAGACTACAAGTCTTTAGACCACCAATTACTCACAGTATGAGGATTAGGTGAACGTGGAGAATACTAACCACACCAGCAAATACACAAGACCATGTGATGGCCGACTGCAACCAGTAAAGAGGTCTGCAAATCTATTTCCTAATGCATAGATAGGATGATAGATTTCTGGCACTAAGTAAATAGAAACCTGCATAACACATTCAATGATACATACTAGACTTCAACACAGAGGTGGAATGACAACCCCTCTAATGCTAAGTATCAAGAGCACATGAACAACTGAATAACAGGCACAACCTAGAACATAGTAGAAATGGAAAGTGAGCAATTAATATCAAAATAAGCTTGTATTAGCTAAAAATGAATACCAGACACTACAAGTATCAAAGTAGTTACAGTCTCCAGAAGTTGAACCTTACATCAAAACAACAACCATCCACCCTGATTACATCTGTGTTTTGGGTATATATTGAGTTTTATTACAAAAATTTTATGTTATTCTATACGTGGAGGTGTCATGATTGACCACCAACTACTTTAATTGATTGATGGAGTCTTTGCTACAATCTGTTTGCTTTAATGAAGGAATTTGATATTTTCTGCTGCTCGGCTGTCCTTCACTGAGCAGGTGGCGTGTAATATGAATGAAACTCCATAACCATTGAATGCATTTACCTGCTCAGCTTTGTACCTCTTTCTTATCAGCCATCCTTCCTTGCTAAATGCAGTTGTTGTGGAGTAACTGCACAGGGTAGTGGTAGTTGATTGTCATTGTCCTTCGGGAGAACAGATCAGTCAAAGGTGGCATACTGCATGGCAGGTAGAAGATCTGGTCAGAAGAGTAGGATTGGCTATCGGATGAAACAGATGGATGATGGGTACAACTTGGCGGGAGGTATCAGGAAGTTTAGAAGCAGAGCAGATGAGGGCCGTTGGATCGCGCAGATGGACGACAGAGATCTCTTGGCAGGAGACAACGGGAGGAAACAGGCAGAAACAAATCAATCAAACGTGAGTTGTCGGATCGCAGGCGAACAGATCCGATGACTATCGGACGGAAAAGGTGCATGGAGAGTTAACGTGCAGGGAGATCGGGCTTAAGCGGTAAGCAGTAATGCTCGCACTGCCTTTGGGAGTCAAGTGGTATTTGTACATGGGCTAGCGACTCCATTCATGCGATGATGCGTGGTGGATGGGACAGGGCAGAAACCTCTTTATCGCGAGTTAACATTCAGTTAAGTTATGGCAGCGGGGGAAAGTGAATGACGTCCGATCATCTCAGAAATAATCGGATGGTGGACAATCAACGCACATGTTTTTGTCGGATGCGGCCAAGGAGGCAACAGGTTAGGGATTTCCTGAAAGCGTGCAGCTATACGGTTTAAAGCTTAGCACCGAGGGGCTATACTGAAATGGGGCTTATGCTAATTTATGGAGGAAAAACAGATAAGGCAGGGGTTAAGAGAGTGTAAAGAGGATGAAGTAGAAGGAATGAACAAACTGCTGTGGGTTGCCTTCTGAGAATAACACAGGACCAAACTTGTATGCGGTGCTTCAAATGCTGAATTGAATAGTAGATCTAACAGCTGGGACCTAAAGTTCATATCACAATTGGCCTTTTCCTTAATGCAAATCTATATCCACCATGTCCCTCATCCGCTTGTGATTGTGATATCACAAATCGCAAAGTCTTCCACTGATTGCAATATCGCATAAACCCTCCCCACACCGATTTTGATATCGAAATTCTTCTGTCGATTTTGATATCACATAAATTTCCTCTATCGCCGATATTGCATATCGCAGTTTTCCTCTGATTTTGATATCCAAGTCCCGTGACCACTCCACTCATCGACTGTGATAAAACCCTACCCACTGATTGTGATAAATATCTTCCCACTGATTGCAATATTTCCTCCTCCCCACCGATCGCATAAAGTTTCGTCCTACCACTGATTGCGATGTAGAAATCGGGGATCACACATACATAACTCCCTCCTCTTATAAACTCCCTCCCAATTTGCAATTGTGATGGATTGAAAGGTTATGTATTGTAGTCTTGAGAAATTTCAGGTCCGACATCATGGGAAATCACCATAAAATCAGGGCTGAATCCCCTTTTCATTTTTTGTCAAAGTATTGTGATTGCGATGACCATAGGCCCAGGTCAATGGCCCATATCGAATCAACCTAGAACAATGACTTAGATCAATGAACATTAAAATATCCATTCCACTTCCACTTAGTGGGATAGTAAGGATGTTTTTTAGCAGCATGGTAATCAAAGAGGACAAAGACACAATGGGACATTAATGGAACTTTCAAACACATTTCAAACATCAAACAATGTGCCTATTAGTAGGGTAAACAATATTTCTCATTTAAAATCCCAGAAACATCATAGCAGAATTTGAAAGGCCAGATGCTCTGAATTTCCACAAATACGGTGCCAATGCTACAACAATTTTATTTTCCTAAAAATTTGTATTTGAATTTTGTTGTAATAGAAATCCCTATGAAGTCTCTAAGTTTTATTAATCAAATAGGAACAAGTCTCTAGAACAATGGATTGAATGTGGCCTAGGTGGAAAGATATGTAAAGAGATTTTTCTCTATAAATAAGTAGATTTCTGACTCTGAGAAGGGTTGATGGAGAGTATGAAAAACTGACCTTCTATAATATTTTGTTCTTTTAATAGAGATCAGCAGCAACTCTTCTTTTGTACATGGGATTCATGTTATGAATTTTATGAGTTTTTATTATGTTGTTTCAATTTTTACATAGTATCTTGATTACTTGAAACTCTGCCAAACAACACCAATTTCCTTCATTTACTATGTATGACTGTGGGTGTCCATTTGTATTAGTTTTAAAGTCATAGATGCGTCAACTTCCATTAAACATTGTTGTTGATCACAATATATTTTAATTTGACTCCATGCCCAATGGGGGTAGTCATCACATTTTTCTTCACCTACAAAATCAGAAAAAGAGATCAGAGTTAGTCATCTGAATTTTGAGTTTATCACAAGTCTATAAATATTTTGAGAGAGCCCTCTCAGATTGGAAGGACTAACTCCCATTCTAAAGTTGGTTTGAAATAGTTACATTTGGTTGAAGGTTGATATAGCCAAACCTATCCCAGTCAACTGATAACATTTTTGGTGTGTTTGTCGGGAGTATGAAAGTTATATTATCATGGATGTTTCATTTCAACAATTGAGCTCTTGAAGGTAGCAAGAGATTAGATTGTTCGAGGCTGCATTTCTACCTTGGTGACTCCCCTAGTGCTCTCAACTTATAGGTGGCTTCTAAGAATATTAATATGAGGAGAAATCTAGACTCTGATCCACCAAAAATAGTTGATGATCCAGCAAAAATTCTCAGAAAAGATGCTAGCTCATCAAAATCAGGTACTTCATTTCTCTTAAGATCAATCTCGTTACCTTATAAAGATATTCAAGATATTGAAAGTATTAAATTTGATGAAGAATATAATCCTATATTGTTCAAATCTAAATTAGAGAATGATTTGCTAAACCTAGGGTTAGATTCTACTTTTCTGACTCCTAAAGAAGTTAAAGATAGGTTTTGGGAGATTGATGCATTAGAATTGTCACTTGGACAAGAGTCTTTAGAAAAATTAAAAGAATTTTATCCTTTTGAACTTTTGAACTTTTTTCAAGAAAAGAAATTGGTTTTCCTATATCTGAAAGAAGTACCTTTACTTAGAAAACAAAAGTCTCTTGTTACATAACATTTTGTCACTATCCCTATACTCCCTGTTCCTCGATCTTGGAGGACCTCTATAGTGATCCTCCATGTGTTTTCCTACCATGAAGAACATGTCCCTAGATCCATCTTCTTCTGCAAAATATTTCCCTCTTACATCATTTCCCAAGAATATTCCTTCAAACTCAATTTTCAAGACCGACACTAGCACTTAGTTCCTTCACTGCACCAATTTACAGAGTCTAAAACTGGGACTAGCACTAAACGGCGTTGGTAAGCCATTCACGACCCATGTTGAACCTCTTTTGGCAAGTTTTTAGAAATGGAGTTGAAGCTTCCAGGTCTAGAAGCTTCATGAATAGAAGTCTGGTAAATGGTTCAGCAAGATAGGGCCGAGAGAGAATGTTTGGGCTCCTTTCCCCTATTAAAATGGAACAAACCAAAACGGTTAAGGCCTCTCCCACCATAAGAGGATCCATTTCCCCTCTATGAAATTCATATAAACTATAATTTTACAACCTCAGCTAGTAATGAAAGGGCGAAAATATTATGAAAATCTTGATAGCCATCTTGAGAACCTTAGCCTTCTTGTTTGTGTGTGAAGGGAGAATAAGCTTGTAGTTTTTATTTGGTTTGGAGCAAAGGGGAAGAGGCCTTGAACTTCCATTGTTTTGAGGGTGAATCATGAGATCCTTATACTGATGTTGGAACTCGAACACGTCAAAGGGAACCTACAACATCAAGGCTTCAGTTGTATTTCTCTTTGAAGTTTATTTTAGCACAACTAATTGCTTATTTCCTATATCGTGTGTAATATTACATTCGATAGCTTAGAACTCCTTTACCTTTTAAGTAGGTTGAATTAGATTTTATTCTATCATGTTTGTTGTTGTTTCTTGCATGTTTATTTTAGGTATTTGAACAAAAGGAACAAAATGAATATGGAGCAAGGAAGCACAATTACCATCAAGTGGATCAATGCTATAATAGGTAGGCCCTCTTATTCGATTCTAATCTAAGTAAATTTACATTAGATTGTCTTGTTTGCCACTAGACCCACTCTCTTGGGCTAGAGAGATCATCTCTGTTTGCGGAGAGGATACTCCAACTCCACAAATTGGTGACTCCACTAAGACCCATCCCTATCTTTGGATTGTTTTTCATTTCATGATTAGTTACAACTTTTCTTATTTCACTCTCTCTTTGGTAATCTGTACTTCAGGTCATTTGCTGCTTTGATTTTTTAATTTAGAGTGACAGGTTTGGTTCTAGTTTGTGAAAAGTTTTATTTTTTCTAAGAATCCCTTGATCAACGCTATTTATTTTCTAACGGTCATGCCGACCAGCGTGAGTTCCCTTTGAACAGTCGCACCACAGCCCCTTCTAGCACTTGTTTCTAATTAGGCATTCACATCAATGTTTGTAGGTTAAAATTAGGGTTTCTCCTAAATCATCACCATTGTGTCTTGTCCTCATAAATTCTATTTATTGGCTTGTTTTCTTGTATTCTCCCTACTTAGAATGCTTTTTTAGCTTGATTTGTTTGCTTGATTGGTTTGAGATTGCCTTAATTGATTTTTTGAGTTTTTGGATGGTTTGTGTCCCTAGGGAGTCTGGGGCATTATCCATTCATTTTTTTTTCTGCTCATCAAGTCGAGTTGTTGGTTTGCTGCTTTGTGAATTTCAATTGAACAAGAGAAAAATTTTCGTTTTCTCTTCTCTTGTTGAACGTCTCTTTTCTAAGCATAGATCACATTGCTCGGATGGTTTCAGTTGAATCTTTGCATTTGATTTGAAAGGAGTTCTTCTTGTCATGATTTGCATTTGATTGGTGTTTGGGTGTTTGGAAATATTCAAATGTGTATGTGAAAGATTCGTTTTAGCATTCCATTGAAGAAATACATCATTCTAGTTTGATTAACTGATATGTTGCATTGATTGGCATCATTGAAAGCTAGAATTACATCATCATGAGAATTTGAAATCAAATGAAATTCTTTTATTGTTAAAAGGACTAGTTGAAGTACATATGATAGGAAGAGTAGGAAGTGGAAAGAATTTTCATTATTTTTTTTTGCAAAGAAAAGTAGTAAAGAGTCATATTATTTTCGATTGCTTGTTTGTTGCATTGATTGTTTTCTCTTCTCTCAATTAGTGTAAGCATTCATCAAATGGAAAGGATTTTGTCTAATATATCTGAACATAAGAGTTTTTTAGGTGACATTGATAAGGCCTTAAAACGGAGACTTAAATTTAAGATAAACTTTTAAAATATATTCAATTGACCTAAGGCACATTTGAAACTAAATGCTCACATTTAGAGGTATAAGCTAGAGACATGTTCTGACGTCTTTAAACCTAGCAGTTGTCATTCGCTTCAGCATTAGATGGTGCTAGTACAGACTTGTGCTCCCCGTACCATCGTGTATATAAAGGGAAACCCCACTATTTTGCAATCCTTTATCCATAGGAAGTCGAGTCTGCCACCTTGTAAACGTGGTACACCAAACACAACATTCGGGGAGATTGCCTACCCATACTTCTCGGTTCACCGGGAGGTTACTTGGTTATCCCTTTTGCCTAGATGATCCTGAGCAGTAATTTTTGTCTTTTTGACTCTTTAAATTTAAAATATCATCTAGCACTTGTCCTTTCAAGCTCATTCAAACCAAAAGAGACTAGAGTCATCTTTGCATTTTTCTTGACTCTTAAAATATGAAAAGGCAAAGATTTTTTTTTCAGTGTCTTAAAATTGACTACCCACGGAATATTACTGGTTAAAGTTATCTTCCTTAGTGATTCTTTAGGGTCGATTCCAATGTCAACATTTCTAGAGTCTACCATTCAAGGATCCCCCTCAGATGAGAATCTCGGTCCTTTTCCTTCTTTTGGAAACACTGGTGCTTGTTATATGGTGTTGGGTCCCTATAATACTAGTGATTACCCCATTACTATTGTAGTTATACCCCTTATTTATATTGTTGTGCCCCTATTACCCCCATATTGTTATTTCTGTGCCCCATAGAATCCCTCTATTGTTATTTTTGTGGCTTTATATTATTATTGTTAGGTCGGCTGGATTATATTGTGACTCCCTAGACTCCTATATATAGAAAGGAGGTTTTGTCATTTGTATCATCCAAGAATTGTTCATTTATGTAATGTAAAGGAGGTTGCCCCCTTGAAGAGGCTGAATTATAAGGCGTGGATCTCTCTTTTCTATCTTTTTGTGAGCTGGTTTCATAACATTTGGTATCAGAGCTTTGGATTCTAGGGTTTCGCTGCTCCAAACAGGTCATCGTGGCATTTTCGCTATAACTTTTTTTCTGTGATGTTTCAGAAGTCGCAAAAAAAACCCATTTGAGAAGAATTGGTGCTAAACCTTGGGTCTGAATTTCAGAGCTTTTCTCGTGATATTTTCGGAGATATGACCTGAGAAACTTGGTCTTGTTTCAGACTCCTGAATTACATTCAAAACAGGTGACCTGGGGAAAATCGTCATAACTCTCTCTCTGAGGATCGGATTGAAATTCCGTAAAAAGGTACAGAAAGAGGACAGACTGTAGTTTCTTTTGTGTGTGTTTTAGATTCAAAGGTTGAAACAGTGACTTGTGGCACGTCGTACAAGTTCGCTCTACTGAACCAATCTAAAAGCAAGTCACTGTGGGAGATTTCACATAACTCTTCCTTGGAGAATCCAATTTGGCTCAGACTTGTGGCATTGGAAAGAGGACGCAGAAGGCTACTACAGGTAGCAATTTCAGAATTGGAGGATCCAAAATTACAGAGATACATCAGATTCAATAGCAGGCTTCTATAAAGTGAAAAAAGGTGTGTAGTTTTTTTTTTAATTTTTGTGTAAGCTTGGTTTAACGGAATTCAAAGGGCATAGTAAAACTTTATTATCGGTAACTGATGCCCCGAGGAAAGAAAATGCAAACACCTAGTAAGGAACCTGAAAGCTCTAGCATGACTCATGAAGAAGAGGAAGAAATGCTACATGATATATCAAAATTACAAGAACAAGTGCAACAAATGTCACGCTCACAAAAGCTAACAGAAGCTAAGATAAGTGGCGTGGAATCTAAGGTAAATGGCATGGAATCTAAGATAAAGGGAATGGAAGCTAAGATGGATGGCATGGAAGCTAAGATTGACGCTAAATTTGATGGCATGGATGAATTGAAGAAGTTGCTACAAGAAAGGGTCACTAATGGTGAAAAGGTAGTAAAGGAAACTCATGATGAGAATAAAAGAAATGTTAATCATGATTCCATAGACTCTAATGTTGGATCGAAAACTCACCATGTTCCAAAAATCGATGTGAGGAAGTTTGATGGCAAGGATCCCGCCACATGGATATTACAGATGGAGCAATTCTTCGATCTCAATAATGTGCAAAACAGACAAAAGGTACGTATGGCAACTTTATATTTGGAACCAAATCAGTTTGTATGGTATCAATGGCTTTGTTCTCGTAAACAATTTATCACTTGGGCAATTTTTACGGAAGAATTGATAGCACATTATGAGGATACAAAAAGCAACACTTTTTTTAGCCAATTGATAAGTCTCAAACAAAAGGGTTCAATAATGGAGCACATTGATGAGTTCCAAAAATTGAACATAAGGGTAAAAGATATTCCAGAGGAGCATAGGATTGATGTGTTCATAGGGTCTTTAAAGGATAATATCCAACATGATGTGCGCCTTTGGGAACCTGATTCATTAGAGAACGCATTCAGGTTAGCAAGAAAAATGGAAAGCAAAATTATGGCAACTAGAAAGCATACCGTTCACAACTATAAAGACGGAAGTGTTGTTGCCCATAGTCTTCCACAACCTACAAGGTTGACACCACAACAATTGGAAGAAAAAAGAGCAAAAGGGCTTTGTTACAATTGTGATAGCAAATACACAAAAGGTCATAAGTGTGCTGAGAAGAAATTATTCTACATAGATTGTGAAGAGGAAGAAGAAAAGGAGCAAGAAAGGTCAAAAGAAGAGGATATATTCCAGGAACAAGGCCTAGATGAAGAACAAATAAATCCGACCATATCTTGTAATGCATTGGCAGGAATTACCACTCCTCAAACCATCAAGATAGTAGGACAAATCAAGAAGAAAAAGGTAATAGTGTTGATTGATTCAGGAAGCACCCACAATTTCATTCATTGTAGGGTAGCAAAAGAATTGAATTGCTTCCTATATCCAGCACCAGAGTGTCAAGTGATGATTGCAAATGGAGGAACAATAAATTGTTCTGGAAAGTGCCATAATATCAAGCTATCCATGGGAGAATATGTATTGACTAGCCCAATGCTTTCCATTCCAATGGGAGGTGCTGATGTTGTACTAGGAGTCCAATGGCTACAATCCTTGGGTACAATAGCTTTTAATTTTCAAGAACTTTTCATGAAATTTTCTGTGGAAGGAAAGGAAGTTGAATTAAGGGGTATTGCAGGGAAACCAGGAAAGATAATCAGCTCTAATGGCATGACAAAGCTTCTAAAAAAGGAGCAAAGAGGTGTAATTGCACAATTATGTTCGCTAGATGTTTCCACATTGGAATCATCTATTTCTCCAGATCTCCAAAAAGTCCTGGACAATCATTCCAAGGTATTTGAGAATCCCAAAGGTCTCCCACCTATGCGTGATCATGATCATGCTATTCATCTGATTCCAGGAAGTGTTCCTCCAAACATCAGGCCGTACAGATATCCCTATGTCCAAAAAAGTGAAATTGAACGTATGGTTGCAGAAATGCTAGAGGCAGGTATAATTCAACCGAGTCAAAGTTCTTTCTCAGCTCCAGTAGTATTGGTGCACAAGAAGGATGGATCATGGCGCATGTGTCCGGATTATAGGGAGCTCAACAAGCTCACTATTAAAGATAAGTTCCCCATTCCTGTTATTGATGAATTACTGGATGAATTGCATGGATCAATTTACTTCACCAAGTTGGATCTTCGTTCGGGATATCATCAAATCAGAATGAAGATTGAAGACATTCTGAAAACGGCATTTAGAACTCATGAGGGTCATTATGAATTTTTGGTCATGCCTTTTGGCCTTACCAATGCACCTTCAACATTTCAAGGTTTGATGAATTCAATTTTCAAACCATTCCTTAGAAAATTTGTGTTAGTATTTTTTGATGATATACTAATCTACAGCAAGTCTTGGAAGGATCATGTTGAACATGTTGACAGGGTGCTACAACTATTGGAGGAGAAACAATTATATGCAAAAAGATCCAAATGTTTCTTTGGAGTCCAGGAGGTGGAATATTTGGGTCATATTGTATCTCATGAAGGAGTTAAGGTAGACCCTAGCAAAATTAAAGCCATTAAGGAATGGAAAATCCCCACATCCATAAAGCATCTGCGAGGATTTCTTGGGTTGACAGGGTATTATCGCAAGTTTGTTAAGAATTATGGGAGAATAGCAGCACCTCTAACAACATTATTGAAGAAAGATTCATTTTCATGGACTCCGGAAGCAACAAAGGCCTTTGAACATCTTAAAGAGGCAATGTGCCAAGCACCGGTCTTAGCTACACCGGACTTCACAAAAACCTTTATTGTGGAATGTGATGCTTCAGGAAATGGAATTGGTGCTGTTCTAATGCAAGATGAAAGACCCATTGCTTTTGAAAGTCGTCCAATCAAGGGAAAGTTTTTAAGCAAAGCTATTTATGAGAAGGAAATGTTGGCAATACTCCATGCACTTAAGAAATGGCGACCCTACCTAATGGGAAGACACTTCAAGGTAAAAACGGATCATGATAGCCTTAAATACTTTTTAGAACAAAGATTATCCTCTGAAGAGCAACAAAAGTGGGTCACAAAGATGTTGGGTTATGACTTTGAAATCATCTACAAAAAAGGGAAGCAAAATGTGGTGGCAGATGCACTCTCAAGAAAGGATGAGGATGTGGAAGCATTGTTGTGTGCCATTTCTATTATCCAACCAGATTGGATAAACGAAGCAAGGGAGGAATGGAAGAATGACGAAGAAGTGTGGGCACTTATTCGAAAGTTACAACAAGATTCCAGTACTTCTGATACATTTAGCTGGAAAAATGATTCGTTATGGTACAAAGATCGCTTATACCTCTGTAAGATTCCCAGCTAAAACAAAAGATTCTTATGGAATTGCACACTTCTCCCTTAGGAGGGCACTCAGGATTTTTAAAAACTTACCACAGGGTTAAGAAGGAATTTTTTTGGGATGGCCTTAAATCAGATATTCAAAAGTTTGTGGCGGAATGTTTGGTTTGCCAGCAAAATAAAGTTGAAACAATTAAGACACCAGGTCTATTACAACCTTTATCCATTCCAAGCCAACGTTGGGAGGAGGTTTCAATGGATTTTATCACAGGTTTACCCAAGTCTGAGGGAAAGAGTGTCATCATGGTGGTAGTTGACAGACTTACCAAGTATGCACACTTTTGTGCATTATCACATCCATTTAAAGCCAGTACAGTTTCTACTGCATTTATGGAAACAGTTCAAAAGCTACATGGAAACCCAAAGATTATTGTAAGTGACAGAGATCCCATTTTCACTGGAAATTTTTGGACAGAATTATTTTCTTGTCTTGGTACTCAGTTAGCTCATAGCTCATCTTATCATCCTCAATCTGATGGGCAAACTGAGATAGTAAACAAATGTTTGGAAGGATATCTTCGTTGCTTTGTATCTGATAAGCAGACACAATGGGTCAAATGGTTGCCTCTGGCTGAATGGTGGTATAACACTTCCTTCCATACAGCAACAAAAATGACCCCATTTATGGCACTTTATGGGTATCAACCACCATCCATCACATCATATTTAAGAGAAAATTCTAAGGTTCAGGCAGTGGAACATCACATCGAACATCAACAACAAGTCCTCCAACTCTTAAAGGATAACCTAGTGTTGGCACAAAATAGAATGAAACAACAGGCAGATCAACATCGCAGTGAAAGAAGTTTTGATGTAGGTGATTGGGTATTCCTACGGCTACAACCATATAAGCAAATGTCCCTAAAGCAAGCTAAGAAGGATAATAAATTATCACCAAAGTATTATGGTCCATACAAGGTGTTGCAAAAGATTGGTACTATGGCATACAAATTGGAGCTTCCTGCAGCTTCTCGATTGCACCCAGTTTTCCATGTTTCATGTTTAAAGAAGGTTATAGGTGACAAGCTCCCAATTCAAACAATATTGCCAGAACTTGACGAGGAAGGAAAAATTATATTGGAACCGGAAGCAGTCACAGAAACAAGAACTCGACAGCTACGAAATCGATCAATTTCAGAGTATCTTATCAAGTGGAAGAACTTATCCGCTGAAGATTCCACATGGGAGGATGAGAATTTTATGCAGAAGTATCCAGAACTACTCAAGCGTTGAGGACAACACTTTTTTGAAGGAGAGGGGCATGTTGGGTCCCTATAATACTAGTGATTACCCCATTACTATTGTAGTTATACCCCTTGTTTATATTGTTGTGCCCCTATTACCCCCATATTGTTATTTCTGTGCCCCATAGAATCCCTCTATTGTTATTTTTGTGGCTTTATATTATTATTGTTAGGTCGGCTGGATTATATTGTGACTCCCTAGACTCCTATATATAGAAAGGAGGTTTTGTCATTTGTATCATCCAAGAATTGTTCATTTATGTAATGTAAAGGAGGTTGCCCCCTCGAAGAGGCTGAATTATAAGGCGTGGATCTCTCTTTTCTATCTTTTTGTGAGCTGGTTTCATAACATATGGCAACGTTGTTCCTCCCTGGGTTAACCATTGGTTTACCTATTTGGTTATTTTCGACTTGGTGATCCTGAGTGTCTTGACTCCTGCCTAGCCATCTCCTTCATTTGAACCACATCACGTTGATTTTAAGGTTGACCTCTCACCTTCTTCCCATATTTCTTCACCTTCCTCTTCTACTTCGCTTGGTGAAAGTTTGAAATCCAGTAACCAGGAGGCTAAGAAGAAGAAGATGATGATGATGAAGAAGAAGTCAGGTAAGCAAGAGGCCAACCGTGTAGTTGTTACTGCAAATGCACCTCCCATAGACAAACCTTCCAATCCTCCACAGAAGGTTAGATTCCCTTGTAGGCTACGTAAGGGTGACCATCTCCTTCAAGACTATCCTAGCATTCCCAGAGTCTTAGAGGTATCGTCTCAAGCCCTAAATCAACCATCCCCATTGACCTCTGGAGATCATGTCGATGCTACACCTTCAGCTAATGATGATAAGAAAAGGGAAATATTATATTCCCCTGTAGGTTATGTGAAGGGAAGAATCTTCTTCACCTTTGTCCTCTTATGGCTAAATATTCCAAAATTTTGGAAAAACTTACAACTCCTCAAGCCTAACTCCATGTTGGTGATCAGAGTCTTTCTTCTAACCCTCTCCTAGTTGGTAAATAGATTGACTTGGATTCAGCTCTTGCCCATCCTTCTCTTCCTGAGCATGGCTCTCTTGTGTTTGTTCCCGACCAACCATTGGTTGAAAAGAGTGTCAACTTGGCTCCACCTTCAGTTGTTCACTTTGTTCCCGAAGAGAGTAGTGATGATCATACTGTGCATGTTATTCTCATCTCCTCATATTCTCATGAATCGAGGAGTCACCCTCCCATCGCAGTTGTTTAGGAGAGTCCTTCTCCTTCTCCTATAGGGCATGGGGGCAGTCATATGATACCCCCACCAAGTAGTTTTTTTGTTTCTTTTGATTGGAGTCAATTGACTTCTTTCCGCCTCCCATCTTATGTGCATTTCCAGATCATAGTACAAGCCTATAATATGGTAGTGCATTTCACTATATTAGATGAAGGCGTGTCTATTACCATCATGTCTTTTGCTAATTAGCAATCCTTAGGTTCCTTATATCTTGTGCCTATCGCTCATGATATGTTGGATTTCAATGGAAGAACCAGTCAGCCATTAGGGATCCTTCCAAAGTTCCCTATTACTTTGGGAGGAAAAACCATCTATATAAACGTGATGGTAGTCCAGGGTCCCTTAGCTTTAAATCTTCTCCTTGGATGCGACTATGTTTATGTCATGGGAGCTCTTGTTTCTTCACTTTTTTGTGTGGTTTGTTTTCAACACGAGTGGATAATAGTGACCAATGATCAATTTTTGTTCATTTGTCACCAGGTGCCTCTTATGCAACCATCATCCCCTATTGGTTCTTATTTGAAAGTAGTACCTCCTCACCATGGGTCAATTATGTGGCTACCCATTCCATCTCCACATCTGCTGATGATCACATAGATGGTATAGTACATTATGTACTAGGGGCATTGGAACTCGATTTGTCTTTAGTAACAGTTGACATGTATTCATCCCAAAGAATGATTCTCTTGTCTAGTGAGTACCTCTTGGGAGCTATGTTCTCATATGGTCCATGAACAAGGGTACAAAACATAGTTCCTTGTCTTGTGTCAAGCTCGTTAAAAAATTAAACAAGGCATCAGAGAAAAGTTCCTTGTCTTGTGTTAAGCTTGTTGAAAACTGAATTAAGGAGTCTGAGGATAGTTCTTTTACTATGTCAACCTCATTAAAAAATGAAATGTGGAACATGAGGATAGTTCTTTTGCTATGTCAACCTCGTTAAAAAATGAAATAAGTGTCATGAGCATGGTTCTTTTCCTGTTTCAAGCCCATTAAAAAATGAAACAACTCCCTATTCCAAATCAAGTCTTTGATTAAGATCTCGTAAAATTCTAATCAAGTCTTTCTTGATCTTGAAAGTGAAACTTCATTCCATCCACCTTTTAGCAACCCGATGTCTACTTTTTTGAATGAAATGAAGTTTGGGGGCATGTGCCTCGACTCTCATCATGTTGGGGGCATGCCATTTTTTCATACAAGCATAGTTTTTCATTTCAAGCTTGTGTAAACATGAAACTGAATTCAAGCAGAGTTCCCCATGGTTCAAGCTTGTCTAAAAATGAACCCATTCCAAATTTACATCTCGTGATTGTTGTTTTTATCAGCTAATTTATGCTAGATGAGACTTGGTTGTTTTATTCCATCACCACCATCTCTCTGATCGATCATATTCTCACTTGGTTTTTTTTTTCCCGAGGAACCTCATTGATGAGTGGTTTTACTAGCCAGCCTCTTGACCTCTTATTTGTTGAGTAGTTCCACCATAATCGGAACTAGTTGCTACCCTTTATACCAATCGTTCCTCCCAGATGAGTTATCTTTAAGCTCTTTTCTGACTTGTAAAAAAAGAAAAGATTGCCAAGTATTTTTCCCTTTTAGATTCGTTAAAATAAATAAAAATGGGGAGTCTGCTTTAAGCTCTTTTCTGACTCTAAAAAAATGAAAATGTTGTTGAGATCTTATCGTTTTGACCTCCTAAACAGTTCCAAAATGTCATTTACCCAATATATGTTTACCCCTTTTTTGGGTCAGGATAAACTATTTACGAAAAAGGTACTCCTTGGTTGACATGGTCAAGAGGTTCTTTTGAGTATTATTTTCTACCTTTTCATGCTCAAGAGACAAATTTACGAAAAGGGACCCTTTGGATTTTTCTTTTCCACATCTTTTTCAAACTCTCTAAACATGAAAAAGATACTGATTTTTCCCTTTGTTAGACTCATTAAAAGATTAAACAACATAGGCCTTGTCATTATGACAAGACCAAGGTACTCCTTCCTAGGGCTCGTAAAACTTACTAGGTTGGATCTATCTGAAGGATGGACTTACATTACAAGATATGCTATCCCCTTCAAGCTTGTGATAAAGAATAATTGGGGTAACCAACAAAAATGGTGGGGGAAAATTGAAAATTTTTACCAGTTGTGTCGGCAACTTGTCACTCTTGAACATGACACTTTTTTTTTTCGTTTTGGGTTGGGATATCCCCACTTCATCATTTACCTTCCTAGGTTTGGGACACCATTTTTTTCCTTTCCGTCTGATCTCTACCAAATCATCATGACCTCCGATCCTATGGATCCAAAAGCTGTGAAACTCTGGAGTCGTGTCGCTGATATGTTCAAGAGTTAATCCTTCTACAATTTACACTCATTCCTAATTCTCTATATCATGAATAATCATTGAATCCCTTGTCTCGTGTTGATGAAGTGGGATACATCCTGGCCCTCCTTCGACAAGGTCACTTCCTGTCGACTTCAACCCATTATCTGGGAAGTTGGCCGAGAGACACCCTTCCTATACCTTAGAGCTTGCATGCCCTGATGGAAAGTTCCTTGTACTAGGTGACAAGTTATCATTATTGGCTTTCGATCGAGCAACTTCATGGGTGTTCGACTTCAGTTCCTTGTTCATAATCTGTGAATTGTGCCACTGGTGCCTTGAGAGCCATTGTCATTATTGGTGGTTTCTCTCACTCTTGTTAACAATTCACATCGTTGATGGGAAATCAAGCAATTTTCTAGCATGTTCAACATCAACACATCTATTCACATTCTAGAATTTGTACTTTAATCGGGTCGTGTTGGAGCACAAGACTCTGGGCTTAGATTATGCAAGTCCAGGTTGCAAAGCAATGTGACATGATCATGCTTACATACGTGTCTCTTTCAGATGGATGGCTGCAATTATACAATGAGTCTGTTATACGTGATCCTTCTCATTATTGGATGGCTAGGACCATACCTTGGGTTTGATATGATCCTTCTTACTGGATGGTTGCGTCCATATCATGGATCCATTTACATGATCTCCTTCTAGATGGTTACGCCCATACTGAGATTCATGTATCAGAGATTTCAGTGATGTATATGTATCTTTGTTTGCTTGTAGGTTTTTTGACGGTAATTTCTGGTTCCATGCATCTACTCATAAAGCATTTCACCCATCACTCTTGTTCAACCTTCATGCTTTAGGGGGAATCTGTTACACATAATTTTGTCATTGTCCCTATACTCACTGTTCCTCGATCCTGGAGCAAATCTACAGTCATCCTCATGCATTTTTATTCCATGAAGAACATGTCCCTACATCCCTCTTCATCTGCAAAACATTTCGCTCTTACATCATTTCCTAAGAATATTCTTTCAAACTCAATTTTCAAGACTGATGCTAGCACTCAGTTCCTTCCCTGCGCCAATTTGCAGAATCTGACATTGATCCTAGTGCCAAACGATGCTGGTAAGCCATTCATGATCCACGCTGACCCTCTTTTGGGAAGTTTTTAAAAATTGAGTCGAAGCTTCCAGGTCTAGAAGCTTCGTAAACAGAAGTTTGGTAAATGGTTGAGCAAGATAGAGCTGAGAGAGACTGTTTGGACTCCTTTCCCCCATTAAAATGGAACAAACAAAAATGGATAAGACCCATCACACCATAAGAGGATCCATTTCCCCTCTATCAAAGCTATATAAACTCCTCATTTTACAACCTTAGCTAGCTAACGAAAGGGTGGAAATAATCTGAAAATCTTGATAGCCATATTGAGAACCTTAGCCTTCTAGTTTGTGTGTGAAGGGAGAATAAGCTTGTACTTTTTATTTAGTTTGGAGCAAAGCCGAAAAGGCCTTGAACTTCCATTGTTTTGAGGGTGAGTGATGAGATGCTTATAGTGGTGCTCTAACCCAGACACGTCAAAGGGAACCTGCAACGTCAAGGCTTCAGTTGTATTTCTCTTTGAAGTTTATTTTAATACAACTAATGGTTTATTTCCTATATCATGTGTAATATTAAACCTGATAGCTTAGAACTCCTTGACCTTTTAAGTAGATTGAATTCGATTTTATGCTATCATGTTTGTTGTTGTTTCTTGCATGCTTGTTTCAGGTATTTGAATGAGAGGAAGAAAAGGAAGCTAGAGCAAAGAAGCAAGATCACCATCAAGTGGATCAACGTTATAAGAGGTAGGCCCTCTTATTCGATTCTAATCTAAGGAAATTTATATTAGATTGTCTTGTTTGCAGCTAGAACCACTCTCCTGGGCTAGAGGGATCATCTATGTCCATAGAGAGGATACTCCTACCCCACATCTCTATCACTCAAGCCCCTTCGAGTACATCTTCTTTCATTACTACCCCTACTAGTTTTGTTTTTACTCCTCCTGTTGGAATTTAATGTTAGTACTTCTACTATGGAAGGCCTTGCTAGATACAATCCTCTTGTTTTACTAGCCGTACTTCATGACTTACCTCAAGGATACTCCACTAGAATCAAAACTTTTTGAAGTGAGGAAGTGATAAGTGGAGAACAACATGTGGACCAGTTCAATGAATTTATAGACCTAGAAGAGGTAGACTATGAAGATGTTAAAATGAGTATGTTTGTGCAGAGTTTCATATGTGATGTGAAAAGATGGTTTAAAGCTTTAGCCCCAGGAAGTTTACATGATTGGAATGAATTAGAAGATGTTTTCTTAAGGAAATGGGGAAGTAAATTTAATCCTGTACAATTCTTGATTGAATATTATAATTTGAAGAAGGCCAGCCACAAATTAGTGCAATTTTTTTCAAAAAGATTCAATAAAGTCTATAATTCTATTTCTTCTCACATTAAATCTCCTTCAGGAGCTGCCCAATTACACTATGTTGAGGCCTTTGATTACGAGTTTTCCATCCTACCAAGAGAGAGATAATCTTCTACCTTAGCTAACACATAGAATGATTTTGTGAAAGTGGAGGTTAATATGGTTGTAGCAAAAAGATCTAAGGTGGCTAAAGTAAAGTTAAAGGAGGAATAATAGCCTTCCACCTCTTCTAATGTTAAATTTGATACCATGATGAGAACAATGGAAAGACCCATGGATAGACTATCCCTTGGAAATAATCCTCCGGTTGCAGAACCTAAGACACAAGTTAGAAATCCAAACTTCAGAAGCGTTCAAATCCAACAAAGGCAAAGAGAACAAAGAAATCAGCCTGACCAACAAGTTAGGTCTCCTTTCCATCAAAACCTAGTAGATAATGAGGAAAAGATACCATTCATTGTCTGGATGAAGATGAGAAATGAATGTTTTTAACAAAAGAAGAACATGATGAGTCTTATAATGACCTAGCTGGTGATGAAACTGAACAAAAATAAAAATACTTAGAAGGCTACCAACATGCTATTTTAGAGATGAAAAATCAGTATAATTTGAGAAACATAAATGTTCTTGTAGTTGCTAATAAAAATCAGCCTAAGAAATATGCTCCAAAGGTTACAAAACAAAAGAAAGAAACCCCCACAAAGGAAGTTGGGAAGACACAACCAATTTTCAACTTGGAGAATGAAATATCAAAGATAAAGATTGATGTCCCCTTTGGAGAAATAATAAGAGTTACAAAATATAGAAAGAAAATTGTTAGAATGCTTAGTGTTGAAGCTAGATCATCTGATATTTTGAATTTGCATGAAGATCATCCCACTGTGTTCCTAGGGCCAAGAGCAGAAGATGAGAAGAATGAAGAGGTACCACCTTTATATGTGAGTTTAAACATCCATGACATGATAGCACATAATGCTATGTTAGATTCAGGAGCATCACATAATTTAATGCCTAAGGTCATCATGGAAAGATTGTGTTTAGACATAACCAAGCCATAGCAAGACTTGTTTTCATTTGATTCAAAAAGGGTAAAATGTATAGGTCTAATCAAAGATGTGGTTGTTTCTTTAAGTCAAATTCCTTCTAAGACTATATTGTTGGATATTATTGTGGATGATATTCCACCAAAGTTTGGCATTTTTCTATCAAGATCATGGGCTGCCAAAGTAAAAGGAACCATTCATATGGATATGTCCTATGCTACTATCCCGGTTTTTGGTGAACAAAGCAGATTATATAGAGAGTATACGATGGTATATATGGTTAGCAGTAAAGACAAACCTAAAAAATTCCCAGTATATGCAGTAGAAACTAAATTGGGCTCATCTATACTCTTCAATGAAATCACCAACAACAGATAAAATCAACATGCAGAAAAGGAGCAGCAAGTTGAAGAAATTGATAGGAAAGGGTGGTGGCACATGAGCTTTGATGGTGCTGTAGGAAGAGATGGAGTTGGTGCAGGCATATGGATAATTAGCCTAGAAGATAAAATTAAGTTTTGCTCTTATGAACTAAATTTGGATTCTACAAATAATATGGAAGAGTATGAAGAATTGGTTTCGGGTTTAGAAGTCTTGAAGAATTTAGGTGCTAAGAAAATCTTTATTTTTGGTGATTTTGAATTGATCATCAAACAAGTTAATAAAACCTATCAATCCAAGGATGTTAGAATTAGAGCATACAGAAATCTGATTCTTGAATTACTAGAACAATTTGAAGATTATAATTTCACCATCAAGCCTAGAGCATAACAATGTTGCAGATTTTTTGGCTATTTCAACAAGTTTATTTACGATTCCAATTCATTCCAACAATAAATATGAAGTTGAAATTAGGCGTAGATATGCTATACCTAATAACATAATAAAGTGGCAAGTGTTTTATAATGATCGACAAGTCAAAAATTTCTTGGAATTGAAAGAAGAATTTGAATCTATTCAAGTTGACCAACAACAAATCTTTGTTGAAACAAAAGCCAATACCAATATTGTTTAGCTCAAAAAAAATTGTATTCCAAAGGGACAGTTTCTTCTTGAATTTATCTAACTAGAATGATGTGGCCAAAAACCCAAAGATGAAATCTTATGATGAGGAGGTTGAGACTTACTGCATAAAATTCAAAGAATGTCAAGTTATCCAAATTTCTTTCTCTTGAGGAAAAATAAAAATATCTAGATTTGATGAAGAAAGACGTAGATATTTTTGCATTGAGTTATGCTAATTTAAAAATCTATGATCCAAATATTATTCAACATACAATACCAATAAAACAAGATGAAAAACCTTTCAAGAAAAAATTGAGAAGGATAAATCCATTGCTTTTTCCATTGATTGAAAAGGAGATAAAAAAGTTGTTTGAAGCAAAGATCATAGTACCATTGAGGTTTTCCAAGTGGCTAGCTAACCTAGTTCCCGTGAGAAAGAAGAATGGAGAAACTAGGATATGCATTGATTTCAGTAACTTGAATAAAGCTTCATTAAAATATAGTTATCCACTTCCCAAAATGGATCATATTTTGCAAAGAATTGTAGGATCACAAAAGATGTTGATGCTAGATGGTTTCTCAGGCTATAATCAGATATCAGTACATCATGATCAAGAGAAGACAACTTTTACCACACCCTAGGGAACATTTATGTATGTAGATATGCCTTTTGGACTTATGAATGTAGGGGAAACTTTTTAGAGAGGTATATGCATTGGAGCTAACCTAGTTCCCGTGAGAAAGAAGAATGGAGAAATTAGGATATGCATTGATTTCAGGAACTTGAATAAAGCTTCATTAAAAGATAGTTATCCACTTCCCAAAATGGATCATATTTTGCAAAGAATTGTAGGATCACAAAGGATGTTGATGCTAGATGGTTTCTCAGGCTATAATCAGATATCAGTACATCATGATCAAGAGAAGACAACTTTTACCACACACTAGGGAACATTTATGTATGTAGAGATGCCTTTTGGACTTATGAATGCATGGGAAACTTTTTAGAGAGGTATGGACATTTCATTTGTAGATGAGATAAAAAGGTATGTAGTAGTATATTTGGATGATATTGCTATGTTTTCTAAAATAAGAAGAACATCTCAAACACTTGGAGAGAATATTTAAAAAAATTTAAAAATTTGGTATTTCTCTAAATCCTACTAAGAGTATTTTTTCTTTGACAAATGGAAAGTTTTTGGGTCATATTATATCAAAGAGATGAATTAATATTGATCCAAGTAGGGCTTATTTCATCTAGAAAATTGGTCTGACTAGAAATAACAAAGAAATCCAATCTTTTTTAGTCAAAGTGAATTTTTTGAGGAGATTTGTTCCTAACTTTGCATAAATTGGGAAACACATCACAAAGCTGCTTAAAAAATATTGTGATATTAAATGGACATTAGAGGCTAAATATTCATTTGAATAAATCAAAGAGTCTCTTACTCAGGCTCCAGTCCTTATAAATCTTGATTTTTCAAAACAATTTTTGGTTTTTACTTTTCCTTTAGAACACATAATTGCTGGAGTATTGTTGTAGAAAGGACAACAAAGTTATGAACAACCTATTTCATTTTTCAATAGAACACTTGGAAATTCTAAATTGAAATATAACATCATGGAGAAGCAAGCTTATGCTTTAGCCAAAGCTCTTAAATATTTCAGGGTGTATGTCATTCATTCACACATTATTTCCTATGTACCTAATGATGTAGTAAAAGACATATTAACTCGATTTGCTCCAAATGATAAAAGGATTAAATGGATTTCTATTCTGCTAGAGTATGATTTGGAAATCAGACCTACAAAATTAGTAAAGGGACAAGGATTGGAAAAGTTGATGACTCAATCAAATTTTGACTGTCTAGATATTATTTTTGTGGCAGAAAATTCAGATACAATTGAAGATGAAGAGCTGATCCCTGTTGAAGAAAATTTTACAATGTCAGATCGGTATAAAGATGTTATCTTTGTACTACAAAATCATAGAGCTCCTCCTAAACTAACACAACCAAAATCTAGATTTGTCAAGTTGAATTCAGTGAGATATTGTATTTTGAATAAATGTTTGTATTGGAAAGATTCAGGTGGAATACTTCTTAATTATCTATTGGAAGATGAAGTTGAAAAGGTGATTGAAGAGTTTCATAAAGGTGATTGTGGAGGAGATCATTAATAGAGAGTAACAGTGAATAAGATACTTAGATTAGGATTTTATTGGCCTTCAATGTTCAGAGATATATACAAAAAGGTTGTTTCTTGTCATGAATGTCAAATATTTGAAGGGAAAAGGAAGTCACTCTCATTATCTTTAAAATCTGTTTTTGTGGAAGCCCCTTTCTAGCAGTGGGGATTAGATTTTATTAGTGAAATACATCCTACTTCTCTAGGCCAACATCAGTGGATCTTAACAACCACTGATTAATTCACAAAGTGGATTGAAGCAATTCCCACAAGACAAGCTATAGATGCAGTGATTATTAAATTTCTGGAAAATAACATCATCTCAAGATTTGGCTACCCCATGAAGATCATCATTGAAAATTCTCATGGTTTCAAATAAAAAATACTAGTAAGTTTCTATAACCAATATAATATCACTCATGCTCATTCGACAACTTATTACCCCCAAGGTAATGGCTTAGCTCAATCTTTGAACAAAAGCCTAGTTAGAATCATCAAAAATATTTTGCAGGAAAATAAAAGGTCATGGCATTTAAACCTTAAATTTTCTCTATGGGCTGACAGAATTTGTACTAAAAGATCTATAGGAGTTTCTCCTTACAAGTTAGTCTATGGAACTGTTTGCTTGGAGTTTCAGTCATGATACTATTGCAGGGACTAGAGGAAGAACCAAATGCTATCCAAAGGAGGATTAACCAACTAATTGCTTAGCAGGAAAAAAGAGAATAAGTTTACAACAATCATCAACAATATTATATCATAATCAAAAAGACTTTCGACAAAAAAAGATCAAAGCATAAAATTTTAGCTCTGAAGCTGTAGTTTTGAAGTGGGAAGCTAATATTGAAGATAAAGGAAAACATGACAAGTTTGAGAATCTCTGGAAGGGGTAATATAAGATTTCAACTTACCATGGGAATAATACATTTATATTGCAAGAGATGGATGATCAAATATATGTGAGAGGACCTGTTAATGGCAAGTTTCTCAAACATTATATCTCTTGATCCAGATAAAAAAAATACCATTGTATATATTCCATTTTTAAGTTTTTCTCATTTGTAGGTGTGGATGATATATTTGACAAGTTTGAGCCTGAAGTGAAGGCCATAAAAACTTGGAGATTATGTCGTCAATTTTCACTTTTCAATAAGGCATCTTTTCTATTGGTTCTTTGCTACACCACAGGGATGCAACATCCACATTGGAGCCATTATTATCTATGATAACCCTATTTTTCCCTTCGTCCTCTGAAAACTATAGCCGTTGTGACCCATTTTTTTAACTCTAGCCGTAAACCCTTTGTTTTTCAAACTCTAGCTACATTTCCCCCATTCCCCATTGAAGTTTCTTTAAAACATTAATAAAACATGCCATAAGCCTTTTTAAGGCTGGTACGCATAGTTCATATCACAATCAGCCTTTTCCCTTATGTAAATCCATATACGTTGTGTCTTCATCCGCTTACAATTGCCATATCGCAAATCGTAAAGTCTTCTGCCGATTGCAATATCACATAAATCTCTTCTGCCACCATTATCACATATTGCATTTTTCCATCGATTTCTATATACAAGTCTTGTTACCACTCTGCTCACCGATTGTGATAAAAGCTCGCCCACTGATTGCGATAACCCAGCTTGTGATAAAGACCTTCCCATTGATCACACTATTTCCTCCTCCTAGTCGATCACATAAAGTTTCATCCCCCCGCTAATTGAGATGTCGCAATTAGGGATTGCATAGGCATAACTCCCTCCTCTGCCAAACTCCCTCCCGATTTTCCATTGCAATGGATCCGAAAGGTTATGTATTGTAGTCTTGAGACATTTTAGGTTTGACATAATGGGAAATCACCATAAAATCATTGTTAAAGCCCATTTTTTCTTTTTTTTCAGAGTATTGTGATTGCTATGATGACACGCTCGGATCAATGGCCCAAATCAAATCAGCCCAAAACAATGGCTTAGATCAATGAACATTAAAAAATCCATTCCACTTTTTCTTAGTGGGACAGCGAGGATGTTTTTCAGCAGCATGGTCATCAAAGAGGACAGAGAGAAAAAATGACAGAGGCACAGTGGGATAGTATTGGCACTTTTAAACATGTTTCAAATAGAAAACAACACGTTTATTAGTAGGGTAAACAATATTGCTAATTTAAAAGCCCAAAAATAGCGCAACAGAATTCAAAAGGCTGGATGCTCTAAGTTTCCACAAATACAGCGTGAATGCTACAATAGTTTTATTTTCCTAAAAAATTATAACTGTCAAATAGGTTCTGTTCATATGACTTCCATTTGTATTCAAATTTTGTTGTAAAATAAATCCCTATGAAGTCTCAAAGTTTTATTAATTAGATAGGAACGGGTCTCTAGAAGAATGGATTGAATCTGGCCCAAGTGGAAATATATGTAAAGAGATATTTCTCTATAAATAAGTAGATTTCTGACTCTGAGAAGGGTTGATGGAGAGTGTGAAAGAATAACCTTCTGTAATGTTTTGTTCTTTTAATAGAAATCAATAGAAACTCAAATTTTGTACCTGGGATTCGTGTTATGGATTTTATGAGTTTTTATTATGTTGTTTCAAGTTTTACACAATATCTTGATTACTTGGAAATCTGCCAAACAACTCCAATTTCCTTCATTTATTGTGTATGACTATGGGTGTCCATTTGTATCAATTTTAAAGTCATAGATGCATCAACATCCATTAAACACTATTGTTGGTCACAATCCATTTTAATTTGACTCCATGCCCAATGGTGGCAATCATCACATTTTTCTTCACTTACAAAAAATCACAAAAAGAGATCAGAGTTAGTCATTTGAATTTTGAGTTTATCAAAAGTGATTTTATAAATATTTTAAGATAACCCTCTCAGATTGGAAGGACTAGCTTCGAGTCTAAAGTTGGTTTGAAATAGTTACATTTGGTTGAAGGTTGATACAGCCCAACTTGTCTTAGCTAAGTGATGACATGATATATGCATGAAGATATCTTAGATGTATATAGTAATGGTGTGCACACAAGTATTTTGATGTCATAAAATGATTCAGATGATTAATAGTGGTTAATGGTGAGCATGTAACTAGGAATAGGTTGATAATGTGATTGTGAAGTCAATGGTGGCATTGCATGTAGTCTTGTGGAATCAAGGCTATTGAAAATAAGGTATTGATGAGATAATGATACAAGTGGCACCTATGCATGGTTATATGAATCTTATGAAATTCTTGTGAGTGCACTTCTCCTTGGGTTTCTATTAACGGTGCTGGACCCACCAACATGTTAAGGGATCTCCCCGTTAGGAAGTCCCAACTAGACCTCAGATTTTTTAGTGTAGGAGTCCTAGCAATGGATCGTATGGTATCGCCTTGACCGCGGTTGCGTGCAGAGGCAAGTAAGATGTCCTTATTTGCAGCAAGGGTGTGACCTGTGCAGTAAGACAAGGAAGGTGCATGAATGATTCTAGCACATGGAAAGTGAGGTGAGTGCACTCATTGGAAACCTATAGAAGCATGTAGCTTGGAAGGGAACACACGAGCGAAGATGCATCACAAAATGGAAAGAATGTAAGCTAACCGTCCAAAGTGATGGTTAAACCAACAACACATCTCAGTAAGATTCATACATACTTATATAGAAAGAGTCCATACATGCATGCATAAGCAAACAAATACATATATCATTAGAGTAACCAAGATAGCTGAAATACAATAACAACATATGCATGAAACGTGTTGGCTCTATTATATTAAGAAGTGAAAGTTCCAATCATACAATATAACCATGACCAACCACTATTATTGATAGCAGAACATTATAGTCACTACTTCCTGCTCCTCCAAAGAGATGTACTAGCTCTGCACTGTGGAGAATCCAAGGCTCGTTACAATACTCTTCGAGATTTCTCTAAGATACTCCTATCGGAAGCTTGGTTGACCAAAATCCTATACAATGAATTATGAGGTACTACATATATAAAATGGTGGGGTGACCCTTGACATTCCCCTTTGTGACTACTCATCTACCCTCATGACTCTTCAACTACCTTATGACTATTACATTTAGCTATCGACACTTGCAATTACACTTGACAAGATGTTACATACAATCTGCACACGTACCAATGTGAGACAAAATAAGCTTGAGCAAGCCATGCAAGACATCACTATGACTTGGACAACTTTGGGAAGACCAACTCTTCGACATCCTCATGATGGTCAATGGTGGCAAACTGATGCCAATCTTGGTAGTTCGTGATGGTGTTCATGTACTCTATGGTGACATCTTTCTGGAGACAAACTCTTGCCTCTTTTGCATCTGGGTACACTGCTTTGTCTCCTCTATACAGCTTGTCTAATAACATGTGCATCATTGTCTTGAGTGCATCCAGATCAATGAAATACTAATGCATGATGTCTACACTGATCTCCAAGTCTACAGTGGTGGCTATGCACATCAACTCATCAAAGTACGAGTTAAGCTCCAGTCGAACTTGTGCCTTTTTCAATGCCTCGGTGAGTGTCCCAATAGATGGGATCACATGTGCATGCACAACAACATCCATGCTTCTGAATACCCATGCATGGTAAGCCTGCAAACTAGTGATGAGCTGTGGGAGTTCTTCATAGTTCTGAATCTAACTTCAAATGCTTGCCTTCAACTCAACCACTCTGGGCTTCATCATCTTGGGCAAATGTAATGGGGCTCCCTTGCATCTCATTGTCCATGTTTGCATGTGATTGACATCAACATGCAATTTTGACAAGATACGTGCTCTCCAGCACATTTTTTCTGCCAACCGTTGAGGTGGACAACTGCCTTATGCACTGTACTAAACGTGGAATACAATGCCCGCATGATTGTCTCAAGGAATAATACTTCATCTATTATTGCCTTCTTCAACTCTGCTTGGGCAGATGCTATAACCAGTTGTCCTCCTTGCTTGGCCGTATGTAACTCCTTAACCATTTGCTCATTCTCTACTATCAAGAAGCGAACACTCAAGCTAGTGGCTTTTGCATATGCTCTGGTAGCATCGGCCAATTCTGTTGGATGCTTATGCACGTCAAATACAATCACTCGTTTGTCAAACTGCATAGGAGATGTGTGGTCATCCAGAGTAGACACACTACTTGATTGCACAACTCTATGTTGTGACTCATCGAATGGTATGTTGTGCATCTCTTCTTCCGAATTGTCTCCAATGATCTCAATATCTCCTTGGTCGCTTGGGACATGCTCTGCTTCTGGATCCAGTGAAGCAGTGGATCAACCACTTGGTGGTAAGGCATGAGGTTGATGTCTTTCTCTAACTCTCGCTGCTCCATCTTTGTATCCATTTGCTCAAGTACTCATTCAATCTCTTGAGCGAAGTCCTCCTCCTGTGACTGCTAACCCTGTCTACTTTGTGCTGGCTGCTCAGATGAGTCTACCACATATATGGGTGCAATTTCATCAATATGTTCACGTTGCACCCCTTGCTTTATCTTCCCTTGTTGCGCTTCCTTCTCCTCTCCACACAACTCCTATTCCTTATGGAGTTTCTCCTTCAACTCTTGCAACTCCTTCATTGTTTCCTCCATCCTCTGTTTTTCTCTATGCCTTTGTGTGGCCCTTTTTTCGTGTTGTTGCCTCTTTTCCTCTATTTCCAAAGCTGCTTTCTACACAAGTGGGTTTGCTCTGAACTGGCAGCTTTGTTCAGCCTCTGTGTTGTCGACAATATTTTTATTGCCTTTGTCACACACTAGTATGTTTATCTCTCGTGCTACTACTGCTACTACTCTCTTGGATGCTGCTTCATGCTTCGTAGCTAACCATTCCATAACAATGCCAACTAGTTCACTGGGCCTGGAAAAGCTATGACAATATATCCATGGGTCTTCCTCTGCCTAATTACATGCCCCGTGGATCCATGGAAATTTCATTCTCTTGAATTGATCCTTCACAAAGCAATGTGGGTCATACGGATTGAAACTCCTAGTGCCAAAAGTAAATTTCTTGAACTCTTCTATCTCAGAATCCACATGTTTGAGATTTTGTATCTCGTATAACCCGATCCACAACAAAAGAGTGGGATAAGGTGTGTTCTTCTTTTGATGTGTCCTAGCTGTTATCGGGAAAAGTGTCTATTTAGAATTGCTCTATCCCACTAAGGTGTGACAACTACCTTAGAAACAAACAGAGAAAACTACTTTTGTATCTCCTTTATGAACTATAAACAAAGAGGAATAGGAAGAACCAACTTGTGTCTTGCGCTAGTCCTTTGATCCAATCTCTCTCCTCTTTGACAGCTTCCAGCTACCTGCTCCCTTACTTGTCCAGCTTCACCAAGTACCTGTAAGATCACAAAAGAGGGAAACTATACAAAGACATGGATTTATATTCATAAATAACTTAGGATCAGATTTAAGTTAACCATACAAATGTAACAAGCATAAATGATACACAAGCATGTAGGAGAAACTCAAATAGTTTTTATTGATATACAAGAAGATCCAGGAAGAGATACAACCGATGATTCCTGACCCAGCATCAACCTCCTAGCAAAAAATTCCCTTCTTCACCCCCAACAAAGCATAGATCACCCAATTCTCTGATATGTATCTCAAAACCAACAGTAATTCCTTACAATGTGCAAAATTCCAGCCTCTGGATCTCTGGGATGAGGGATCCATATATAGATGTATGCAAGGAGGATGAGTCAGCTTATGATTTGATTAGTGGCTTCTCTCTGTCAGTTCTTGCTTCCACTTGGAGACTGAAGGCCTCTTACTCATCGTTGGTCGAACTCAGTGAGGCAAGTGTCATGGAAGAAGATTCTGGAAGCTTCCATTGTCTCTCCACCTCGCGGAATGACACTGACATTTGTCATTTCCCACTCAACGCACCCTGGTAGTGCATTTAGGTGCATTGAAATGCACCTAGCTAGTGGATTTAGGTGCTATGCAACGCACTTGGCTAGTGGAGCAGCTGAAATGATCCTGATTTGACTTATTCTAAGCAGTTTCTAGTGGAGAACTTTTGGGAGAAGATGTAATTTATTGACCTTGTTCCTTTAGGGGTTGGAACAACACTTTTAGGGACTTAGGAACCCTTGGTTTATGGACATTTCATGTCCCCGGTACGGCTCTAACGAACTTCCTTCCTGCGGTAAAGGAACGGGTAAACTGCCCCCATGTTCGTCGGAGTCTGTGTTTATGAAGAGAATTTGGATGGTGTCATCCTTGTTCTCTTTAGTGACTGTATCATCTGAAGATGAAACCTCTGAAGGCAAGGCTGGGTCAACTGCCGCCTCGACCTTTTGACTTTCGTCTGGTATGGATCCAGATGGTTTATCTTCAATGATAGGTGCTTCAGCCGACCACCTGAGTGGGCCAGCTGGATTCTCAACTAGTGACGAACTCGGCAAGAGTTTTTTAAATCCAGGAGGAAGTCGTAACGGTGAAACCGGACGATCATCCAAAACTCTTTTAGCTTCGTCTAAGAAGGGACAACGTTGGATGGCATGATTTCCTTCGCACAGTTTACAGGGAAATCTAGGTTTCCCTTTTTGTCCTGGGGCTTCACTTTCACTAGTTGATGGTGTGCTTTCAACATGGTCATCAGAGGTTGACGACACCGGGTTGTGCAAACGAGGAGACCAGTCCCTTAGTATCTGGGGGATGCAAGGACAATCTCTGTGAAAGTGGTCTCCTTTGCAAATGACACATGGTGATTTAGGCCTGGTCGGTGCAGTGTGTGGATTTTTGTTAGATGACACTTGTTTTCCCCCATTCGCCTTTGCCTCCTTCTTCTTCTTCTCTTTCTTGTTCTTTTCTTTCTTCTCCTTAGGAACTTGGCTTTTAGCTTTACCAACTCCATCAAGCGAAGAGGAAGGAGGAGATGAAGAATTAGAGGGAGTAGAAGGCTGGTGGGCAACTCTGGACTCGTCTAATTGATGATTCGATTGTTCAGGAATGGTGGTGTTCTGAATGACAGAGGTTGAGAAGAGCCATACAAGCAAACCAATTGTCAGCCCTGGAAGCGACAATGTGGCCATATGGGGCGCACCAACATCTCCCCAAGAGGAGAAGGGGCTAGGATTTCCACCAAGGGGAATTCCTTGGTTGGTAGGCTCCATTTTCTCAACCCAAGATTAACGTAGGAAAGGGGTATGAATATTCCGTTTAAAATAAATTTTAACACGCTTTGACACAACCTGTTTTTTCAGTTTTTAAGAGTCAAGAAAAAACAAAAGATGACTTTAGTCTCCTTCGATTTTTAATGAGCCTGAAGTGACAAGTGCTCAGATGGACCTTTTCCGTTAAGGAGTCTGAAAAGGAATGAAAGGGATTGCTCTGGAGGTCTAGGTAGAGGGAGTACCAAACCAATCGCAAAACTACATAATACTTTTTACGATACGGCAGTCAGTCTTCCCAAATGTTGTGTTCGGTGCATTGCGATCAGTAGGGCGACCGACACGGCTTCCTATGGATAAAGGACTTAAGCCTATAGGGGTCTCCCAATATATACTCGACGGTACGTGGGAGCACAAGTCCGTACTGGCACTTATCGTCTCAAAGTGGAGGAATCACCCAACCATCAATGAGGACAACAGTTACCAGGATTTACGATGTCGGAATACGTCTCTAGCCTAGACCTCTAAATGTTGTGCGTTAAGTTCCAAAGCATTGTTAGGTTCATTGAATTTATTTTAAGTTGATCTTTCTTATGAAGTTTGCCTTTTGGGTTCACCACGAGATGTAGATGTAATTCCTAAAATGCAATCTAAAGATGATAAACAAACTTTTTATCTCTTTTCAACAATGAAAATCCTAGCTACTAGGGGAAAAGAAAGACACAATCTTTTCGCAAAGAGCAAAGAGCACACTGTAAATGCACTTTCCTAAATCAATCAAAACAGACTGTCAATATGCAAATGCACATGCATGTATTTGTTTTTCACTTTCTTAATATTGATGCTAAAAAGAAAGTTGATGTACAAATCTGAATTTGCTTTCAAGCGACAAGCACAAACAAGCTCCTTTTCGAAATCAAAAGGTAGAGACGATTACGACACTTTATGATTTTGAAATAAATACTCGTTTCAACACTAGAAAGTCACAAATTCAAACCAAAGGAAAAAGTAAAAGCATAATCGACCATGAACAGCAAATAAACTTTCTCCTATGATCGAAATCGACAGTTGCGATAGATCTAAATCAAAGGATGACAGTACAACTATTATACTTTTGCAATGGAAAACTGTAAACGACTCAACAAACACATAAAAACATCTACAGTTCTTTCGTACAAATGAGGCGGAATATCAGTAAGGAAAAGGGGTTTGAAACAGTCATATACTGATCACAGGCTGCAAAAATTAGAGACAAAACTGAAAGAATGAATAAAAGAACCTCAGCTGCACAGGGCTAGGCTGATCAGCGCACCTGTTACACAGAGAAACTGCATTGCAGTGCAAGTAGCCCTCTCGGGAAGTGCGTTGAAATGCAGAACCTCTTCACAGTGCCTGCACTGGGGCAGAAAACGAGAATTCTATCCGGGTTCTGGGTCACGGTTTGCAGTTTAATCTTTGGTTTTTGGCCGAGTAAAAGCAATCAGTAATGCACAATCAGAGGTAGATCTAAGGGGGGTCTAAGAGCTATCACAAGGGCAATCAATTAGTCTATGAATCAGCTATTCAAATCATAAACAGATCCAATGAATGGATTGAAGTAGTAGATGTCTACTTTGCATTTGTCAAGGCAAATGCAGTTCGATTGCTACTTATAAGTTTATGAAACAAACAACAAGAGAAACACAAACAAACTAATTAGACACGATCCCCAGTGGAGTCGCCATTTTGTTATCGGGAAAAGTGTCTATTTGGAACTGCTCTATCCCACTAAGGTGTGACAACTACCTTACAAACAAACAGAGAAAACTACTTTTGTATCTCCTTTATGAACTATAAACAAAGAGGAATAGGAAGAACCAACCTGTGTCTTGCGCTAGTCCTTTGATCCAATCTCTCTCCTCTTTGACAGCTTCCAGCTACCTGCTCCCTTACTTGCCTAGCTTCACCAAGTACCTGTAAGATCACAGAAGAGGGAAACTATACAAAGACATGGATTTATATTCATAAATAACTTAGGATCATATTTAAGTTAACCATACAAATGTAACAAGCATCAATGATACACAAGCATGTAAGAGAAACTCAAATAGTTTTTATTGATATACAAGAAGATCTAGGAAGAGATACAACCGATGATTCCTGACCCAGCATCAACCTCCCAGCAAAAAAGTCCCTTCTTCACCCCCAACAAAGCATAGATCACCCAATTCTCTGATATGTATCTCAAAACCAACAGCAATTCCTTACAATGTGCAAAATTCTAGCCTCTGGATCTCTGGGATGAGGGATCCATATATAGATGTATGCAAGGAGGATGAGTCAGCTTACAATTTGATTAGTGGCTTCTCTCTGTCAGTTCTTGCTTCCACTTGGAGAGTAAAGGCCTCTTACTCATCCTTGGTCGAACTCAGTGAGGCAAGTGTCATGGAAGAAGATTCTGGAAGCTTCCATTGTCTCTCCACCTCGCGGAATGACACTGTCATTTGTCATTTGTTGCTCAACGCACCTTGGTAGTGCATTTAGGTGCATTGCAACACACCGAGCTAGTGGATTTAGGTGCTATGAAACGCACTTGGCTAGTGGAGCAGCTGAAATGATCCTGATTTGACTTATTTTGAGCAGTTTCTGGTGGAGAACTTCTGGGAGAAGACGTAATTTGTTGACCTTGTTCCTTTAGGGGTTGGAACAACACTTTTAGGGACTTAGGAGCCCTTGGTTTATGGACATTTCATGCTTGGATCTGCAAGGCACAAAAATGTCTATAACACTAGCTGACATTCTTGCTGAGATGTGGTACGATACTTCTTGCATGACGAGCTTGTCTATGGCAAACTTTTGCAAAACATGCGGAGGCTTATCCACATTGTACATCCGTATGAAGGCACCAAATGTGAGGCATACCAATCTGCTATATCGATCAATGCCTCCATTTCTACCTTCAACATGCAAGGTGGATCCTACTCAAATATCATCTTGTACACCAGCATGACAAAATGATCTGACAACTACGTGATGACCCCATGGAAGTTGCATTCAGAAAAAAATTTACAATAAGTGTTGACAGAGGTTTTCGTTGATGTCCATGCCCACATCAAGCCTGGGAACTGCTGACGGGCACAAATTTCATCTAAGATGTAAGCGGACATGTAGATTTCTACTTGCTGACCTTTGGGCACCTGCCAAGCTCTTGTTACTTGTTCATTCAGCCTATGAGCCAACATGTCAGACCAATTGCATGCTTTGCCTTCATTAGCCACTTAGTCCAACGTGATCACCCAACTTTGTGGGAATGTCTCCGTGCTCTCTTGGTCATACAAATGACACACAAGTATGACCAAGTACTGATATGCCTTCCATAGTATCTTCATCTTGTAAATTTGGTTTGGTCTCATCCTAAATTTGGTTGGCTCCTTCACCTAGTTCTTCAAGATATCCCTGGAGTTGGCATTGTTGTTGGGTATGTTGAAGTGTTTCTCCATGGCTTCAGAAAGTTGTACATCTACTGATAATCATGTGCCCTGAAGGTAGCAATATATGTCCCGCTAACAGTGCTTAACACCAACATCAAGATCAGTGTGCAGGACGATCCAATGTATCATGTCTGTGCATGGAAATGCAGGATACCTACATGCAATTCGGTACAAACCGAACTTGGGACTGTTCACATAGAATTTGCAGTCTTTGAGATCTTCCTTAAATGTGCCTAAGAATACATCATTGAACTCCTACCATTTTAGCTTGATGTCTTTGTCTATGATCAACTTGTTGTTTTCATATATTGAAAAACTCATAGACACTCGCTCAACTACTTCTCCAGTTGCGCTTCCATCGGTGTCCTTTGACTCTGATCTCTTGGAGGCCATTGATCGTGAATTGCTGAGATATAGATGAAAAAATACTATATCTAGATACATGGCAACATGCATGGCAAGAAATCTATCAGTTAAAACCAAAGAAAACTTGAGGATTGACATGCAACATACCCAGGGAACTACTGGCAAAGATTGCACAATTTTCACTGGGAGGCCAGGAGACTAACTATTGGAATTATGCAAAAGGTAGACCAGATTGTCAAGAGGCTAGTTGGATATTGGAATTACATAATGTGCAATCCATATTGGCCTGCTAGGTGCTGAGATTGCTCAATGTGCAATTTCAGCTGGAAAGTGATGCAGGCCTAGGGAATGTATTGCGTAATTTTCTGGGCCAGCAAACATTGCCTCTCAGAATTGTGCAAATCAAGACAGGAGGGCACTCGCTGGCTAGATTTGTGAATTTTATAGGAGGAAGGTAGAGCCTTCCCTCTCAGAATTGCGCAATGTTGTCCAAGAAAGGCAGAGTCTGGGCTAAGGTTACCTAGACTCGTTGATGGGCAACTGAAAGTATATGAAGATGTGAATTCATGGTGATACTAAGTGTAGGAATGAGTGAATGATCATGCATGCAAATAAAGAATGCATGACGGGCAACTGAAAACATATGAAGATGTGAATGCATGGTGATACTAAGTGTAGGAATGAGTGAATGATCATGCATGCAAACAAAGAATGCAAGATTCAAAAAATGGAAAAACATGCATGTGTGTGAAACGAGTCACCAAATCGACGATCATTCATGCAAAATAGTGTCATGCATGCAGCAGTAGTGAGATGAAGATGAAAACTAAAATGATTCTTGTATAGGCTAACATGCATACAAACTATGATAAGAATTCATAGAAATCAAGCAGACAACACTCACACAAGCCAAAATGGAAAAAGAGACAGAAATGCTACAAAAGACAGGTAAAGCGGACTTACCCAAAAATAGTTGAGCTAGATGTGCCGAAGACCCATAGATGTGCAGTGGGATGTCAGAGCTCCAATATCGATGTGAAGAATGAGCTATGAAGCATCAAATAAATAAGCTTGAAGCTCATGACGCACATGCCACAAATCTAGGAAAAAACAACACTTGGGGGAAAGTTTCTAAAACAATCTTTGCATGTAACCTCAGCTACTAAAAATATATCCATACATGCAAGTCAATTTTTCTGGGTCCCGGGTGAAATTGGTCAACTTGAAGGCACATGCAATAGGATTCTTGACTGAGGGAAAGTGTTGGACAATTTCTAGGGGGAGCTGGGCTCGCTGTCTAGAGGGATTGTACAATTTCTGGGAGGGGCAGCTGACTACTGCCCAAAATTGTTTAATTTCTCGGCTGAGCTACAGTGTTGGGCCAAATTGCACAATTTTGTTGAGGAAGGTTGTTTGACTATATTGTGTAATTTCTGGGCCTAGTAAGTTGCCCAATAGATTTGCACAATTTCTGGAGGGAAGGCTAGTTCCCCTCCAGAATTACACAATTTTTTGAGGGAGATGCTAAACTAGCAACAAGCTTCAGTCCAGAATGACAACCTGTGAGGGGAATGAAGCAAACTATCATGCATAGGCTGGCAAGATATTGAAAAACCAATGAAGCTTATGTACTTAACAATGCCAGAAATGCTGCTAAGGATGGTTGGTAGGGAGGCTCCAAAAGATGCTAAGGAAAAATTTTGTAGGGTGGTTGTAACCACTACAACACTTGGCAACACACTGGTATAACTCTAGCTCTCTGATTGGAGCTTGTTCGTGAAAATAAAGTCTACCACCTCTGGAAGTATTGTTCAATTCTCTATTCATCTTGGTTTCCACACTTTCTTGATTGTAAGATGAAGCATCTGCAAAGCTCTTGGTCAATCGACACTCATTCCAAGCTAAGTCAACATAGCTGTTTTGATTGGGGATGAAGGGTATATTGCTGCACAAGCTTAATGGTCACCAGATTTTTAGTTTCATTTATGGTGTTTCTCCACTACCTGCAGACCTAGACAGTACCTCAGCGAAGTCACGTAGGAACACAAGCATCGCTCCACTGCTAGCGAGCTTGGTCAGTACCCTTGTGGAGTTACTTGCAACACCTCTCTGTGCAAGAAGCCTTTCTCTTCTTTTGCCTTATTCATTTTAATTTTAAAATTTTTCATGTTTCCATTTTTTCATTTCTCTTTTTTCATTTTCGTAAAAATGCATAGCACTTATTCATTTAAGAGGCGAAAGAGGGATCCCAACTTATTGAGAGCAGAAGAGGTTATTCCTTCAAAGAAGTAGTTTATATATATACGTCTGACATGTTTGTTAAGGTTTTCCCCCTCACCTTACTCTACTTGACTGAGTTGACAAGGATTAACCCAAAAACAACTTACTAGGGTAGGTGACACTAGTTAGCAAAAGCATTTTGTTTTCACTAAGGTTCACTTCGATCAACACATATTTTCCATTCGTGCATCGTGGACTGAAGATAACAAGTTCTTCATATAGAGACACGATGACAGATAGGCAAGTATTTATAACTACACAAGTCCTCTTGTACTTTACCCATCTTGTTTCAAGATTCGCACATGGTATCATGCAAAACTAACCTACCCATGCAAACAAGAAAACAAACAACAACAAAAAAGAAAAAGAAAAAGTAAATGCATAAGAAAATCAAGTAAGAAAACAAGCAAGAAAACAAAGAAACATGCAAAGCAAGAGGCAAACATGCATGCAAGCAAACAAACCAAAAGAAAACACTACTCCTACTCCTAAGCTAATGGTGCATGTGTCTTCTCACGTAAATTGATAGTTCTAGTGCAGCCACTGGCGCATTGGTCGACCCATGTTGGTGAAGGCATGGTTCGTCAACAACACAACTGTGTGAACTAGCAAACATGAAAGATATAACAATAAAGACAAACACACTCTAAGTTTAAATGTGTCCATAGAACATAAGTGAGTGTAAGTGCATGACATGCAATCCGTGGACTTACCCTAATGTCATGCGACACTACGTGGAGATGTTAAGCATACGCATACTCTTGAATGTGACATGCAAGAAAATGAAAGAAACAAATACAACTTGCGTCATGCATGTGTGCTTTCTATGTAAGATTCCTCTAATGCATGAGCGATGGGACCGTGTAATTCGAGTGGAGGAAGCATAATCTATGTGTGATATTGATCTTCGATGCATATAGATGAGTGATGAGGAGCCTTAGGTGTTTCAACAATTTCCTGATTGAAAGTGAAACCAACCTTAGGAAAGCAAGGGCTTGAGATAACCATCAACTCGAGCTGAATAGCCTCAACAGTATGTAGGGTTTTGACTTCATCGACAGATAGATCATCATAAATAGGTGGCTTGGAAAAATCAACTATGATAGAATCATTTTCATGATCAAATACGTGGGTAAATAGATCACAACAACTACAATCAACAAAATCCATGATTTCTTCGGCATCCTCATGATTTGATGAATCAAACAGAGGGATAGATGAGAAGCGGAAAAGTTCACCCTTTGTGTTTCCATTAAAGGTAGATTAAAAATCAAGTGGATTTTCAAAGCATGATTGGTCCTCTCCATTTTTGGATGATGGACTGACATTCAGTGTGTTTTGAAAATGATCACCAATGGGTGCATCCATAAACAGAGATATACATGCGGAATCAAGGATGGAAGAGTCACCAAAGATACCAAGAAAGAACGGAGGAGGCTCGAACAGAAGGGAGTCATCCTTTGTCGAGGGTTGATGCTCAAGCTCAGTCATACTCTTCATGAATCACAGTGCAGGTTGGTTGTGCAACACCAACTCTGTCAATGGCTTGATCCTCATTCACAACAGGTGTAGAGTCTGGAATGGAAGAACACAAGGCAGTGCAATCCGGAGGATCATCAGAATACAAAAACAAAGGTTGAGGTATGAAATACATGTGACAACCCATGGGATTCGCAACCAAGTCTGCGCGAGAAATGAGAGAAGTGGTGTTGGGAGGATGTGACAGTTTAACAAATGTGTGTGTCTAATCTCCCACATCACTCTATGGTGGTGGAGCTGTTTGATGAGGGGACGACAGCCATTCACTTATGAAAACAACCGTGTTTTTCTGTGATTGCACAACTCCAACACCAAAGTATGTTGAGTGGGGATTGGGATTAAAATTTCTTTTAGGATTGAAATATTTGGTAAGACAATATTCAAATCTATCCATGAGATAATAGAATTTCATCTGAATTTTCAGAGCTTGAAACTGCAATACACGGAAGTGGTCCCAAAATTCCATAGGTTATTGATGTGGGGCCTTCTGTTGTTGTAACAGTTTTTTGTCAAGATGTTTTGGATCAGAATGATGGAAAGTAGATTCAATGAGATCAAATAACTGCTTGAGTGAGTGCACGCTATCAGGAGGTAGATTGCAGCACCACCGTATGGGGATTCACGAAGTTTGTATGAAAGCAGCAGGTTGATCTCTTCATCAAAGCAATCATCTACCTTGCCAAGCATGGAAAATAAGTCTTGTAAGTATGTAGGCTAGGCCACTTCGCCTTCACGATTTTATGTGAATTCGAACAAGATATCAGAAAATTCCCTCATGATGTCAAGAGGTTCGACATGTGAAAAACATCGTAGGGGTGAGTGTGACAATATCCATGATAGATGTGCAAAGATTCAAAACTGGATGAGAGGACACACCTTGTCATTTGGCCCTCCTTCTAGGGCCAGAAATGTTGATGGTGCTAGTAGACCTGCCAACATGTCAGGGAATCTCCTTGGTAAGAAGTCCCAACTAGACCTCAGACCATTTGGTGTAGGTGTCACAGCAGCGGGTCGTATAGTATCACCTTGACCACAGTTGCATGCAGAGGTAAGTAATATGTCTCTATTGGTAGCAAGGGCGTGACATGCGCAACAAGTCAAGTAAGGTTCATGAACGGTTCTAACACAAGGAAAGTGAGGTGAATTCACCCCTTGAAACTTGTGGAAACATGTGGCTTAGAAGGGAACACACGAGCGAAGATGCATCACAAACTGGAAATAAAGTAAGCTAACAATCCAAAATGATGGTTAAACCAACAAAAAATCTCAGTAAGATTCATACATATACAGAAAGAGTCCATACATGCATGCATAAGAAAACAACTACATATATTATTAGAGTAACCAAGATAGTTGAAATACAATAACAACATATGCATGAAATGTGTTGGCTCTGTTATATTAAGAATTGAAAATTCCAATCATGCATTAGAACCATGAACAACCATTAGTCTCGATAGCAGAACGTTACAGTCACTACCACCTGCTCCTCCAAAGAGATGTACTAGCTCTGCACTGTGGAGAAGCTAAGGCTTGTTACAATACTCTCCAAGATTTCTCTAAGATACTCCTATCGGAAGCTTGGATGACCAGAAGCCGGTACAATAAGTTATGAGGTACTATATATAGCAAAGGGTGGGGTGACCCTTGACATTCTCCTTTGTGACTATTCATCTACCCTCATGACTTTTCAACTACTGTATGAATGTTACATTCAGCTATCGACACTTGAACTTCAAATTGACAAGACGTTACATAGAATCTACACATGTACCCATGTGTCAGACAAAATAGGCTTGAGAAACCCATTCAAGAAATCACTATGACTCAGACAACTATGGGAAGACCAATTTTTCGACATCCTCATGATGGTCAATGATGGCAAACTAATACCAAGCTTTGTAGTCCATGATGGTGTTTGTGTACTCTATGGTGACATCTTTCTGGAAACAAAATCTTGCCTCTATTGCATATGGGTACACTCCTTTGGCTCCTCTGTCCAACTTGTCTAATAACATGCACATCATTGTCTTGAATGCGGTCAAACCAGTGACATACTGATGCATGGTGTCTGCACTAATTGCCAAGTCTGCATTGGCTGCTATGCACATCAACTCGTCAATGTATGAGTCAAGATCTAGTCGGACTTGTGCCTTTGCCTTTGCCTTGATGAGTGTCCCAATAGATGGGATCGCATGTGTATGGACAACAACATCCATGCTTTTGAATACTTATGCATGGGAAGCCTACAAACTAGTGATGAGCTACGGGAGTTCTTCATAGTTTTAGATCTGACTACCGATGTGTGCCTTCAACTAAATTGTTCCAGGCTTCATCATCTTAGGCAAGTGTAATGGGACTCCCTTCTATCTCATTGTCCATGTTTTCATGTGAATGACAGAAGAATGTAAGTTTTATGAGATAAATGCTCTCCTAGCACATCACTGCTGCCAACCATTGAGGTGGAAAATTGCCTTATGCACGGTACCAAATCTAGAATACAAGGCTCAAATGACTGTCTCAAGGGATGATACTTCATCTAGTATCACCTTCTTCAACTCTGCTTGGGAGGATGCTATAACCAATTCTCCTCCCTGCTTGGCTGTCTATAACTCGTTAACCATTCACTCATTCTCTACTATCAAGAAGCGAACACTCAAGCTAGTGGCTTCTTCATATGCTCTGGTAGCATCAACCAATTATGCTAGATGATTTTACATGTTAGATACGATCACTCATTCCTCAAATTCTGCAGGAGGTGTGCGGTCATCCAAAGTAGAAACTCTGCATGGTTTTACAACTCTATGTTGCGACTCGTCGAATGATATGTTGTGCATATCTTCTTTCGGATTGTCTCCAAGGATCTCAGAATCTCCTTGGTCGCTTGGGACCTTCTCTGCTTCTGGATGGGATGAAGCCGGTGGATTGACCTCTTGGTGGTAAGGCATGAGGTTGATTTCTTACTCTAAATCTAGCTGCTCCATCTCCATATCCATCTTCTCAAGTACTCTTTCAATCTCTTGAGTGAAGTCCTACTCCTATGACTACTCACCCTGTCTGCTTTGCGCCAGCTTCTCAGTTGAGTCTACCAACTGTATGGGCATAGTTTCATCAGTATATGCATGTTGCACCCCCTACTATATCTTTCCTTGTTGCGCTTCCTTCTCCTGTCTGCGCAACTCTTGTTCCTTCCGGATTTTCTCCTTCAACTCTTGCAACTCCTTCATTGTTTCCTCCATCCTCTATTCTTCTCTCTGCCTCTACGCATTCCTCTTGTCGCATTGTTGCCTCTTTGCCTCTATTTCCAAAGTTTCTTTCTGCACAAGTGGTTCTCCTCTAATCTTGTAGCTTTGTTCAGCCCCTACACTGTCGACAATCTTTCTCTTACCTTTGTCGCACACCGGTATGTTTACCTATGCTGCTATTGTTGTTGGTTCTCTCCTGGATGCTGATTCACGGTGCTTCGTTAAACATTTCATAGCGATGCCGACCAGTTCATTGGGCTTGGAGAAGCTATGACAATATCTCCATGGCTCTTCCTCTACCCAATGACATGCCCTGTGGATCCATGAAAATTGCACTCTCATGTAGTGATAATTTACAAAACAATGTGGGTCATACAGATTGAAACTCTTGGTGCCAAAAGTAAATTTCTTGAACTCTCCTGTCTCAGCATCTGCATGCTTGAGATTCTATATCTCATACAACCTAATACGCAATGAAAGAGTGGGCCAAGGTGCCTTCTTCTTCTGATGCAGTCTAGTTGATAGTCCTACCAAGATGTGGAATGATACTTCTTGCATGATGAGCTTGTCTATGGCAAACTTCGAAAAAACATGTGGAGGCTTCTCCACGTTGTACATACTTATGAAGGTGCCAAAAGGTGAGGCATACCAATCCGCTATATCAATCAGTGCCTCCATTTCTACTTTAGACATGCAAGGCGGATCCTACTCAAATATCATCTTGTACACCGTGGTGACAAAATAGTCTGACAACTATGTGATGACCCTGCGGAAGTTGCATTCGTAAAACAATTTACAATAAGTGTTGACAAAGGTTTCCATTGATGCCCATGCCCACTTCAATCCCAGGAATCGTTGACGGGTATATATTTCATCCAAGAAGTAAATGGACATGTATATTTTTGTTTGCTGACCTTTGGGCACCTATCGAGCCCCTGTTACTTGTTCCTTTAGCCTGTGAGCCAACATGTTGGACCAGTTGCATGCTCTTCCTTCACTAGCTAGTTGGTCCAACGCGATCACCCAACTCTATTGGAAGGTCTTTGTGCTCTCTTGGCAATACAAGTGACATGACAAGATGACGAAGTACTGATATGCCTTCTGTGGTATCTTTGTCTTGTAAATCTTGTTGGGTGTCATCCTAAATTTGGCTAGCCCTTCACCCATTTCTTCAAGATATCCCTAGAGTTGGCATTGTTGTTGGGTATGTTGAAGGGTGTCTCCATTGTGATCATTGGCTTCGGCAAGTGGTACACATGCTGATAATATTATGCCCTGAAGGTAGAAATCTTTGTCTCGCTAACACTGATTAACAACATCGTCTTGGGATTAGTGTGTGAGATGATCCAATGTATCATGTTTGCGCATGGGAACATGAGATACCTACATGCAATCTGGTGCAAGATGGACTTGTGAATGTTCACATAGACTTTGTGCTCTTCAAGATCTTCCCCAAATATGCCTGAGAATGCATCATTGACCTCCTGCCATTTCAGCTTGATGTCTTTGTCTACGATTAGTTTGTTGTCTTCATATATCAGCAAACTCATAGACACTTGCTCAATTGCTTCTCCAGTTGCGATTCCGTCAATGTTCTTTGACTCTGCTCTCTTGGAAACCATTGATCCTAAGCTAGTGAGAGACATAAGGACACCTACTATATCTAGAGACATGGAAACATGCATGGCAATAAATCTATTAGTTAAATCCAAAGCAAACTTGAGGATTGACATGCAACATACCCCAGGAACTACTGGCAAGGATTGCACAATTTTCACTAGGAGGTTGGGAGACTGACTGTCAGAACTAAGCAAAAGGCATTTCGTACAGTCAAGAGACTACTTGACTACTAGAATTTCACAATGCACAATATAGAATAGCCTGCTAGGTGTTGAGATTATGCAATGCGCAATTTCAACTGGCAAGTGATGCATGCCGAGGGACTACATTGCACAATTTTCTAGGCCAGCAGAAACTACCTCTCAGAATTGCACAAAGAAATACTGGAGGGCACTGGATGGCCAGATTCTTAGATTTTCTAGGAGGAAGGTAGAGCCTTCCCTCTCAGAATTGCGCAATGTTGTTCGAGCAAGGCAGAGTCTAGGCCAAGGTTGCCCAGACCTGTCGATGGGCAACTGAAAGAATATGTAGATGTGAATGCATGGTGCTACTGAGTATAGGTAGGAGTGAATGATCATGCATGTATCGAATGCAATATTTAGAAAATGGAAAAACATGCATGTGTGTGAAACAAGTCGCCAAATCGGTGATCGTTCATGCAAAACAGTGTCATGCATGCCACAACAGTGAGATGCAAACGAAAAATGAAATGATGCTCATATAGACTAACATACATGTAAACAAGAGAAAAAATTCACCGAAATCAAGCATACAACAATCATGCAAGCCAAAACATAAAAAGTGACATAAATGCTGCAAAAGACAAGTAAAGTGAACTTACCTAGAAATAGCTAAGCTGGATGTGCCAAAGACTCCTAGATGTGTTGTGGGATGTTAGAGCTCCAAGATCAATGTGAAGAATGAGATTTGAAGCATCGAATAAATAAGTGTGAGGCTCATGATGTGCATGCCACAAATCTAGGAAAAAATGACACTTAGAGGAAAGTTTCTGAAAGGATCTTTGCATGTAACCTCTAGTTGATAAAAATAGATCCCTAAAATCTAGGGATTTGTCACACGGAATGAGTCGTTCTTGCAGACAAAGTCGACCTCCCTATTATCTAATGATATCTAGTGACAAGCAAGCCAATCAAAAACTATCTTTCTCTAAATATGCAATTTATAAACAAAGGAAAACAAGTGTTTTAGGCCTACCTTGGGTCCAATGCAAGTTTGTGGAAGCCTCACTCCTTTGATCCAAATGAGCTCCCTTGTAGTGAATCTGCAAAGACAAACAAGCACACAAATTAAATAGCACCTGAAAAGCTAATATCATAAAGCATACTTATCATGATGATCAAGGAATTCATGAAACAAATGACATAAGACAATTTGTTGAGAAAAATGAATCTGATTGTATTAATTCAAATCAAAGAAGAACTTTACAACCTGTGCCTTCATGTTGTACAAGCTCCTCCCAGGGTCCAACAAGAAGTCTCCTATACTTTGACAAGTTTCACTCTCTTCCCAATGAAGCCAAAAGGTATGTGATCTCTCCTGTCAAGCTTAACTAGGAAGTCTCAATTCCACTAGCATTTACCCTCAAAAATTTTCAGCCTCTAACCTCTCTAGCAACCAGCCCAATGCCTTAATTTATAGTGCAATGGAGGGAAGTTACAAGGTCCACCTTCAAAGGGATAGATCCTCTCATCAAGGGATTAGCTCCTTCTCTTTTGGGATGCATGAACCACCTAAGTGCAAACCATCCACGTCAAAATTCCTTCTAGAATCATCTAAAATTAACCCTAAGTGAGTTTTTTAGAATAAACTTGTGCCTTTTTGACTTTCACAGGAGTCCGCACCCACTCCTTTAGAGACAGAGCGGGCAGGTCCACAGGTAATGTGAACATGGGGTGTGGGACTGCAGGCAATAGTGAGAGAAAGTGAAAAACTAGAACTTTAATGATTTTTAAGGTCTTTCTCTCATTTTCAAAGCTTGACATGAAGAGATGAGGTCTGAGACTTGCTTAGGAGGACAATATAAGTGATGATATACCCATACTAACTGCAAATAGTCATGGTGACAATATTTTGTGTAACAGATTGCCCCCTAAAGTGCGAAGTTTGTAGTAGATGAGGATTTCATTTATCATCTAGGAAGAGTGAAGTACTTTATCATTTCGAGGATCATCTTGTGGAGAGCCCGGTTGGAACCTGTAGAAACATTCAATGCAATATATATATATATGAGATCATATCATCGCTGAGGTAGGCATTCCCATACTCAGATCAAAACTGACTAGAAAACTAACTACTGCTCTGATATACGAATGATCTTGTAATACATCAGAAGTATAGACACATGTAGACACAGTATGGATGCAACCATCTGTTTATGAATAGTCCACAATATAATGAATACAAAATTCCTCGCATCCTGGATGGCGGAAACTAGATCCTAGGTCTTCATTTCTACTTCCCGAAACAGTACGATTCTATCCATGCGAATGAATGTGTTGAAGTCGAACATTCTAGAAACCACTTGATTACCAATCAATGATGTAAACTATTAACAAGTGTGAGAGAAACCACGAGTAATGTAAATGGCTCTCAAAGTACTCAGTACAATCCATGAGATGTGGATAGATGTGTTGATGTCAAACATGTCACGGAATCTTTTAATCGAAGGTAAATGATGCAACCTATCGTCGAAGGCGAGAAACCTGCCATTGAGGCATGCAAATCCCAAGGTAATGATGATTTCTAGGTCATCTTTCTAGATAATGAGCTGAAGTCGATAGAAAGCGATTCGTCGAAGGCAAGCCCACAACACGAAATCATAGATCATGTTTGAAGAAATTTAGTTGCAAGGACTGACTCAGGGATGGTCAAGATGGATGACAAATATTTTGTAGATGAATGGCTTATTTGCACTCACCTCTTGAACACATAACGACACAGCAAATGGTTTGGTGACAATTGACCCAAAGTTAATACCCAGAAACTGGCTGAAGACTTTCAATGTGGTTTGATCAACTGTTAGGTAAAGGATTTCCCAACCCAGGCGAATAAAAGTGTCGTGTTCAAGAGTGGTTACAAAGTATGACAAACAGGCTCATTTTCCTCTCTTTTCCCCCACCATTTCTAGCAAGTACCTCTTTATTTTTGACAAGCTTGAGGAGGATAACATTTGCTTGATTATAAGCTCATCCTTTGGATGAGTCCAACTTAGTTTAAATTCGAACCCTAAGAAGGAGTGGTCCGTTCCTGTTTGTGATTGAATAGGTCTTTTACTGGTAAATTTTAACGAGTCCAGTATAGGAGAAACTCGGCGTTTTTCAATTTTAGTGAGTCTGAAAAACTTAAGAAGACTCCATGGTTGACCTTTTTCATAAATTTGTGTCTCCCAAGCCCAAAAAGGTATAAAATAATACTTGAGAGAACCGCTCGATCAGTACGACCAAGGAGTACTTTTCGTCATTAGTGCCTCTGATCCGAAAAAGTAAAAAAGCGATCAATGACACGTCGTTTTATAACCAATATCGAATTTGAAACGACAAAATCTGGCAATCTTTTCATGTTTTTACTATCAGAAAAAGAGTTGTAAGTGGACCGTCTTTTTAGTTCCATTTTAACGAGTTTAAAAAGAAAAACTTGGTGATATTTTCATGTTTTAGGAGTCAGAAAAGAGCTTAAAGGTAACGCTAATGTTTTTTCGTCGAAAATGACCGATTTCGCCTGAAAAATTCGTTATCCTGAACAAAAACTCAAACATTACTCATACCTATTTAAAATGGATAATAATGCTGCAAAAGTTACCTTTTTAAAGTGAAACATAAACAAATTAATCAATTCATTTATTCAAAAAACTTATAAAAAGGCCTTTCGTAAATTCATTTTTACCGTTTGAGTTTTGGGTGAGAAAATAAAGCTTTTGGTTAGAAACTTCCCATGAAGATTGTGGAAAATCTGTCCGTTGGAATTGAACACCATCTCCTCCAGGTAATCTACATCATCCTACTCTTTAATTTCATCCATTTCAAATTGATTTTTAGGGTTTCATTTCATTTTTTAGGAGCTTTTAGGTCAAAAAAACCCACGCGGGGTCCGCAGGTATAACACAGGGGACTCATGGACCCCGACTTTTTCGCACAAGGAAAAAAGTAGAGGGTCTGCACCTGCCATTAAGGCAACGTCCGGACCCACGAACTGTCTCTAATAGAGAGGGTGCTTACCCCACTCAAAGGTTTTTTAAACCTAACAAACGCAAATTTCACCCAAAAAATCCAATTTTACATATTCTAATTCGCCTTTTTGTTGAATGTAGAGTATACATCATGCTTGATTGGCAAGAACGAGAGCATGAGGACATAGATCTCACCACGATAAATCATCAACCTTTGATTGATGCATTGAAGGCATGCCGCTTATACAAATTCTGGGCCACACCTGGCATGAGGGCCCAGGTGGACTTTCTACAATGGGCGGTAGACAGGTGGAGCATACAGGACCAGTGCTTCTTCATTGGTGGTCACCAGCTTGAAATGGAGCCGGCAGACATATACCTTTTGACTGATTTGCCTAAGAGAGGTGGACACTTGACTATATTCGAGACTAGGCCAGGTGGCCAGTCTGTCGATAGCCTCCGGCTAGAGTTCTGTAACAACCAAACTAGAGACAAAGGGATAAACATCAAAACCATAGCCCTTCCTGAACTCATGGTAATTGCGTTTACTATTACTCGGCTTTGCGGGAGCGCAACACTACATATAGCCACTGGATCCCAAATGCGGATGGCAGTTAACTGCTTTCGAGGCACCATCTTCAACTGGTGCGATGCTGTGTTGGCTAATGTAAAAGGCCAACTGAATAGAGATAAGAACGGACAACTGAAGACCTCTGGATATGGTGCTTTAGTCGTGAGATTTGGTCTGGAGAGGGTCCCAATGTTGGTCCCACAACACCTTACTGTTGGAGTTGGACTTCCTCGAGAGCCCAAACTGATGCGATGGGTTGCAGTTATGGCCCGTCATCATGAGGAGGGGACAGAGGTCGTTCGATTCACTCCTGAGTATTTCCATTGGTTGGAAAACCAGGTTTTTGCTATTCAGGACTTTCCTTATGCTGGGGTAGATTTTCGCAGTGACCAGACATGGCTCTTCCACTAGAAGAGCAATGGGATGACTCAGGTAAAATCATTTTCAACATTTTCCTAATTTATTTATTTTTTGTTTTTATCTCGTCCCAAAATTGATAGTAAAAGTTTCAAATGCATATGTGGGTCCACAACAACTAGCTGCTCTCCGGCCCTATGAGAGGAAACAACCAGCTGCAGCAACACCAGCCCCACAGGACGAATCAGCAGAGACCTTGGCCGAATTGGAGAGCCATCTAGATCACATTCCTCTTCAACTACAGCGCTATGTGATTGGGGTCCCAGGACCTTTCAGGAGGTTCCTTTGTAAGGTGGCATGTACAATGGTTTCTTATCGAGATCATCACCAATGATAGGATGATCACCTATTGTAGACACATATGACATTTTTCCTTTTTGTACTATCATTTTTGTCGATCATAAGGTGTTTTTCAACCTATGATCGAGGACGATGTATATTTTGACACACTCCTATATTATACTATATCACTATTACTGGCTTATCTTGTAAAACATGTTATGGAATGCTTTTAAATTTATTTGTATGTGTCATGCGGAAAGAGTCGATAATGCGGACAAAACCGACCTCCCTAGAAGCAAAGGCTTTCTAGTGACAAACAAGACAAATAAACACTACCTTTCTCTAAACATGCATTGAGAATACAAGTAATCAGGTGATTTTAACATACCTTTAGTCCAACACTTTGTAGTAGTCCAGCCTCGCTGATCCGGATGAGCTCCTCCTTCTCTTCGAAACCTGCATTCACTAACAAGCCAAAAGATTAAATAGCACCTGATAAACTCATAAAATAATACATATCCATCATACAGACCAAGGAGTATATGAAACAAATCATGAATAACAATCTGTTGAGAAAAATCAGTTCATTTGTATTAAGTGGAAACAAAAGAAACCATTACAACCTGAGCCTTGGTGTTGTGCAGGTCCCTCCTAGGGTCCAGCAAGAGTTTTTCTTTACTTTGATCAGCTCACCCACTCACAAATAAGGCTAGGAAAGGATGGGAATCTGTCCTCTCAAGCTTTACAAGGGAGTCCTAATTCCAGCAGCATCTACCCTTAGGAATGTTCAGCTTTCAACCTCTCCTCCCTCTGGCCCAATGCCTGTATTTATAGTGCTTTAGAGGAAGTTAATCAGGTCCACCATCAATGGGATAAGCCCCTCTTTGAATGGGATAGCTCCCCTCTTGATGGGATAAGTTCCTCTTTCATAGGGATACATGAACCATCTGGAGGCGCTCAATACACGTCAAACAAACTTCTAGAATGCTCTAGAATCGACCACAAGTAACTTTTTTGAAGTAAAAATCACGGCTTTTGACCTTTACAGGGGTACGCACCCACCCCTTTACAGACAGAGCGTACAAGTACGCAGGGAATGTGAACTTGAGGTGCGTACACGCAGGTAAGGCTAAGAGAAACTGCGTACCCAGAGTTATATAGATTTTTAAAGACTTTCTCTCTTTCTTGGAGTTTGACATGAAGAGCAGAGGTATAAGACTTGCGAAGGAGGATAGTATGACAGTTGATGGAGCCATACTAACTGCAAATAGTCATGGTGACAATTTTTAGTGTAACAGATTGCCCCCTAAAGTGCGAAGCCTATAGTAGATTAGGGTTTCATATCATCTAGGAAGGGTGAAGTACTTTATCATTTCAAGGATTATCTTGTGGAGAGCCCAGTCGGAACCTGCAAATATTCAACACAAAATACATATATAAGATCATATCATCGTTGAGGTAGGCATTCCCATACTCAGATTGAAAACTTTAACTAACAAACTAACTACTCCTCTGATATAGGAATGATTTCGCAGTACATCATAATCATAGACTCTTGTAGACACAGTATGGACGCAGCCATCTGTTTATGATTAGTCTACTGTATAGTGAATACAAAACTCCTCGCAGCCTGGATGGTGGAAACTAGATCCAAGGTCTTCATTTCTACTTCCCGAAATGGTACGATTCTATCCATGCGAATAAATGAGTTGATGTCGAACATGGTAGAAACCACTTGATTACCAGTCGACGATGTAAACTGTTAACAAGTGTGAGAGAGACCACCAGTGATGTCAATGGTTCTCAAAGTACCCAGTACAATCCATGAGATGTGAATGAATGAGTTGATGTCGAACATTTCACAGAATCCTTTGATCGAAAGTCAATGATGTAAACCGTCATCAAAGGCGAGAAACCTGCCATTGATGCATGCAGATTTCAAGGTACTAACAATTTCTAGGTCATCTTTCTAGATAATGTGTTGATGTCGATAGAAAGTGACCCGTTGCAGGCAAGCCCACAACACGAAATCATAAATTAAGTTGAAAAAATGTAGCTGTAAGGACTGACTCAGGGATAGTCGAGATGGATGACGGGTATTTTGTAGATGAATGGTTTAACTGCAGTGACCTCTTGAACACATAACGACACGACAGATGGCTTGGTGACAATTGACCCAATAGTTAATACCCGAAACCGGTTTGAAGATTTTCAATGTGGTTTGATCAACTGTTAGGCAAAGGATTTCCCAACCCAGGTGAATGAAAAGTGTCGTGTTCAAGAGTGGTGTTAAGGCTTCTTCTGAGACAAAGGATAACAAATAGGCTCATTTTTCTCTTTTTTCCCCCACCATTTCTGGAAAGTACCTCTTTATTTTTTACAAGCTTGAGGAGGAGAACATATGCTTGATTATAAGCTCATCCTTCGGATGAGTCCAACTTAGTTTTAGATTCGAAGCCTAAGAAGGAGTGGTCCGTTCCTGTTTGTAATCGAACAGGTCCTTTACTGTGGAATTTTAACGAGTCCAGTATAGGAGAAACTCAACATTTTTCAATTTTAGAGAGTCTGAAAAACTTAAGAAGACTCCAGGGTTGAACTTTTTCGTAAATTTGTGTCTCCCAAGCCCGAAAAAGTATAAAATAATACTTGAGAGAACCGCTTGATCTTTTACGACCAAGGAGTACTTTCATAGTTAGTGTCTTTGACCTGAAAAGTAAAAAGCGATCAAGGACACGTCGTTTTATTTCCAGTATCGAATTTGAAACGACAAAAATCCAGAAATCTTTTCCTATTTTTACGGTCAGAAAAGGGCTATAAGGGGACCGTCTTTTAATTCCGTTTTAATGAGTGTAAAAGAAACGCTCGGCAATCTTTTCATGTTTTAGGAGTCAGAAAAGGGCTTAAAAGATGAGTCTGAGGTTTCACTTTTTCGTAAGTTTTAACGAGTTCAAAAAAATGATAAAAATGTACTCATGGTTTTCATTTCTTCATAAGTTTTAATGAGTTCGAAAAAATGATAAAAATGTACTCATATGGCCGACTTTCGATTTAATTTACGAGCAGGAAAAGACGGAAAGAACTCGGCGTTTTCATTTATTTTACGAGAATGAAAAATAGCAAAATAATCTCGGGATTTTCATGAGTTTAACGAGTCTTGAAAATAACTGAAATTGACTCGAAGAAGGTTTCATTTTTACAAAAGCTTGAAACAGAGAAAAACTATGCTTCAAAGTAGTTTCATTTTTTCACAAGCTTGAAACAGAGAGAAAACTGTGCTTGATGCCCCCTAAGCGTAACTGCTAGAGCGCATGCCCCCCAGCTTCATTTCATTCAACTAAGTACAAGCTGGATGGAATGAAGGTTCATGTATGAGATCATTTGAAAGACTCAACCTAAAACTGTAAGAAAATTATGCAAAAAACTGAAATAACTAACCTAAATATACAACTTAACATTTATGAGATCTAGTCAAACTCTCGACTCAATTAGAGGAGGATTTGTTTCATTTTTTAACGAGCTTGACACAGGAAAAGAACTATGCTCGGATTCGGTTTCATGTTTACGCAAGCTTGAAATGAAAAAACTATGCTTGTTATAAGTTCACATGCCCCCAACATAATGACTCAAATCAAGGTACATGCCCCCCAAGCTTCATTGCATTCAATGAGGTGGATGGAATGAAGCTTTACTTTCAATATCTTGGAAAGACTCATGGGAGTTGTTTCATTTTTTAGTGAGGTTGACACAAGAAAAGAACTATCCTCAAAACCCTTGTTTCATTTTTTAAACGAGCTTGACACAAGATAAGGAACTATGCTCATGACTACAATCTACAATCTACCTAACAAAAAAAAAAAAACTTTACTCTAAACACCTTGATTCATTTTTTAACGAGCTTGACACAAGACAAGGAACTATGCTCATAAAATCCTTGATTCATTTTTTAACGAGCTTGACACAAGACAAGGAACTATGCTCATGACTACTCTCTACAATCTACCTAAAGAACCTACCCTTGTTTCATTTTTTAAAGAGCTTGACACAGGATAAGGAACTATGCTCACGACTCCTTGTTTCATTTTTTAACGAGCTTGACACAAGACAAGGAACTATGCTCAAGAAGTTCGCATGCCCCCAGTATAATGATGCAAAGCGAGGTACATGCCCCCCAGGCTTCATTTCATTCAACCAGATGGATGGAATGAAGGTTTACTTTCAATATTTAACTTGAAATGGGAGTTGTTTCATTTTTAGGGAGGTTGACACAAGAAAAGAACTATCCTCATACCTGATTCATTTTTTAACGAGGTTGACTCAGTAACAGGAACTATCCTCATACCTGATTCATTTTTTAACGAGGTTGACTCAGTAACAGGAACTATCGTCATACCTGATTCATTTTTTAACGAGGTTGACTCAGTAACAGGAACTATCCTCAAAACCCTACTTTCTACAATCTACCTACATACCCTAAAATCTACCTGATTCATTTTTTAATGAGGTTGACTCAGTAAAAGAACTATCCTCATACCTGATTCATTTTTTAACGAGGTTGACTCAGTAACAGGAACTATCCTCTAACACCCTGTTTCATTTTTTAACGAGGTTGACACAGGAACAAAACTATCCTCGTTGCAGCCTGTTTCATTTTTTAACGAGGTTGGGACAGGAAAAAACTATCCTCGCAACACCCTGATTCATTTTTTAACGAGGTTGACACAGGAAAAGAACTGTCCTCGTACTAGCCTGTTTCATTTTTTAACAAGGTTGATACAGGAAAAAACTATCCTCGCACACACTGATCATGGCTTCCAACTGGAAGAAAGACATGTCAATGGACACACCTTGATCATGGCTTCCAAGAGGTCTTCATCAGAAGGAAGAATAGTTCTCTGGAAGAAACACATGTCAAGGGACTCAAAAGGGATAAGGACATCGCGTTCAAGTAATCCCATAGAGTTTTCCATGTCAATTACCGGATCTAAATCAAAGGAAGATGAGAAAACAGTGAGAGGCTCACTTACATCGGTAACTGAAAACATGGGACCAGTTGCCACATAATTAACCCGTGGCAGGGTAGATACCACTTTAGAATCAGGAACATTTAGGGGTGTCATATTATTAGTAGTTGAGACAAGACTAGGGAACGAAAGCTGGTCTACAGTCACAATACTGCCATTGTGAGGGAAAGACATCACGCGAAAGAGTGTCGATACGACAGCTTTCATTGCATAAACATAGTCTCGCCCAAGGAGTAAATTGAAATCCAAGGGACTTCGAACTACCATAAGATCAATACAGACAGTTTTACCTTCCAAGGTTATAGAAAACTTAGGAAGGATCCCTAAAGGTTCACTAATGGTTCTGTTAAATGCTTTAAGATTCTGCGTAATAGGCGCAAGCTGAGGGGAACCCAAAGCTTTCCACACAGTGTAGGATAAAATACTAACAGAAGCACCTTCATCTACCTGAGTACGATGTATGTCCCTACCACCAGCCTTGATAATGATTTGGAAAGGGATGGAGGAAGGAAGACGAGGTTCTGTCAGTTTATTCCAATCAAAGGAAAAGACCTCAGTACTTGGAGGGGGTTCTGTAGAAACAGGTGAAATGCCCCCCGGCGTAGAAGAATCTGATGTAACAAAAAGAATCTCAGCGGTATGAAGTTCACTCTCTAAAGGGAAAGTGGGATCGACCGAATGTGAAATTGAATCTACCACTTGATCAACTAACGGATCATCAACCTGAGTGACATGAGTTTCACTCTCCAATGGAAGAGTGTCAATCACTCCGTCAGTTGATGGTAGGTTGGGAGAAAGTTTACGTTAACCAGTTGGAAATTCTTGCTATGGAAGAGTAAGGTTTTCCAACAATGTGGAGGCTTCATCCATGTGAGGGCAAATGTGAGTTTGATGACTCTCTTTGCATAACTTACAAGGAAACCTAACTTTACCCTTTTTCCCAGGAACCTGACTATCACTGGTTGATGGATCAATGGAAAGTTGATGAGATTTTTCTGACCATACTTCCAAGACCTTTGGAATACCAGGACAATTGATAAGGAAGTGGTCACCCTTACAAAGCCTGCAAGGGTATTTGGGTTTACGATGCATGTTGGAGGTTTCCTCAACACCACTAACATTTACAGCCATGGTTGGTTGGTTGACTTCTTTCTTATCTTGCTTCTTCTTCTTCTTCTTCTTCTTCCCTTTCTTCTTCTTCTTAGACACCTAGTTACTAGCATCAAGGCTTTTACTAAGCGAAGAAGAAGAAATGGAGGAAGAAAAATTAGGCGAAGAAGGTAAAGGGTCAACAGAAGGTTGGTGATGTTGAGATGGTGAACTCTGTTAAGGTGAAGCATTCGGTTGAGGTGGAACAATTGGAGTATTTGGGGCCAACGAAGTTGAAAATAACCATACCGGTAAACCTATTGTAAATCCAGGTAATGACAAAGTAGCCATATAAGGAGGACCGACATTTCTAAATTAAGGAAACGTACTAGGATTCTCGTTAGGAGGGGTTCCTAGGTTGGTAAATTCCGGAACATTTGCCATTATATTCAACTTCAGTGAATTTTATTAACAATTTATAACTAAAATTAACAATTCACAATTCACACCTAACAATTAAAATTCACGATTCACACCTATGGTCTCTAAAAGTAAAAACAAACAAATTAACACGCGCTATCAAATCTAGGAGTCAAACCACACACAAACAGTAACCTCCCGGACCGAAAACACTAGTTGGTGGTGAAATCCAACATCGCAGAATTCAGTACAGAAGTGGCGGGTGGAACAGTTACCCCGGAAACCTGCTTAATTAATAGACTGGACCAAGTTCCTCCACTTTAACCGTCTTGAGTGAAGTGAACACCCCAGAAAATCCAAGTGAGTCTAGCCTACGTCTGCTCTAGGTACAGTGGGATCTTCCCTCCACCGTCACCTTGGGTAAAACCCTAAAGATAATAGTCACTAAGGTTACCAACAGCAACAAATATACCTAGGGGAACTGTCTACGATCCGACAGCACGCAAGGGCAGAGTAACAAGCTCAATCCCCTTCCTGGCTCCTTGACAATAATCCAAGGTTTACCGACAAGTGACCCCAGGCTCCTCGACAATGGTTAATCTGAGGTTTACCGTTTGTAGTACGTGCATATCTGGTGTCGTTCCCAATGAAGGAGGATTGATCCCCTCACTGGTTCGGACACGATCTCGTGCTTCTCCTTTAAGAGGAGCTTTCCCAGAGTACAAATGTAACAGTTGGATTTATCCTACCGCAAGATAAGCTACTTGTTTGGTTTTACTGTCTTGGAGAGTTAATTACTCTCCTACTCCAAGACACTAGCCTAACCTATGTTGGTGTATCAGAGCCCTAGAAAATAAAAATTTTACTAGATGAATTTTAATTAAGCGTTGTGTTATTAAGGCTGTTATTACTCAAATGGGTAAATGGATACGAAACCAATGGTGTTATGACCCGACTCAACTGAATGCAATCGAATATGATAATGTAATCTTTTCAATTCGATGAATCCTAACTAGAGTAAGGAGAGAGTTTCCATTCACTTCCAACAATGCAAAAAATTGATCACTAAGAGAAAATATAACAAATTCTCTAATACACTAAGAAAGACTAATGCAAGTCAATTCCAAACCATTTTTTATTATTTTATTTTGTGTAAATTCAAATCAAAGAAAACTGATCTAAATCGACGATTGATTTTTCAGAATGTAAACTATGCAATTGTAATCTATGCACAATTCACTTGAAAAGTATGCAAATGTAATCTATGCACATTTTTCATTCATATTCTGAAAATGAGAATTCTAATTATACAAATGTGATATATGCAAGAGAATTCTCAAACACAAGACGATTCTAATGTGATCTAAGAACCAATCAAGTGCAAGTCGAGAAAATTGGGTGAGAGTTCCAAAGATCAAAAAATAAAAACACTCAAAGGCGATTAACACTCATACACAATTTAGCCCCCCCCCCCGGCGAATGAGGGGGAATTTTTTTTGCAAAAGCAAAAGCAAAAAGATGCAAAATTGTGAAAAGACTGAGACAAACCTCCAAGTAATGACCAAAGGAAATAAAATTAAGAATTTCTCAAAAAAGAGACTCAAAACACCCAATTGATGAAAGCTTAAAGTAGGAATGCCAATGAAACAAGCCTAGATGAAAACTTCTGACAGGTAACCAGTGGATCTGGGTAGCAACAAATAAGCTATAAACAAAATCTAATAGGAGAAAAAGGAAAAAATGGAAATTTTCTAAGCTTTTGATAGGGGTATGCAGGCAGCCTGTTTGCACAGGTGCGGCCATGCTCTGTGTACAGAAAAAAAGTGCGTACAGGTACGAACTGTGCTTAATGCAGAGGGTGCGTACTACTCTCAAAATCAAGAAAAATAAAAAACTAACTTAACCCTAAGCTATTCCACCGAAATTCACAGTCAATCAGTCAAAAACTAGAAATAAAATCGACTTTCCTCAAACCAAAGTATCAATCAAAAGAGAAATCAATCAAATCCATGGATTCCCCAGTATGGTCGCCATTTTGTCATGCGGAAAGAGTCGATAATGCGGACAAAACCGAGCTCCCTAGAAGCAAAGGCTTTCTAGTGACAAACAAGACAAATAAACACTACCTTTCTCTAAACATGCATTGAGAATACAAGTAATCAGGTGATTTTAACATACCTTTAGTCCAACGCTTTGTAGTAGTCCAGCCTCGTCGATCCAGATGAGCTCCTCCTTCTCTTCGAAACCTGCATTCACTAACAAGCCAAAAGATTAAATAGCACCTGATAAACTCATAAAATAATACATATCCATCATACAGACCAAGGAGTATATGAAACAAATCATGAATAACAATCTGTTGAGAAAAATGAGTTCATTTGTATTAAGTGGAAACAAAAGAAACCATTACAACCTGAGCCTTGGTGTTGTGCAGGTCCCTCCTAGGGTCCAGCAAGAGTTTTCCTTTACTTTGATCAGCTCACCCACTCACAAATAAGGCTAGGAAAGGATGGGAATCTCTCCTCTCAAGCTTTACAAGGGAGTCCTAATTCTAGCAGCATCTACCCTTAGGAATGTTCAGCTTTCAACCTCTCCTCCCTCTGGCTCAATGCCTATATTTATAGTGCTTTAGAGGAAGTTAATTAGGTCCACCATCAATGGGATAAGCCCCTCTTTGAATGGGATAGCTCCCCTCTTGATGGGATAAGTTCTTCTTTCATAGGCATACATGAACCATCTGGAGGCGCTCAATACACATCAAACAAACTTCTAGAATGCTCTAGAATCGACCACAAGTAACTTTTTTGAAGTAAAACTCGTGCCTTTTGACCTTTATAGGGGTACGCACCCACCCCTTTACAGGCAGAGCGTACAAGTACGCAGGGAATGTGAACTTGAGGTGCGTACACGCAGGTAAGGCTAAGAGAAACTGCGTACCCAGAGTTATATAGATTTTTAAAGACTTTCTCTCTTTCTTGGAGTTTGACATGAAGAGCAGAGGTATAAGACTTGCGAAGGAGGATAGTATGACAGTTGATGGAGCCATACTAACTGCAAATAGTCATGGTGACAATTTTTAGTGTAACAGTATGATTATTGCAAATGTCTACTTAACATTCGAGAAGCAATTGCATCTGCTAATGTATTTAAAGATCTTGGAATATGCTTATATTCAATATAGTCAAATTCACGTTCCAAGAGACGCACTCTCAAAAATAATCTCAATAACACTGGATTTCTAATGGCATATACTCTATTAAGCTGTAATACAACGAGTTCAGAATCTAACCTCACTATCAAACTCCGAATCCCAAATGAAATAGATTCAGATAATAACTCAATCACTGCACTATACTCTGCAATGTTGTTTGTTGTTTGATCGAGGCTTACCCCATGCATAGATACCAACTCGTCAGAGGGCGAATAAATAACCCAAGTTGCGGAAGAAATGTTCCGTGTATTACGACAAGCACCATCACTAAAACCAATGTATGTTTGGGGAGGCATCGACATCAGCAATATCAAGAGTAAAACCAAGATAAGTAGGAATAATGACTAAAAACACTCTCTAAGCTAAACACAATTTTTAAACCAAAACACACCAGCTAGAAAGAAAACTAACCTAACTAAAAATCTCCACACCCAGATTTTAAGCATAATACCTCTTCAGGTAAAGACCATTTCTGGGTTTACCTAAAGAGACCCCGTCAAAGTCTACCAATTCATAGGCTCCTTTTGCCAGCTTTCGCTTGACAGCATAAGGACCATGCCACATAGGTATGAATTTTCCAGCGCCTAATTTATCATTTGCTTAATCGTACAATAAGACTAGGTCTCCTTCCGAAAAATTTCGAGGGGTAACATCTCGATCATACTGAGCTTTAATACGTTTTGCATGAGTTTCAATCGCTAATGCAGCATCACGTCGATTCTCATCTAGCTGAGCCAAGTATAACAAACGTTTTTCCTCTTCGGAAGTGGCTGGAAGTAACTCGATGGCCATTTGCAATGACAGGATTTCGCATTCAATGGGTAACACAGCTTTCAGACCATAAACTAGTTGGAAAGGAGTGAACCCTGTTGACGTTTTTACTGAGGTTCGATATGCCCAAAGCGCTGAAAATAGCATGTTATGCCAATTTGACCTATTAATCTCAATGATTTGTCAGATCATGATGACTAGAACTTTGTTGATAGCTTCAACCAGACCATTAGCTTGTGGATAATATGGAGTTGAACTATCGTGACACAAGCCAAGCTGGCCTGTAAGTTCAGTCATCATAACGTTTTGAAAATGATGCCCATGATCAGTGATAATCACTTGTGGAACACCAAACCTAGCAATTATATGATTGAACACAAAAATCGCAGTTGTTTTGCCGTCTGCCTCAAATGTAGGCATCGCCTCGGCCCACTTGGTAAAGTAATCTACCGCAAGGATGATATAGGCATGCCCCCTGGCCGAGTGAGGGTTACATGTAATAAAGTCGATACCCCATTTTGCAAATGGACCGACGGAAATTATAGGGTGGAGAGGAGCAGGTGGAGCATGCATCTTTCGATCAAAAATTTGGCAGTTGTGGCATTTTTGGACCGCATTAATACAATCTTTAAACAAAGACGGCCAGAAGTAGCCAGCGTGCAATATCTTTTGGGTTGTGGCATACCCAGACATATGACCGCCACACGCTCTAGAGTGACAGTCATTTAGAATCCTTTTAGCTTCCTCATGAGTTAAACAACGTCGAAAAACAGAGTCTGCCCCACGGCGATATAGATTATCTCCAATAATTCTGAATTGTTGGGATTGGAATCGTATTTTTCGACGTTCTGACCTTGAAATTTCTGGCCGAAAGGATTGGGTCTGGAGATAAATGATGATATCCCCATACCATGGATCTAAAGTGCTGATTAGAAACAAGGATTCGTCCGCAATGGGCTCCTCCGCCACAGTTTCCGTGTTAGCACGCAGGAAGTCACACATTAACTTTGCAAAAACTAAATATTTCTTCGACTTAGACTTTTCAAATTCCAAGTCGAACTCCTCCAGGATGACAATCCATTTGGAGTACTTGCCCCCTAGCAATTGCTTGGTCAAAATATATATCATAGTGTTGCAATCAGAAATTACTGTAGTTTTACGTAGTAAAATGTAATGACGAAAACGTTGGACAGCTTGAACAACTGCCAATGCCAATTTCTCCACATGTGAGTATTTTAGCTCAGTTGGATTTAGAGTTCGACTAAGATAATATATCATATGTTCAGTATCGAATTCATCTTCCTGAACTAACACCATTCCGATGGTGGAATGGGAAGCGGCGAGATACAAGAAGTAGTCCTGGTTGTAGTTGGGAGGATGCAATAACGATGCATGGGTCAATGCATGTTTTAGTGCATCAAAAGATTTATAAGCTATCTCATCCCAAAAGAATGGAGTATTCTGTTTCAACAACTGGGTAAAACCCTTTGTGATCTCGGCGTAGTTAGCAATGAATCGAGATAAAAAGTTTGCTTTCCCTTGCAAACTTTGGAGTTGGCGAAGACTTGAAGGAGGAGGCAATTTGACAATAGCTTCAACCTTCAAGGGATCGACACGAATGTCGGCTTTCGAAACAACAAACCCCAGTAACTGACCCGTTTCTATATAGAAAACACACTTGTGTGGATTCAACCTAATCTAATAATGCCTGCACCTCATAAAGATTTCTCATAAATGGATGAGATGATCAGCTCGATGTAATGAATGAGCAGGTAAATCATCGAGATAAGGTTGCACAATGTGCTTGATGTCATGAAATGCGTAAGACATGGCCCTTTGAAAAGTTGCCCCGGTGTTCTTGAGCCCAAAAGGTAATTTGCAATAAGCAAATGTCCCCCATGGACAAATGAAAGTCGTTTTTGGTTGATCAGCAGGTAGAATATTGATTTGATTGTATCCAGAAAAACCAACCATGAAGGAAAATATTTCACTGCCGGCACAATCCTCAATGGTTTGATCGATATAGGGAGTTGGATAATTGTCTTTTGGAGAGGCTCGATTAATGTCCCTATAATCGATACATATTATTATTGTCCCTTGCTTTTTGTTAACAGGAATGATATTCGATACCCAATCTGTTAATGGAATCGGATAAATGAACCCTGTTTTGAGTATTTTTTCAACTTCTACTTTAATAGCAACAACTTTTCTCGGGTGGATCCGACGCAAACGTTGCCGGATGGGTTTAGAATCTGGGTAAGTTTTGATTTCATGAACAACAATTGTTGGGTAAATTCCTAGCATTTCTTCATATGACCAGGCAAGCACGTCGCAGAATTCTTGAAATAGGGCCTTATATGTTTGAATTTCATCTTCCGTACAAGAGGCACCTATATGAATGATTTCAATAATTCCAGGCTTAACCGAAATATCAATAGGAATAGTTTGAGAAATGTTTCCCAAATTTAACTCTGAATCAAGATTTTTCATTGGATTCTGAGGTTCCTTGACATATTCAGTCGTAAAAATTGATGAAAAATCATTTTCAAAATGATCACTCTCTGTTATCGGGAAATCTAGTGTCTATGCAGAGCTGCTAGTCCCACTAAAGCTGGTAGCTACCTTAGAAACAAACAAACTAAAACTACTTTCGTTTTCCTTTATGAGAAATAGATAAGAGGGGAATAAAGGAGACCAACCTCTGTCTTGCGCTTGGTTCCTTGCTTGATTCCTCTCCCTTCTGATAGATCTTCGCCACTCGCTTCCCCGTCTACCCAGCTTCAAAGAGCACCTGTAGAATCAAAGAAGCATAACACTATCCAAGAACATAGATCTATTGTCATAAATAATATAGGACCAGATATATATTGACCACACAAATGCATATATCATCAATCATACAACAATGTGGAGGAAAACTTGAATAACTTTATTGATAATCAAGAAATAGCAAAGAGGATTACAACCAATTGTTCTAACCCAGCATCATCCTCTCAGTAAAAAAGCCATTATTCAGCTCATGAAAATCTTAGATCACCCAACACTACGATATGCACCAAGAAACCAACAACACTTCCTTACAAGATACAAAATTTCAGCCTCTGGATCTCTGGGATGAGGGATCCATGTATAGATGTTTGCAAGGGGGGTGAGTCAGATTTTGATAGTTGATTAGTTTCCTCTCTCTGATATTTCTTGATTCCACTTGGATATTGATGATCTCTTACTCATCCTTGGGCGAATGCAGATAGGCAAGTGCCCCAGGAGAAGTTTCTAGAAGATTCCATGATCCTCCACCTTGCAGATTGACCCTGCCATTTTTCCACTCTCACCCATCGCACCCCATAGAAGGGATTTTCAAGATGCATCACACCTCCTGTGTGTATTTAGGTGGGATGCAATGCACTTTGACCATGGAGCAGGTGAGATGGTCCAGTTTTGACCAGTTCTGAGCAGTATTTCATGGAGAACTTCTGGGAGAAGATGTAATCAATTGACCTTGTTCTTTTAGAGGTTGGAACAACACTTTTAGGGACTTAAGAGCCCTTGGTTTATGGACATTTATGATTGGGGTTGCAGTGCCCAAAAATGTCTATAACAATTGCTCCCTAAAGCATGAGGTCATTAATCTTTTGATGTCGGGTGAAATGCTTTATCATGAGGATCTGAAGTTTTTTCAAGCTGGAAGGTGACCTGTAATAGGATACAATATAATAGATTATCTGCATAATATTTTCATGATCTAGCTAAGGCAGGCATTCCCATGCTCAGCTTTATAAATTCATTTTCATGTACATCAGACAGACAATCGTCTGAGTGTAGACTGATGATTCTGGTAGAGCCATCATCCCTTAGGTTGGATGATTATCTGTGCAGTAATGATGTACATTTGATGTCTTTATTTTCCTGAATATATATCGCAACCCGAATGGATGAAACTAGATCCAGGGTCTTCAATATCGTTCGATGTTCACTCAAAGTACAAGTCGATCCATGTGAGAGATGTTCTGGAGTCGAACATGGAAAGACATCACCTGATTACCAGCCAATGATGTAAGCTGTTAATAGGCATGAGAGGAATCACCAATAATGATGATGACCCTCAAGGTACTATAGTACAATTCACGTGGTGTGAATAAGGGACTTGGTGTTGAACACCACGCAAAATCTCTCGGTTGAAGGCCATTGATGTAAACCTATCGCTGGAAGTGAGAAACTTTCCATTGAGGCATGCAAGCTTCAAAGTACTGAGAGGGTTGTTCCTAGATCGACTTCTTGGATAATGAGCTGATGTCGACAAGAATCGATCCGTCATAGGAGGGCCTTAGTGAATCCCACATCAATGACATGGAACGGAGAAAATAATTTTAATGGAGGTGAAAACGATCGGGTGATATAAGGTTCAGGGTGGCGGTCATGAAAGAATGGAGCTTAAATGTATTGCAGTGGGTGACACACAAGCGAATTCTCTGAGCGACTTCTCTTGAACATATCGGCGACACTGACATGATTGATCGGTAGCATTAACCCCAAATATGGATGATGTGATGGAACCATGGTGATGTGACCAGTGAATGGAAAAACCCAACCCGACTCAGATGTGGAGTGAAAGTGTCATGTTCAAGAGCGACTTGCTACTGATAAAGTTTCTTCAAATTTTCTTCCCAATTTTTCCCTAGTCATTGCTGACCGGTACCTCTTTATTTTTGTCAAGCTTGAGGAGGATAACAGATGCTTTTTCTATAATTTTCCCTTCGGGCAAACCCATCGCTATGTTTTAACGCGCCTAGCGATAATGAAACTCGTTCTTGTCTGTATGGACAAGTTTGTCGCTATTTCGGTTTTAATGAGTTTAACGACAAGGATAACTCGGTCCTTTTCAATTTTATAGAGTCTGAAAAAGGGACGTAAAGGAAACTACAATAATCCTTTTTCGTCTTATAATCCCTTGAGCCCGAAAAAGTATAAAACAATACAAAATGGATGAATTTTCAGTACTTTTAACGAGCCAAACAAGACAAGCACTCGATCTTTTTGTGTAATAATCCCTCAAGTCCAAAAAGATTAAAATCTAAAGGAGGGATAGCACTTCTGGTCCCTTTAACGAGCTGGAGAGGCCAGTGGCTCGACATTCTTTTCATATTTTACGAGTCAGTTGAAAAGAGCTCAAAGGAGACTCGTTTTTTGAGGAACGAGTGATAAATTCGGGTAGCAGCTAATTCCAGGTAAGGTTTGGAATTTTCCATTCACGGCAGTGTCACAAGGAAGGCTAACAAGATCACACTTTGCAGCTGTTCCTCAAAAAGGGTAAACAATCAAATGGAGGTGAATGATCGGCCAATATAGAGTGGAGGTGATGATGAGAACATGACCAAGGCTTCAAAGGCTGGTGATAATACATTCATGATGGTTATTTGCCAGAAATTGGTTCATTTTTTAATGAGCTTAAACTCTGGGGGAACATTTTCTCCTTGCTTATGTTTATTTTTTTAACGAGCTTGAATTCCGCGTTAAAACTGCTCAATTAATCCAGTCATATAATAAGGATGTCTCATATATAAAATGACATTTTTTCAAAGCTTTGCCCTGCATCCTTTCTTTATGCAAGTTAGGAAACGACCAATCCTATGAATTTAAAGGGTTAGAGGACCTATAAATTTAAAAAATAAATGGTCGCTCTTTGCTTGCATGCCTCCAGGTATAGTGAAGCAGAGTTTCAAGATTACCCCTCAATTTGTAGACAAAACATTTGTTTTATCGGGAAAGGCCTACCTTTTCTAGGTTACCCTTCAATTTGCAGACAAAAAATTTGTTCTATTGGGATAGGCCTACCTTCTAACGGAAGTATCTTATTCCGGTCTAATCCCATTTTCCAAAATGGATGGGTGTGTCAGCCAGTCATATATCCTCCGCAGAAACCTACCCTATACCCAAGGTTTCCCTGTCGAAACAGGTCAGGGTGCATGCCCCATGGGTTTCAGTCATATCCTCTGGATCACTCGCGCTCATCAGGAAGATGGACTAGGGATTGATGAGACATTCCTTACGTGAAAAGACCATTTAGGGTTGGAATATGACTATTTTCTATGTGTGAACCGGGGAATGAAAGCTGGTCTACGAGCTTGACCACTCTTCCTTCATGCAGAAAACACATTACTCTAAAGAGTAAGGAGACAATGGCTCCCATGCAATAAATATAGTCTCGTCTAAGGAGTAGATTATTATCCAGGGGTCCTTGGACTACCATTACGTTCACGTGAATGGTTTTCCTTCTCAATGTTATCGGCACATTGGGAAGGATCCCTAACGGTTGACTGGTTCCTTTTTCAATGCCTGTTAGATTTCTCATCTCAGGCAAAAGCGATGGTGAACCAAGTGCTTTCCAAGCAGTTGAGGAAAGGATACTCACAGAAGCCCCTTCATCTATGATGGTACCGGCCATGACCATTCTATATATTTGAGCAATGATTCGAAATGGTACACTAGCCGGTAAGCGGGGTCTGCCTAGTAGATTTCAATCGAAGGAAACAACTAGGTTGCTTGGAGGTGGGACCGCATAGACAGCCGGATACGACTCTGACGAACTTCCTTCCTGCGGTAAAGGAACGGGTAGACTGCCCCCATGTTCATCGGAGTCTTTGCTTACGAAAAGAATTTGGACAGTGTCATCCTTGTTCTCTTCGGTGACTATATCATCTGAAGATGGATCCTCTGAAGGCAAGACCGGGTCAACTGCCGCCTCGACTTTTTGACTTTCGTCTGGTGTGGATTCTGATGGTGTATCTTCAATGATAGACGCTTCGGCTGACCACAAGGGCATGTCAGCTGGATTTTCAACTAGTGACGGACTTCGCAAGAGCTTCTTATATCTAGGAGGAAGTCGTAACGATGAAACCGGACGGTCGTCCAAAACTCTTTTAGCCTCGTCTAAGAAGGGACAACGGTGGACGGTGTGATCACCTTCACACAATTTACAAGGAAATTTACGTCTTCATTTTTGTCCAGGGGCTTCACTTTCACTAGTTGACAGTGTACCTTCAACATGATCATCAGAGTGACGACACCAGATTGTGCAAACGAGGAGACCAGTCCCTTAAGATCCGAGGGATGCAAGGACAATCTTCACTTTCACTAGTTGACAGTGTACCTTCAACATGATCATCAGAGTGAGGACACCAGATTGTGCAAACGAGGAGACCAGTCCCTTAAGATCCGAGGGATGCAAGGACAATCTCGATGATAGTGGTCCCCTTTGCAAATGACACATGGCGATTTAGGCCTAGATGGTGCAGTGTGTGGATTTTCACTAGACGATGCCTGGTCGCCCCTTTTTTCCTTTGGCTCCTTCTTCTTCTTCTCTTTCTTCTTCTTCTCCTTCGTCTTCTCGGTTACTTGATTTTTGGCTTTACCAGCTTCATCAAGCGAAGAGGAAGGAGGAGAGGAAGAATTGGATGAAGTAGAAGGTTGGGGGGTAACTCTAGTATCGTTTAGTTGCTGACTTGATTGTTCAGGAATCATGGTGTTCTGAATGACAGAGGTTGAGAAGAGCCATACGGGCAAGCCGATTGCCAATCCTGGAAGCGACAATGTGGCCATATGGGGTGCACCAACATCTCGTCAACAAGAGAAGGGACTAGGATTTCCCCCAAGTGGAATTCCTTGGTTGGTGGGCTCCATTTTTCTCAACCTAAGAACAACGTAAGAAAGGTGATATTTATTCCGATTAAAATAAATTTTAGACGCTTTGACACAACTTGTTTTTTCAATTTTTAAGAGTCGAGAAAAAACAAAAGATGACTCTAGTCGCCTTCGATTTTTAATGATCCTAAAGTGACAAGTGCTCAGATAGACCTTTTCCTTTAAGGAGTCTGAAAAGGAACGAAAGAGACTACTCTAGAAATCTAGACAGAGGGATTACCAAACCAATCACAAAACTGCAGAATACTTTTTATGGTACGATAGTCAATCTTCCCGAATGGTGTGTTCAGTGCATTTCGATCGATAGGGCGACAGACACAGCTTCCTATGGATAAAGGATAAAGCCTATTGTGGTCTCCCAATATATACTCGACGGTACATGGGAGAACAAGTCTGTACTACCACTTATCGTCTCAAAGTGGAGGAATCACCCAACCAACAATGAAAACAATAGTTACCAGGCTTTACAATGCCAGAATATGTCTCTAGCCTAGACTTCTAGATGTTGTGTGCGAGGTTCCAAAGCATTTTTAGATTCATTAAATTTATTTTAGAGTTGATCTTGCTTAAGAAATTTTCCTTTCAGGTTCATCGCATGATGTAGATGTACAATTCCTAAAATGCAATCTAAGATGACAAACAGTCGTTTAATCTTCTTTTTTCAATGAAAATCCTAGCTACTAAGGAAAGAGAGATGACATTCTTTCAACATAGAGCAGAGAGCACACACTATATGCACTGTCCTAAATCAAACCAACAAATAGTCTAAATGCAAATGCATGTGCATGTATTTGTTTTCAACCTTCTTAATGTGTGAATGGTAAAAAGAAAGCTAAGCGCAAACCTGATTTATTTTTCAAAGCAACATTACTAGCAAGTTTCTTTTCAAGACAAAATGAGGACAATGAAGACACTCTACGATTTGGAATTGAAAACTTGCTTTCGACACTTGAAAAACTACTAATTCAAATCAAATACAAGAGAAACAATGTAATCGACTATCAAGAACAATCGGATTCTCTTCTATGACTGAAAATGACACTTGCAACACTTTCAAATCAAGAAACGACAATACAATTACGCTACTTCTTTGTAAAAGAGAACTGAAAATGGCTCAAAATACATAAAACATCTATAGTTCTTTTCACAATGGAGGCGGAATAATGGAAAGGAAGGGGGTTTCAACAGAGGTACACTGACTACAGGCAGCAAAACTCTTGAATAGAGCTGAAAAGAGTGAACACAGAAACCAAAATCTAGGAGCAGGAAAGGCCTTGTCTGATCAACGCACCTATAACACAGTGAGAAAGAGATGCAGCACACCTACTACACTCGGGAAGTGCGATGCATCCAGAATTCATAGAAGAGACAGTGCGTTGGACCAGGGACGAGACTTTAACTGGGTTCCGGGTCATAGTTTGCAGCTCAGTTCAGGGATTTAGGCCGAGCAAGTGGTAATCAGTAAATCAATCACAGGGGTAGATCTAAAGAGGTTACTAGATCCACCACAAGGGCAATTAGAGAGCTTGTAAATCAATTGTTCAGTTCATAAACAAAACCCGGAGATAGACTGAAGCAGCATTGATCTACTTTGCACTTGCATAGAAAATGCAATTCGAAGGCTAGGTGGCTTGACTTCAGGCTCCTTCTGTAAGTTATAAAGCAAACAAATGTAGATAAAAAAACAACCTGTTCGCTCCCCAGCGGAGTCGCCATTTTGTTATCGGGAAATCTAGTGTCTATGCAGAGCTGCTAGTCCCACTAAGGCTGGTAGCTACCTTAGAAACAAACAAACTAAAACTACTTTCGTTTTCCTTTATGAGAAATAGATAAGAGGGGAATAAAGGAGACCAACCTCTCTCTTGTGATTGGTTTCCTTTCTTGATTCCTCTCCCTTCTGATAGATCTTTGCCACTCGCTTCCTCGTCTACCCAGCTTCAAAGATCACCTGTAGAATCAAAGCAGCATAACACTATCCAAGAACATAGATCTATTATCATAAACAATATAGGACCAAATATATATTGACCACACAAATGCATATATCATCAATCATACAAGAATGTGGAGGAAAACTTGAATAGCTTTATTGATAATCAAGAAACAACAAAGAGGATTACAACCAATTATTCTGACCCAACATCATCCTCTCAGCAAGAAAGCCCTTCTTCACCTCATGAAAAGCTTATATCACCCAACACTGTGATATTGCACCAAGAAACCAACAACACTTCCTTACAAGATACAAAATTTCAGCCTCTGGATCTCTGGGATGAGGGATCCATATATAGATGTTTACAAGGGGGGTGAGTTAGCTTTTGAGAGTTGATTAGTGTCCTCTCTCTGATAGTTCTTGATTCCACTTGGATATTGATGATCTCTTACTCATCCCTAGGCGAATGCAGACAAGCAAGTGTCACAGGAGAAGTTTCTAGAAGATTCCATGATCCTCCACCTTGCAGATTGACCCTGCCGTTTGTCCACTCTCACCCATCGCACCCCATAGAAGGGATTTTCAAGATGCATTGCACCTCCTGTGTGTATTTAGGTGGGATGCAGTGCACTTTGACCATGGAGCAGGTGAGATGGTCCAGTTTTGACCAGTTCTGAGCAGTATTTCATGGAGAACTTCTGGGGGAAGATGTAATTAGTTGACCTTGTTCTTTTAGAGGTTGGAACCACACTTTTAGGGACTAAAGAAACCTTGGTTTATGGACATTTATGATTGGGGTTGCAGTGCCCAAAAATTTCTATAACACTCTCCAGTAAAAACGAAGATCTATAATGAAGATCTTCCCATGGTAAATCATCGACACATAGGATTTCACGAATTTTCTCATCAGTGTGAACAAGTTTGGAAAACGTTGTTGAATCCGAGTTTGATGTTGAAAGTGATTCCTCATGGACCACATTCATTAAGTCAATTTTGGTTGAAGATGTCTCGGTAAACGACTGCACGGACTGATACACAATTTCATATGGACTCAAAGGCATAACATCACCAAATGAGTCTATCTCAGATTTGGAAGGTACGATCCAAGGATCATCATAAATAATGGTGTCTGAAAAACTCATATGAATGGTTGTAGTAGAAGACGATGCATTGATAGGAAGAAAAGGAAACGTTCCCAGTAAACCAGAATCTTTAACTAGTCCTACTCCAACATCCTTATACAGGATAGTTGTTTTGCCGACATGTTGAATACTTTCAGAAGAGGCTGGGTCAGACGAAAAGTAAGTTAGCTGGTCTATAGTTATGATATTTCCATTATGAGGGAACTTTATAAGTCAAAAGACCGATGAAACGACAGTTTTCATAGTGTAAGACCAACTACGACCCAAGAGAAGGTTGTAATCTAGAGGGGCATCAACCACCTCCACATCCAGATTAACAGTTTTGTCTTCAACCCCTATAGGTAAATCCTATAAAATGTCAAAAGGATGAAACCCACAGCCATCAAAGGCCTTTAGAATCGTCAGGGATTGATTTAGTGAAGGAGAACCAAGTGATCTCCAACACTGTATCGACATAATACACGTTGAGGCTCCCTCATCAATCAAAATCCTATAACAAGGTCTGTTTTTGACTAACACTGGGATCTGGAAAGCCATTTGATGAGGTAAGTGCGGTGTACTATTTTCTAGATCGAAAATTATAAGGTTCGAGTCCCGAACGTCAACAGTTCCTATAGCCGACAATAGTAATTTACGCTGCGCTGGACATGATTGCAGCACTTCCAAAGATGACATTGATGAAGGTGAAACAGTTAAATCTTCAACAATGTTATAGTTTTGAGCCGCTCTCGCATGTGGATTGAAAGCCAACTTTCGAAGTATACCCTTGGCGGGCGGTTTGATTACTAAGTCTGGGTTAGGTTTCTCGATCTGTAGTGGATCGGAACCGGGAGCTGAGGTTGATGGGTTAGAATGAGAAGATTTTGCTTCTTTACCATCAACAGGACTTTTACTTCCATAATCATGCGATCGAGTTGTAATCCTAACATGGGACATCATCATTATGGGTTCTTCGGAGGCATTTGATGAAGAACCTATCATATTACTGTCTTGACTTGGAAAGGGATCCTTCAAAATAGTAGGCGTTTGGGAACCTTTGACAATTTTCGCAACCTCTGCATGATGAGGGTAGTCTCTTGTAAAATGCTCTTCATCAAAAATGAGACAAGGATAACGAGGTTTGTGTTTCTCATCATTTGATTCCGCTTTTTCTGGTTTCTCTTTCGAATTTTTATCTGTTTTATTTTTCTTCTTCCCTTTCTTCTTACCACCAGATTTTGATTTGGCTGTAGATGACTCTACAACATGAATATCAGCGGAAATTTCCGCGGAAGAATCTCCTGTCAGGGAATCTGGGAAGGTTATGATAGGAGAAGAATTCTTGGAAGATTTCTTCTTACTTTTGGTATTAACCGTACCAATCATACCATCAGCAGCATGAGACCCTGAAGGAGCTGCATCGATTTGATTTTGTTTAGGAAGATCGGGGATTTTCTCATGTAACGTACTTGACTGCATATAAACTAAGTCAAGGTACTGAGCTTGAGCAATTACTTGCTCCTCAGTAACGACTTCGGCCTTAGCTACATCCTCAGTGATCTTCGGCAATAAAGATTTTACGAACCATTCAGCTAAGATCTGATCAAGAATAAAAACTTTCACTAAACGCCGTCAACGTCTCCATTCATGAATGTGATCTGAAATATAAGTGGACATAGACTGTTTTAACAAATTTAATAATTCTGTGCCATTGTCATATTTGACTGGCAACTAAAAATGAGTTAAAAACGAAGTAGCTAACTGACTAAAGTTATAAAAAGTGGCTCGCGGTAACTCAATGTACCACTTGGCTGCAAGACCAATTAGAGTGCGCTGTAAAAGCCTTAAATGGATTGAATCATCTGAAATGGAATTAGACACACACCAGAGGTGATAAGTCATCACATGGTTCGACGGGTCCTCTCTTGATTTGCCTTCAAACTTAGGAATATCACTAGGCAACTTATTCAGCATTGGCGGCCAAAACGGAAGATAGTTAATTGGATCGTTTGTAAGGCACGACAAGTCAGGCAAGTCCAAAGTTGCGATAAACGGTAACTGACGATTAGGGTCCCTAAAACTCTGGGTCATGAGACCAGCCCTAGGAGGAGGATATCCAGGATAACTAGGAATTAGAATTGCATTTGGGATATTATATCCTCCTGGAAAACTAGGATTAACCGGACCGTATTGGGGTTGTTGAGGTTGTTGATATGTATACCTAGGGTACAGTTGATACTGATAGACTGGCTGCTGCATAGCAGGACCGAATTATTATTGTCCCTGGTACTGTTGATAAGTAAATTGAGGTTGACTTGTGACAACCGTACTTGAACCAGGTTGTCCTACAGGCATTTGAACCAAAGTTTGAATTGTGGATCCAGACTGAGATAAAGATGTCTGAGGAGTTGATACAGGAATAGTAGAAACCAGCGCTGTCGATACTCTAGAAGTAGGTGGGGTAGATTGAACAGATGTTGCAGCAGTTGCAGTAGCCGTTTGAGGCAGAGTACGAGGCATACTAGGCCCAGGCGGAGAAACTACAGAAGGTGCAAAAGTTTGAATAGTAGACTGCACAGGTTGCTGGGGTGAACCAGAAACCAAGGGTTGTCCAGTTTGAGATGACAACTATACATTCAGTTGCAAGACCTGTTGAGTTTGAGATGCATCCCACACTAAGTTCATTCTGAGGTACGGACCCATAATAGGTTGAGAATATTGAGGACCATAACGGGGTTGAGGGTAGGGTTGATAATTCAAAGGTACATTTCCAGTTCCTTGAACATATGATTGACCGGAAGGTGGTTGGTAACCTTGGGTTGGGTACTGACCTTGAGGTTGATAACCTTGAGGCATGCACTGATACTGGGGTTGACCTTGAGGTACATATTGATACTGGGGTTGACCCTGAGGTACATATTGAGTCTGGGGTTGACCTTGAGGAACATATTATCCCGTAGGTATGTACTGTCCTTGAGGTTGTCCCCCAGGCGATAATTGAGGACTTTGAGGCTACCCCCAAGGCGGTAACTGGCCACCTTGAGGTTGAGGATTAGGAATAGTACCTGACATCATGAGAATATCTTCTACACTCAATGGCTTAGTTCCATCATTTCCAGTTAATAACCCTTGTTCAATAGGTTGAGGAGATGCTCCCAAAAAAGTACCAGTAAGTGACTGATACCCAGAGGGAATAGAAGGACCGCCGTATAAAAAGGTTTCTGGAGATTGAGAAAACATGGACAATTGTCTTGACATATTTAACGGAGGATAGTAACCCCTAGGTGTTGGGTGAAAAGGAATACAAGGTGGTGGAAAACTTAGTCCTGGGATTTCCAAAAAATTGGTCAATGAAAGATACCAAGCACTACTCCTAGGTGGACTGTAAAAGATTGATTCATGCTCCCTAAGTTCTATAACAAGTTGATTTTCAGGGATAGGAATACCTTCTTCTTCTGGAGTAGCAAGTTATTCAATAGCTATCAGTCCAGAAGGAAGATTTTGGGTAATTATTCTTTCTACCCTGGGTGAACCAGGACCACTAGAAGTTGGAGAGGTAAATCCTGATGTTGCTGTAGCAGAAAATTTAGTTTCAGGTTCAGATATTTCAGGTTCCTCACCTAAATCACTAGTATATGAAAAAATACCAGTAACTTCGGAAACAGACACAGATTGTGGATTATAATCTACTACTAGAGCTTGATAATTAGGATGTACCACCAAAGAATATTCTCCTTCTTCAGGTGACCCAACACTACTGTCTCTAGGAGTTACAACGGCTCGTAACCCTTGAGGCTGGCTCGGTGAAAACTCAGGAGGTTGGCCCCGAAGTCTACGAGACTTCCTCAGTAATTCAACCACAATTAAATATTTTAACTACTTCACATGCAAACAAAGTAAAATCTCAATGAAAACCACCTAAAGCCTCTAAAGAACCAAACAAATTTGAAACACACGCCTAAAGAATCTAGGAGATCAAACCACACACAAACAATAACTTTCCGTACTGAAAACACTAGTTAGTGATGAAATCCAACGTCGCAGAATTCAATACAGAAATGGCGGTTGGAACAGTTACCCCTGCAACCTGATTAATGAATAGACTGGCACAAGTTTCTCCACTAAACCATCTCGAGTGAAGAGAACCCCCCAGAAAATCCAAGTGAGTCTAGCTGACATCTGCTCTAGGTATAATGGGATCTTCCCTCCACCATCACCTTAGGAAGAATCCTATAGAATATGGTCACTATGGTTACCAACGGAAACAAATATACCTAGGGGAACAGTCTATGATCCGATATGCATGCAAGGGCAGAGTAACAAGCTCAATCCCCTTGAAGGCTCCTTGACATAATCCAAGGTTTACCAACAAGTGACCCTAGGCTCCTTGACAATGGTTAATCTGAGGTTTACCATTTTTAATACGTGAATATCCGGCATTGTTCCCAATGAGGAAGGATTGATTCCCACACTGGTTCGGACACGATCTCATGCTTCTCCTTTAAGAGGAGCTTTCCCAGAGCATAGATGTAACAATTGGATTTTTCTCCTACCGCAAGATACAGTTACTTGTTTGTTTTACTGTCTTCGAGAGTTAATTACTCCCTACTCCAAGACACTAGCCTAAGTTATGTTGGTGTAATAGAGCCCTAGAAATAAAAGGATTACTATATAGATTTTACTTTAAGCGTTATTTTTATTGTTTTTTCTTGAAGTCAAGAGGCGCGGAGATGAAACTTATGGTGTGAAGACTCGACTCGAAATCACTAAAAAATGCACTTAAGATGATAAGAAACATTTCCCTTCAATGAATTTCTAGCTAGGAAAGAGTTTGTGAATGCAAATGCTTGTAAACACAAATATTTCTTTTAACCAACAAATCAAAAGAAGAGCTTTTTGTCTTTTCCAATGCACTCAAAATGAGACAACTAGTTATGCTCACAAAAATTTCCCTTTTCTTTCAAACAATCGAATACTACAAAAACAAACTTTTTCCAAAAGAGATTTTTTATTTTTATAAAACACTCAAAACTATGGAAAAATCTAATCTTGAGAACTATAAACTATAAAAAACTATTTGAAGTAAAAGCTTACAAGATTTCTTTTAAAGGATGTTTTACTTAGCTATAAGCAAAATAAGGACTAATTTGTCCAGAATCACAAATCAGTCAAAAAACAACCAATTTTTGTTTTCTTTTAAAAATGAAATCCAAACTTTTAACACAAGTCTTTTCGAAGTTTCGCAAAGAGAAAGCACAAGATGGATCCCTCAACAAAGGTAGATTTTGCAAATGGTCAGACTCATAAGAATGCCATTAAAAACCAAGGTGATCTAAGGCTTCTAAGGCTTCTAAGCTTTGAGCTACTACAGGACCAAAATGAAAATCAAGCCCGACAACCAAAACTTCTAGGAATTTCACCTAAAACCCTAACGCCAATGGAATTAACCTAAGAAAAGTTCCTGACAAGTCACATGCAGGTCTGGGCAGGGGATAACAACATCTAAACAAAAACTAAGCTGACTAAAAGAGAAAATCTTAAGTTTTCCAAAATTTTGACAGGGTCCGGAGGCCCGCAGTTCACACTGGTGTGGTACCACTCTGTGTGAAAAGCAAAAGTGCGGATAGGTCTGCACTGTGTTGCAAGCCGAGGGTGCGGTCCTCTCCCAAAGTTATGAAAAAGAAAAAATAATCCAAGATCTACTAAATCCACCCAATTCCACACACATCAAGCCAAAAATAGAAACAAAAACATAGTTTCTCAAGTCAAGTAAAGAAAATCAAGAAATCAAGTCCCCATTGGAGTCACCATTTTGTTACACGGAATGAGTCGTTCTTGCAGACAAGATTGACCTCCCTAGTATCTAATGATATCTACTGATAAGCAAGCCAATCAAAAACTATCTTTCTCTAAATATGCAATTTATAAACAAAGACAAACAAGTGTTTTAGGCCTACCTTGGGTCCAATGCAAGTTTGTGGAAGCCTCACTCCTTTGATCCAAATGAGCTCCCTTGTAGCAAATCTACAAACACAAACAAGCACACAAATTAAATAGCACCTGAAAAACCAATATCATAAAGAATACTTATCATGATGATCAAGGAATTCATGAAACAAATGACATAAGACAATTTGTTGAGAAAAATGAATCTGATTGTATTAATTGAAATCAAGGAAGAACTTTACAACCTGTGCCTTGATGTTGTACAAGCTCCTCCTAGGGTCCAACAAGAAGTCTCCTCTACTTTGAAAAGTTTCACTCTCTTCCCAATGAAGCCAAAAAGTATGTGATCTCTCCTCTCAAGCTTAACTAGGAAGTCTTAATTCCACTAGCATTTACCCTCAAAAATGTTCAGCTTCTAACTTCTCTAGCAACCAGCCCAATGCCTTAATTTATAGTGCAATGGTGGGAAGTTACTAGGTCCACCTTCAAAGGGATAAAGCCCTCCTTCAAAGGGATAGCTCCTCTCATCAAGGGATTAGCTCCTTCTCTTTTGGGATGCATGAACCACCTAGGAGCGGACCATCCACGTCAAAATTCCTTATAGAATAATCTAGAATTAACCCTAAGTGAGTTTTTTAGAATAAACTTGCGCGTTTTTGACTTTCATAGGGGTCCACAACCACTCCTTTAGAGACAGAGCGGGCAGGTCCGCAGGTAATGTGAACAGGGGGTACGGGACCGCAGGAAATAGTGAGAGAAAGTGCGGAACCAGAACTTTAATGATTTTTAAGGTCTTTCTCTCATTTTCAAAGCTTGACATGAAGAGCTGAGGTCTGAGACTTGCTTAGGAGGACAATATAAGTGATGATAGACCCATGCTGACTGCAAATAGTCATGGTGACAATATTTTGTGTAACAAGATCCTTTTTGAATGTTGCTTTTTTCTATTTTGGGAGAAAGAGACCCATGCATCGAAGTCAATTTTTATGGGTCCTAGGTGGAACCGGTTAACCTAAAGGCACATGCAACAGTCTTCTTGACTGAGGGATAATTTTGCGCAATTTCTAGGAGGAGTTGGGTTAGCTGTCCAGAGGGATTGCACAGTTTCTGGGAGGAGCAGCTAGTTACTACCCAGAATTGCAAAAAAATTTAGCTGAGCTACAGTGCTGGGCTAGATTGCACAATTTTGCTGGAGAAGGTTGTTTGACTATATTGCACAATTTATGGGTCCAGCAGGATGCCCAATAGATTTGTGCAATTTCTAGAGGGAAGGTTGGTTCCCCTCCAAAATTTCACAATTTTTTGCGGGAGGTTCTCAACTAGCAACAAGCTTAAGTCTAAAATGAAATCATGTGAGGGGAATGAGGAAAAGTACCATGCACTGGTTGGCAAGCTGCTGAAAAACCAATGAAGCTTATGTGCTTAATAGTGCCAGGCATGTTGCTAAGGATGGTTGGTAGGGAGGCTCCAAAACAAAGCTAAGGAAAAATTTTGGAGGGTGGCTGTACTTGCTACAATAGTTTTCTTATGGAAAAATGGTCCATGGAGCCTTGGATGGAGGGATGTAGGGACAAGTGGTTTTATATGGGGTCTAGAGAATTCCTAGAGCCTTGAAGATAGATGAAAATGCTATAAGCCACACGGCTGTAAGACATTGTTGCCCATCCAAATATGGAGACCATGGAAGGATAGTGGAAAAAATCAAGGGATTGTTGTGATCAGAGAAGGAGAGTGCACTACTTTGTGTCAAGTGGGATGATGGGTGGATGTGAGATTGCTTGTTGGAGTATTTTGGGTTTGGTACCTTGACCTTGTTTGTGTTCAATATTGGTTATGTATCATATTTGGCTCTTGGTAAGCTAATGTATATGTGCAGTCATGACTCAACCTAATAATGATCCACTATTGAAAAAAATAGGAGCAACAAGGCCTATGGCGAAGAGAAAATAAGAGGTTTACTACCAGTTAATGGTTTTCTATAGATAAGTGTTTTGAGAATTATTAATTATGACTCTTGAATTTTATGCACAATTAAAGCAATTTTTTAATGTCTAATTATGTCTATGATATGCTTATATGCTTATGATATTGCATGAAAAATTATAAGGTTCTAAGACAATTGTACTGATATACTCTTTGTTGAGATAGATGATATGCACATTGTTGAGCATTGGAAAGGTATGTTTTAACGAATAACTTAGTGGTGTTTCAAGCAATATTTGTAACCTTTTCTTTGTTATAAAATAGGGAGAATGTAATGAGAATAAGCACGAATGACCCAATCACTAATAGTTATCTTCTCTATGCAGGAAAAGACAAAAGTAGGAAGGCGCGGTGCAAAACGAGAATTCCATGAGGAGATAACGGCTGTCCCTCCAAAACCAAATAAAATCCAGACCAGGGCGAGTAAATCAAGGAAGATCAATCCGGGACGAGATGAAGGAATGTCAGTTCGGAAATCTAGGCAGAGAAAAGAGAGGAGTTAACAGTTTAACAGATCCCTCAGGATCTTTGATCCTGAGGGATCGTTACTTTCAATTATTTTGTTGTATTGTTAACTCCGCCATTACTTGTATAAAAAGGGGCAGCATCGAAGACTTAAGGGACTTTTTTGATTATCTTGTATCTTTACTTTTCGTTTACAGACTTCACAGTTGGGCTAAACTCAGACTATCGAGTCTCTTTGAGACTTAGTTTTGTTGTACTATCATTGATGCGTTAATATAATATATTTGGTGTTACTTTCTTCCTGCATCTGAAGTAAATTACGACAGTGTGCCATTGGTAGCTAAGGGCCCGGCTCCAACGGACACTGGCTGATTGTACCATTACAATTTGGCTTTGTGTGGTTTGTTTATTGTTCTTGATGATCTGATATATTTACATGCTGTTCCATACTCGTTCATCGGTAGTTTTCCTTTTGTAAATCTTTGTAACAAGTTTACATCATATTTCCAGAATTGATCACATAACATTGTTCTGAGCTGTTCACTTCTATTACAGAGTTTATAAGTGGAACGTTTTAGCTACATATGGTTGGAGTGATGATCACAAGAAGATGGAATTAATGTCGTGTGTGGACTACTAGTGATTATTTCAGATTATGTGTATATATGATTGACGTTTCCTGTTTATGGTGATTTGCTGTTCCATTTGATTAAGTTGTCTACTTGTACAAAAGATTGCTCTTTCTTTGTATGTAAGTTGATGTCAAGAATTGAGAGTGTTGAACTCGCGAGATTTAGTTTCTTTACTGCCGTTCCTTTTACTGCTGTTCCATTTCTGAATTGTCGTTCCATTCTGCTTTCTTGCTGTTCCTTTTTACTTGCATTCATTGGTTTGGTGTGAGAGGAGGATCAAGGCTGTCGTGAGACACAGCAGACGCTATTATGCTCCCAGATCCATGATCCATACTCTAATTCCTTTTCCTTCATCAGTTTCTAGAGGGATGGGTTATTGCTTCCGTACCCTTGACTGATAAAATTGCCGTGTGTGATTTCTTTATGCAAAAGCAATTTAGCCATAGCTTAGCATCCGTTTACTCTTGTATTTCTTAGACCTATACTACTAAGAATTACTTTGACAAATAGCCTCAAATTGAGATACCCTTTACAATAACAAAACGCTCCCGGATTGACTTGTAATGTGAGATAACTAGAGGTGAAAAAGACCTTGTTACAGCTCTACATTTTGGCGTCGTTGCCGGGGAAAGGGTATAGCCATTTGTCTTTTTAAACAGGGTAGTGTACGAATCTGCTAGGGGAGGGTTGGATTTTAAAAACGGAAGGTAAGAACCTGCGTACGGAGCACGTAAAAGCCCTGCTCCACCGTCCACTTTCCTAGTAGAATTGATTGGTTAAATAGGATTTAGCAGTTTAGTTGGAGTGCATGACTAAGCAGAAAAAGCCAGAAAAAGATCAAAAGCCTCCATCCAAAGCCAAGGGGCCGGTGACCCTTGGACGAACGACCTTCATAGACGAAATCTATAAGAAAGCCGAATCTCAGCCATCAGTAGGTTACAGGAAAATCAATTCTAAATAGCCTACTAGTTCCCTTCAGGCCTCGGGATCACCATCTGAAGCCTTTGCTGAAGTGCACAGTCAAACAGAGGAGCATGACTTTCAAGAAATTGAAAATTTGACTCCTGGACTATTGCACGAAGGGAATCTTAGTAACCTTTGTGAAGGAGGAGGAGAAACAGGGGAAATCGGGGAACCTAGATCTCCTATTGAACCAAACCAGCCTTTAAATAGCCCGGATAAAGGAAGCGCTGCAAAAATCTTCATTGAAGGAATTCATTCACCTCAGACAGTTGGGACCATCATTATCCCTGATAAAGGGAGTGTTGTCAAAACAATCCCTGTTAAGACTACCCCTTCTCAACCAAGGAACACTCTCTTGGAAATTCCTGAAGATTATTGGCATATATTCGATCCCATGGCGCAGAATCAGCCAAACACCCAGACCTCCACATTGCAATATCCTATAGTAGATTCTGCAGCAAATGCGCCCATGAAACCTATCCCTCTCCAGCGTATCCCCACATTTCATGGCCTTACATCAGAAGACCCGGATGCATTTTTTTTTCGAATTTGATGTATTATGTAGAGGATACGATTACACCACCGATCCCCAGAAATTAAAATTGTTCCCCTCCACATTGAAAGGGGCTGCTTTAAGATGGTTTATGGGCTTAGGTCGTGGGGTTATTAACAATTGGGACCAAATGAAAGAAGCCTTTTTAAAGAAATATCAGGATTACTGTAGGTCAAGAGAACTAAAAGATGAAATCTTTCAAATGTCAGCCAGACCAACCGAAACTCTAGAAGAATATGTAGAACGTTTCCAATATAACTTGCAAAGATCTCCCTATGCATCGTTACCTCTGCCTGATAACGTGTTGAAAACCGCATTAATTAGAGGTATGAAAGAACAATGGATTGAAACGTTGAATATTATGGGGAAAGGAGACATTTATCAGGAAAATTTTGCTGATATCATTGATCTGTGTATCAGGAGCTCAAGAGGCAGTACGAGGATAAAACCTGCAGAATATGATCGCTTTACCAGGGATAACAGAACATCAACAGAGGGAGTAACCTGTGTGGAACTTGGAAATTTGCTAGAAAATTTTAAAACTGATATCCTGGGGACATTAACTACACAGCTTGATATTGTACAGGCTAAACAGAAGCAAGCATAGGCATAACAGAATCTAGCGATCTTCTGCCCTCGATGCAGGAAGAAACACAGCCACAAGGAATGCCCGCTGGATACAGTCCAAACATGTGCTATCTGCACCAAGGACCACCTGACTGAAAGCTGCCCCTCACTTCCTGGCTTGAAGGCAGTATATAAAGAAGCAGAAGAGGAGCCAGAATCAACATATTTTATTAACCAGCGTCGTCAATGGCCGCCAAGGCAATCTGGTATGTTTTCAGACCCCTCCTCTTCTTTTCAACCTCTGCCATTCAATGCTCAGCAACAGAATATGTGGCAAAATCAGTCTCAGCCCCCGTTTTCGAATTGGTCACCTCAAATGTTTCCTACTCTGAATCCTTGGATGAACCAATTTGGTTGGCCAAACTTCCCTTATCCCCCACCATATTGGCAGAATAATTCATATCCTCCGCAATGGACCCCTTCTACTTCGCAAGGTTCACCCTGGCAGACAAACTGGCCAAAATCGACATATCAGCCAGCAGGATCAATTCCACTCCCTCAACCAACTCTGCCAGCCTTACAACAAAATCCCCAGCCTAATCTGAGACCGCAGCTCCCAGCCCAACCCAACCCCAATCCGAATAATAGACCAGTTCAATCTCTTCAAATTATAGAATCCTCAGAGATTGAACCTGATCTGCGGGAGTGCAATGATCTTCAGTTAAGATCTGGGCGAATAATAGAGACTGAGGGACATAGAACAACTCACATTGAAGATCAGTTACCTATAGAACAGTCGTCACAACAGGAAGATGTAAATAAAGACCAAGCTCATCAGCAAGTAATTACATCTCCTCCACCTTTCCCAGAACGACTGGCCATTCCACGACCAACACAATATCCAGATTTTGATATTCTGGGAGAACTACGAAACTTGTATATAAGAATTCCATTCCTTCAAGCTATACAGGATATCCCTATATATGCAAAAACCATAAAAGACCTGTGTAGCAGAAAATCAAAAAGAAATGTAACCTCTAACCCAAGAGTCCAAGTAGCGGCACCTTATCCGACCTCTTATCAGGAAAAGAAACACCAGTTAAATACGAGGACCCTGGAAACCCAATTGTCACTGTTCAAATCTGTGGGCAGACCTTGACCAACGTCTTAGTTGATCTAGGGGTTGCAATTAACATCCTGACAACATCAACTTGCCAGAAGCTCGGAATTACATCGGTAGAACCTACTTCCACTTTGTTAGAACTAGCTGACCGATCAGTAATTAGACCAGAAGGCACCTTGTATGATGTCATGGTTTCAGTGGACTCCTAGGAATACCCGACCGACTTCCTGATAATTAATCCAAGAACCCGACTAGATGGACATCCGCTAATTCTAGGTAGACCGTGGCTCGCTACTGCTGACGCCTACATTGGTTGCCGGCAGGGAAACATGACCATAACCAGAGGGCCGGATATCAAAAATTTAATCTTGTACCCTCCAGCGCAGCCAAGCATCACGATGATGAGAACCAACCTGCGCCCTGCCTCATATATCACTGACAATATTAGACCCCCATTAACAGTTCAGGAAGCACTAGATTTCAAAGATCAAACGGAAGACGATGCCATCAATAAATTCATTAATCAAACAGAATCCACATCATATACGCAATGCTTTATGATAAAAGCGACATTTGATAACGAATTAGAGGAGGATCCTCTGAAAGACGAACATGACCAAATTATACCTGTGACTTCTGTCGCTAATAGCAAAGTAGTGCAAATTGAACCGGGGAAAACTTTAAATATTAACGCTAATCTGACACCAGATCAAGAGGCAAAACTCATCCAGCTGTTACGAAAGTATCAGGAGGCATTTGCATGGGACTATCCCGATATGAAAGGGATTGATCCCCAGCTATGCACACATCATATTTATATCGAAAAAGATGCAAGACCCGTTCGTCAACCGCAAAGAAGACTCAACCCCCATTTAAAAGATGTTGTAAAAGCTGAGCTTCAGAAACTGTTAGATGTTAATTTTATTTATCCTATCTCTGACAGCAAATGGGTCTCTCCACTTGTGGTAGTACCTAAAAAGAACGGGAAATGGAGGATTTGTGTGGATTATAGACAATTAAACAAATCCACACAAAAAGATCACTTCCCTCTCCCATTCATAGATCAGGTACTGGACACCTTAGTAGGCAAGAAATTTTTTTCTTTCTTGGACGGCTTCAGCGGATACAATCAGATTCAGATTGCCCCTGAAGACCAGGATAAGACTACCTTTACTTGTCCCTGGGGAATGTTCGCTTATCGAGTCTTACCTTTTGGTTTATGTAATGCTCCAGCCACCTTCCAAAGGGCTGTTCTTAGCATCTTTGCAGATTTAATTAATGATGGACTGGAAGTCTACATGGATGACTTCACACCATATGGAGATGACTTTGATCCAGCTCTAGATACTCTCGAAAAAGTCCTACAGCGCTGCATCGCTACCAGACTTTGCCTGAGTCATGAAAAGTGTTACATGATGATGACCGAAGGACTCATTTTGGGACACTATATTTCAGCAGTTGGTATTCAGGTAGACCCGGCTAAAATTCAAATACTTTTGCTTATTCCGACCCCCACTAATCAAACAGAGGTACGCAATTTTCTTGGTTTTTCTGGGTATTATAGACGATTCATACAACATTATTCACATATTGCCGCACCTTTACATGCATTAACTGGAAATGTTGACTTCTTATGGACAGAGAAATGTGATCGAGCTTTCAAAGAATTAAAGAAGCTGGTATCTACAGCTCCAGTTCTCCGAGGACCTGATTGGAATTTACCATTCCAAATTTCAACTGATGCCTCAGACACAGCAATCGGTGCAGTTTTGGGCCAAGAAGAGGACAAAAGACCATACGCCATCTATTACATCAGCAAAAATTTGACTCCGGCTGAATTAAATTATACTGTCACCGATATTTCATTTTTAGCTGTGATACACGCTGTTAATAAATTTAGACACTATATTATAGGCTATCCCGTTATTTTGTATACAGACCATTCTGCTATTAAGTATTTAGCAAATAAGCCCGTTACAAATGGAAGAATAACCAGGTGGTTGATCTTGTTGCAGGAGTTTGATATTACAATCAGAGATCGACCGGGGAAAGAAAACCTTGTAGTTGATTTCCTCTCACGAATACCAAAATCACTTGAAGCAGCAGCAGTCGAGGACCAATTTCCAGACGAACACTTATTTGCTGTCGCTGTTCAGACTCCCTGGTACGCTGATGTTGCTAACTATCTTGCAGTAGGTAAGCTTCCAAAACATTTAACCCCCAATGAACGGAAGCAGATTGTTCAGAAAAGCACTCGATTTTCGTGGGTGGGGGGCTATTTGTTTCACACAGGCGCAGATATGGAAATCAGAAGATGTATTCGAGAGGACGAAATCTTTGATATCTTGAAAGCCTGCCATGATGGGCCATGTGGAGGACATTTTGCTGACCGAAGAACAGCACATAAAGTATTACAAACGGGATACTAGTGGCCTACAATTTTCAAGGATGCGAAAAAATTCGTCCAGGCCTGTGATAGCTGTCAGCGTGCAGGACGACCTGGTCCAGCCGACGAAATGCCTTTGCAGCCTCAATTAGTGATCGAACCTTTCGAACGCTGGGCTCTGGACTTTGTCGGACCCATCAGCCCGCCATCAAACCAAAGAACCTACATTTTGGTGGCAACTGAATATGTTACCAAATGGGTGGAAGCGGAGGCATTTCCTAGAGCTACAGAAGATTCGGTAATACAGTTCTTGTTCCATTTGTTTGTACGTTATGGTCTTCCAAGAGAGGTAATTACAGATGGAGGACCACAATTTGTGGGACATAAATTAGCTGCAACACTCAATAACTATAGTGTCCAGCATAAAATTACTACCCCATACCATCCGCAGGCAAATGGGCAAGTCGAGAGCAGCAATAAGGTAATAGAGTCTATTTTGACAAAAACCGTTGCCTCACATCGGCGTGATTGGGCCGCCCGACTACCCGAGGCACTGTGGGCTTATCGAACCACATGGAGAAGCACCACCGGTTATTCACCATATCACTTAGTGTTTGGAAAGCAATCTATTTTTCCTATAGAATTCGAGATCCAAACGCTGCGAACTGCCCAAGAAGTCGGATTGGATTTAAGCGAAGCACAGAAAAGTCGATTACACCAAATTAATGAATTAGATGAAATAAGGCTCTCTGCATTACATAATACAGCACTGATTCAACAGCAACGAGCCAAATGGCATGATGCGCTCATCAAAAACAAGATATTTCATGAAGGAGACTGGGCTCTGATATATGATTCTAGATTTCAGGATTTCCCGGGGAAGCTTCAGACTCGTTGGTTGGGACCATATGAGATTCAAAAAGTCCATGACAATGGGACCCTTACTCTGATCACAATTCACGGGTCTGGATATACATTTAAGGTAAACGGACACCGAGTTCGTCTATATCGCAAACCGCTCACTCGGGAATCTTTTTGTCAGCAGCTACGCCAAGATACTAACATTGAGATTATGGGTGAGGAAGCAAAAACTTCCTCACCTATAGATCACTAAGAAATTCATCCTTTATTACCACAACTTGTATATAAGATTGTAAATTTTGTATATATGATTTTAGTATTTGTGTGTGCTGTTCCTTTTTAAAAGGAACAGAACTTGTGTGTTTTTGTTGTTCCTTTTCAAAAGGAACAACACTTGAGTGTTTTTGCTATTCCTTTTTAAAAGGAACAGCACTTGTGTGTTTTCGCTGTTCCTTTTTTAAAAGGGAACAACACTTGTGTGTTTTTGCTGTTCCTTTTCAAAAGGAACAACACTTGTGTGTTTTTTCTGTTCCTTTTCAAAATGAACAACATTTGTGTATTTTTGCTGTTCCTTTTCAAAAGGAACAACATTTGTGTGTTTTTGTTGTTCCTTTTCAAAAGGAACGGCACTTGTGTGTTTTTGCTATTCCTTTTCAAAGGAAACAGCACTTGTGTGTTTTTGCTGTTCCTTTTCAAAAGGAACAACACTTGTGTGTTTTTTCTGTTCCTTTTCAAAAGGAACAGCATTTGTGTGTTTTTGCTGTTCCTTTTCAAAAGGAACAGCATTTGTGTGTTTTTTCTGTTCCTTTTCAAAAGGAACGACACTTGTGTGTTTTTGTTGTTCCTTTTCAAAAGGAACAGCACTTGTGTGTTTTTGCTGTTCCTTTTCAAAAGGAACAGCATTTGTGTGTTTTTTCTGTTCCTTTTCAAAAGGAACGACACTTGAGTGTTTTTGCGGTTCCTTTTCAAAAGGAACAGCATTTGTGTGTTTTTGCTGTTCCTTTTCAAAAGGAACGACACTTGAGTGTTTTTGCTGTTCCTTTTCAAAAGAAACAGCACTTGTGTGTTTTTTCTGTTCCTTTTCAAAAGGAACAACACTTCTGTGTTTTTGCTGTTCCTTTTCAAAAGGAACAACACTTGAGTATTTTTGGCTGTTCCTTTTTCAAACGAAGCAGCATTTGTGTGCTTCTACTGCCCTTTTTAAGGCAATGCATCTGATGAACTCCTCCTCACCCTCATTTTCAAAAGGAGTAGTATGCTCTTGTCCCTTTCATATAAAGGATGTGTTGTCCATCCTCTTTCCAAGGCCATAAGTAGCAGCTATATATTTATGCAACGAATATAAAAGCCAGGATATATCGAGATCAGAATATCATAAATCGCTATCTTTAACAGCTCTAGTATTGATGCAACAACAAAGGAAGGATCCATGCACTCATCATTTTTGTTGTCATGGTCGTACCTCCTCTGCCTTGTTGGAAAATTTCATCATGTTGAGTTCATACAATTTTCTCTATTATTACTTGGAAATAAGCACAGAAGATTTATATCTTCCTATTGGGATGACAAGACTTCTTCCGCCATTCCCACTCTTAAGGAGGCTGAACCACCCTTATGTGTAATTACATAAGAGCAAAGTCTGTTTCAAAAGAAAAAAAGAGCAAAAGCAAAACAAAAAAAGAAATTATTTGTCAAATGCAGGATAGGGGGTTTCATTAAAGAACCAGCCTACTATGATCATAATATTTGAAGCGAAGTGGCATTCCCATCATGGCCACCACACCAGGGATATGGTCCAACGGGTTCACTACATAAACAAACCTTGGAACAGGGGGTCTCATTACGAGCCGGCCTGCCCACGTTTCGCGCCTCTCTGGTGAATGGCATCATGGTTATCTGGTTACCAAGCCAGCATGGTGGCCTGCATTTTGACAAGAATTGCTCTTTAAAAATACACAAAGGACCATGGTTCCAGGGTGAAATAAACAACTCTGCCAAGGTTATGAACACCTGTCGGCAGCAGAGCTCTGTTAATGGTATCGGAGTCGTAATATATACACCAATTTGGATCATATTAAATACTTCTTCCTATCCTCGTAATAATTCTATCTTACACTTTGATGGATACGTTGCATGAATATCTATCACCACCAATCATGGCAAAGGTATTGACTATGACCACCTTAGACTTTATATGAGTGTCGGACATCCTATCCTCCTGTCTTGCATCACATCACACAGGCTTATGCAAAACGCGATCTACCTTTTGCCTCGATCTCGGTATTTCCTTGTCTAATCTGAAACATGGCAAAATTCTATATGCTGTTCCTTTATGATTTGGTGACGGGATGGTGGCTCCTCCTCCATTTGACGGCTGGGACAGCCTATCATATTGCGAGGGGGGAGGTGACCTCATTACTCCGCCGGCCACATGTTAGCACATCATTCGGAAATGATATGGTACAAAGGTACGGTATGGGTTAACGGCACGACAATGCTATTTTTGCAAAAAGTTGTTATTTACAATTTATTTTCATGCATGCATGCTCTGTGTTTTTTTTCTCTCGGCTGCGATTACGTTTTTTGCGACAGATAATTGTTGTTCCATCTAGGATCCCGAAACAGAACCATGGGAGGCAAGGCTATCAGAAGCGAGCCTAGTGAGCTAGTAGTCTCCGAAGCTGCCCAGGAGATCCTAGAAAGGGCGGGGTGGCTAACTTATTTTAGCCGCCTGTGTGAATCAAATGAAACAGTGGCCATGGAATTCCTGCAGAACTTGCAGGAAGAACACTCCGTAGTGGGAGGGAAGCAGATAATGGTCACGAAGGAAATAATCGTGGAAGTAACAGGATTACCAGCCTCAGGACCAATATGGACGACAAAGAAAGAGAGGTTGCAAAAGATCATAGAAATTTTCCAAGACGAAGGACAGAATCTAACAGTGAAGGGAAAAGGAGTGCTGCCAGCAACGCTAGGAGAACCTTGGAGCGAATTGGCAAAGGTGGTGCAGAGCTACATCACCTGCGAGGGGCGAAAAGATGTGGTAAGACCGCGTCACCTTAAGCTCCTGGCTGTGTTAAAAGGAAAATGTTCTGTGAATCTCCCTGCATTGTTAAATTCATTATTGCAAGATGCCTCTCGGAGCCTGAAAAAGGCACACCATGAAGACGCAGTGGTTAGCCACCATGGGTTGATCCGCCTGATAGTGAGTCATAGTCTCACTCAGCAGCAGAGTAGCTGGGGGGAGCTTATTACAGCAATTGGAGGGGGAGTGGCATCACCATCCCCAAAGGCTAAGCATCCCGCCAGTACCTCTGAAACACCCAAGAAGCCCAAAGAATCACCAAAACCCAAGCATCCCTTAGATACACCCGAGCAACCCGAGAAACGCATGGAGTCAGTAAAACGAAAGCGTTCCTCTAGAGCATCTGGACATGCAGAAAAACATGAGGAACCGGCCACAGAAGAGCGTGCTGCCTCGAAACAAAGGCATTCCTCTGGCACGCCAGAACAATCTGAAAAACGCAGAAAGGTGGTGGTGGAAGAGCAGGTGGACAGCACACCCGAATAGCCTGAGAGGCCTAGGAAGTCAGCCCGGTTGGGAAGGATAAAAGGCAGGCTGGAGAAAATCCAGCCAAGCATTGACCAGCCAATCGAAATAACAGATGAGCCACCAGCGCCAGAACAGGAACCCTCGAGGGAAAATGTGGAACAAGTTGAGAACGAAGCAGAAGCCGAGGAAGGAAATGAACATTCTGACCCTGAGGCCGAGGCCGTCTATCCGGGGGGAGCCACTGAGCAGCTAATTCAGGAGGAGGAAATGGAACAATTGGGGGACAGCCCGCCACAGGACCACGTGGAGGAAGAAGAGTTGGCCACCATCTTGGCCAGCTTGGGAGATTATGCTTCACCTTCCAGTCTAGCAGACCCTCCTGAAGGACCCTCTGGGGAAGAGACGCATGAAGAATTGCATGAATAAATGGTAGGAGGAGGAAACCCCCCTGTTGTCGACGAAGAAAATGTAAATATCAACCAGGAACAATATGTTCCCAAGACACCAGAAGAAAACCCACCTGCTGATGATGTGGAGAATGAAAATGCTTGTCGGGAACAGTTCGCTCCCAGAATGCCAGAAGAAATCCTCGATGAAAGAGGAGCAGAACTGAGGGCCACTCATGCGCCCACTGCCGAGGCAAGAGAAATTAAGAAATTGAGAAAGAAACAGCAGAGACTGCTGAACATTATAGCCCAGCTTCGGCAGAAAATTCGAAGTTTGAAGGCCAGTCTGAGAATAAGAAGGACCGTAAGGAGAGAAAGAAGGACAAATGCAGCAGGGTCCTGTCAGATGAGAAGGCAAAAGGCTTATAGGCGTCTCGTAGGTCAATACTCTACTGATAGACCTACAACTGTTCCAACCGGCACTGAGGAACAAAATGCCGTTCCATCTAATATGGGCCATCAAAATGCTGTTCCATCTAATATGGAACATCAGAATGCCGTTCCTATTGACGCTGAGGAACAGACTGCTGTTCCAAATAGCCCATTGGAACCAACTGTCGTTCCAATCAAAATCGAGCCGCAAGACGACATTCCATTTATAGAGGGGCCATCGTACCCCTTTATTCATGTTAAGAAAGATAGGGAAAAGAAAGCAGTCCAAACTGAGGCACCACCTTTAGGGATAATTCGGGATACGAATTCCAGGCAGCGAAACGTAAAGATCCAGGTAAGACTCCCTGCCTCTGAGAAATCATGGAAAAAGGATCCAAAAACCAAGGCCTTGCACCACGAGATAAAGCAAGCCCGACAGGAGGCTGACCAGCTAAGGGAACAAACGATCCCTCGGGAAAAATACGAGGAGTTGCAGCAGGAAGCTGAGCAGTTAAAGGAACAAATGATCCCTCGGGAAAAACATGAAGAACTGCAGCAGCAACTGCGGAACATGAGTCAATCAGAGAGTCAGGCCTTTGAAGGATGGTAGAAGGAACAGGAAAAGGTTGACAAGGTAACGCGTCGACTAGATGCTGTTATTAAACAATTGGACACTGTATGTTCGCTGTATAATGATGTTTTGACTTGCAGGGCCCCTGCAAAGAATTATGCTTCATTTCTCCTTGAAAGATACTTAAGATTGAAAATAAAAGCTGTCAGGGCAGGTGCCCCTATTCAGATTAATACTGTTAATGATTTTATTGATTGTTGCAAACATTATGGGGTTAAGGTCCAACGGTTACTGTGTGAATTCTATTTGCACAATATAGTGCTTGAGCAGGAAACTGATTTAAACCCTGGCCCTTTCGTGGGAGATATACAGCTACAAGCCTTTGTTTCATTCGGGGTCAATCAGGTAAAGTGGCTCAGGGCTTACAATGCCTTTCAGAGGCAGGAGAATAGCCTAGATCTATGGGTCAGGGCCGAGCCTAGAGACCCAGTTCACCTATGGCAATCACACAAAAGCCTTATGAGAATCCCGGGCGTCATAGAACTGCTAGGACCCATGCATGAGGATTTGATCCGAAATAGCTTGGAATATTTTCTGGCTATTAAGGATTTTGCCCTGGATGCTGCCAAATTCCGCTATCGGATTTCTACCCCAAGCATCCAGCTCAAGGAGCCATTCAAATATGACAATTTTGAGCTGGCTGCTGAACAGTTGAGCCTTTATGGCCAGCGCATTTTGCAAGCTGGGCCGTCTTGGTTAGGATACCGGTTCCGTAGCCCAATTATTTGGCACCCTGCACCTGGGTACCAGGCCTTGTATAATATGCCTGCAGATCAATTGAATCAGTTCTTTGATAATCTGGTTGCTCACCATGGTTGCAGACCTCCTCACGAGATGCCCTCTCCTGCCTATTCTCTTACCGCTCTCCATGTTAATTATAATGTTTTCATGAGGCCATGAAACAGAGTAAGCCGGGGGGTGTGTTGAGCATTGGAAAGGTATGTTTTAACGAATAACTTAGTGGTGTTTCAAGCAATAGTTGTAACCTTTTCTTTGTTATAAAATAGGGAGAATGTAATGAGAATAAGCATGAATGACCCAATTACTAAAAGTTATCTTCTCTATGCAGGAAAGGACAAAAGTAGGAAAGCGCGGTGCAAAACGAGAATTCCATGAGGAGATAACGGCTGTCCCTCCAAAACCAAATAAAATCCAGACCAGGGCGAGTAAATCAAGGAAGATCAATCCGGGACGAGATGAAGGACTGTCAGTTCGGAAAGCTAGGCAGAGAAAAGAGAGGAGTTAACAGTTTAACAGATCCCTCAAGATCTTTGATCCTGAGGGATCGTTACTTTCAATTATTTTGTTGTATTGTTAACTCCGCCATTACTTGTATAAAAAGGGGCAGCATCGAAGACTTAAGGGACTTTTTTGATTATCTTGTATCTTTACTTTTCGTTTACAGACTTCACAGTTGGGCTAAACTCAGAGTATCGAGTCTCTTTGAGACTTAGTTTTGTTGTACTATCATTGATGCGTTAATATAATATATTTGGTGTTACTTTCTTGTTGCATCTGAAGTAAGTTACGGCGGTGTGCCATTGGAAGCTAAGGGCCCGGCTCCAACGGACACTGGCGGATTGTACCATTACAGTTTGGCTTTGTGTGGTTTGTTTATTGTTCTTGATGATCTGATATATTTACATGCTGTTCCATACTCGTTCATCGGTAGTTTTCCTTTTGTAAATCTTTGTAACAAGTTTACATCATATTTCCAGAATTGATCACATAACATTGTTCTGAGCTGTTCACTTCTGTTACAGAGTTTATAAGTGGAACGTTTTAGCTACATATGGTTGGAGTGATGATCACAAGAAGATGGAATTAATGTCATGTGTGGACTACTAGTGATTATTTCAGATTATGTGTATATATGATTGACGTTTCCTGTTTATGGTGATTTGCTGTTCCATTTGATTAAGCTGTCTACTTGTACAAAAGATTGCTCTTTCTTTGTATGTAAGTTGATGTCAAGAATTGAGAGTGTTGAACTCGCGAGATTTAGTTTCTTTACTGCCGTTCCTTTTACTGCTGTTCCATTTCTGAATTGCCGTTCCATTCTGCTTTCTTGCTGTTCCTTTTTACTTGCATTCATTGGTTTGGTGTGAGAGGAGGATCAAGGCTGTCGTGAGACACAACAGACGCTATTATGCTCCCAGATCCATGATCCATACTCTAATTCTTTTTCCTTCATCAGTTTCTAGAGGGATGGGTTATTGCTTCCGTACCCTTGACTGATAAAATTGCCGTGTGTGATTTCTTTATGCAAAAGAAATTTAGCCATAGCTTAGCATCCGTTTACTCTTGTATTTCTTAGACCTATACTACTAAGCATTACTTTGAAAAATAGCCTCAAATTGAGATACCCTTTACAATAACAAAACGCTCCCGGATTGACTTGTAATGTGAGATAACTAGAGGTGAAAAAGACCCTTGTTACAGCTCTACACACATGAGTGTAAGGGGGATGGACCCCATAGTTGTTACAAAGAAAATATTTAGGTTGTGAGCCTGCTAAGGATTTGAGAAAATTTACTTCTTTGTTTAATGAAGTTTCTATGTTTATTAATGTGATGAAATTCCTAATGAGCTTGGAATCCCACATTGTAGAGTTGCGCTAAAAGGAAGATGTGAATAAAGGATTAGTTAGAGAGGGAATTTCTACATCAATATGACCATGATGGATGATGGTGTCACAATTGTGTAATGGCTTAAGAAGGGAGCTTCCCTTAACTAAATTTTTTTCTTGGTTGATATATTTTATTTATGAAAACAATATGAATGCATGAATGGTAAGCAAATATAAACTATTAATTTCTTTGTTTCAAGTAATACAATAAGGTTACCTAAGGAATTCCATGTCACATGGAATGTTCATATGGAAAGTATGAAAGAGTAATATCTTGTTGTTAGCTACCACATGAAAGAAATTAGTATTCTTAAGTTGATACTTATGAGACATGTCATGTGAATGATTGAAAACAAGACGGGTTGAAAATCATATTTTAAAAATAAATGTGTATGAATAGCATAGAATATGTGCAAGAATGATGCATGCATGAAAAGATGTGTATGTGCATGTTTGGGTGCATGATTGAAGGCATTGTTTGAATGTGTAAATTTGATACAAATTGCAATTCCATTTATAAATATCCATTGAAACTTGTTTGTAAGAAGTAAAAATGATAGAGTTGTAACTAATATGTGAGGTTGAGATCATTTCAATGGTTGTCCACTTTTACAACATTAAGTATGCTAATAAGCTAGTAGAACTCCTTGAAAATATTTTTTTTGAGAATGCATGTGATGGTAGTTAAGTAAATGGGGAAAGTATAAAGAAAAGGTAAAAAGGTAAAGGAAATGGGTAAGAATTCATTTCTGGTAAATTTGATAATACATGTATTGCATGGATGCCCAAGAAGGGGTATGGTTCAGGCAGAAAAGTTTCGTTGCAAAAATATTTAGTAAAATATTAATAATGTGTGTAGGCATTGAGGTACCATGTTGAACATAAATGAAATGAATAAATAATACTCTCATGAGATAACATATGTCTAAAAATTCATGAAAATGTAGGAGGTTTGAGGCAAATGTAGGGACTGCAATTGTGTTCATTAGTCCATGAGTATTGTTCAAATAGTTTATAAGAATGATACAAGTGATTCTAACATATAATTTTGCGCTTGTTCTAAGGAAAATGTAATTCAAGGATTTTATTTTTCTAGTTAATGTGAAAATTGTATGGAATTGTTGATATATGAAAGCAAGTTTGTCATTAATACTAGGTGGGTTATGGGAAAGACAAGAAGCCTTTAGTGTGTAATATTACTAGAATTTTTGTGATTCATCCATGATTTATTATGGCATGATTTTGTCATGACATTACTATTATTAATCATGATGGTACATATGTTTGGTGCATTGAGTGCACACATGTTTGTATGAGACAATTATTTGACTGACATGAAAACGAATAACTTCTAATAATTTTGAGGAATTGTTTAGTAGTGGAATGAGTGACACGAATCCCTCATCCTACAAAGAAGATTGGAAGCTAAATACTCATGAATTCAGAGTTATGCATCTTTGAGTTTTGACCCTTTAGTTGTTGGAATAAACGTTTGAATGAATTATGGAATTTCTCGAATGAATGTGATGCAAATAAATAATGAAATGATAGCTTGATTGGAATTTATTTTTAAATAAAGTGAAGTGATTAAATTATTATGTGTATAATAATTTTGAGATCATTTCAGGGAATGTTATAAATATTGCAATGAAAATATTGTATCTATGAACACTCACAACTGTTTTTCTTATTGAAAGTTCATAGTGCAATTGAAATGACATTGTCTATGATAATGAAGTGTGGGTACTACCATATGCAAGATTCAAACATCATGAGAAGAATCTCATATTTATGAAATATGATTCCTATATGAATCAAGTTCGGAAAAGAGGAGAAAAACGGAAAAATATTCTATTTAAATTATTATGAAATATCTCATTGATATTGTATCATTGTGATATAGGTTAGGAAGGATAGATGATGGTTTTGATGCTAAAAATCAGAGGAACAAGGCCATTTTGGTCACATTAGAACCCTATGACATACATTGATCACTTTGAGTTATATTATGACAAATGTATTGTGTTATTTAGAGCAAGCTAGAGGGATTCCTTACCTGTAAGCCTCCATAAGTCTCAAGGATCTTCTTGTGCGAGGAATCCTTTCCAAGGATTAGAGCACCTTACGAAGTGGGGAGAGAGAGAAGGGAATTCCTGAACTTGGAAGGTGTGTGACTGAAAGGAAGGGGAGAATTGAATGAATTGGTTTTCAAAGATTCATGTACATACTCATTGGGATCATGAATCCGTTGGGTGTGTCCAAGAAAACAATGAGCTAAACATGTTCAATGTGGAAGCCTTATTTGGCAATGAACAACCATGTAGGAATGTGTTAGAATGTTAGAAGGTCTATTAGTAATTATACCATGAACAATGAATGACATTGCTTGAAGTTGCAACTAAGGATATGGGAAACATTATTGATATGAAAGTGGCATATCCCTTCTTCTGCATAAAATGGTTCTACGAATAGTAAAACAATGAGTGATATCCCTTAAAGGGGGAGGGAATTGTGACACCCCTTTAATTACCCCAAATTTTGTAATGTAATTAAGAACATATACTGTTGGGGTTCCAACATTGATGTTATGATTTTAAACCCTATTATATGATACAATGTTTATTTGTATTAATAAAAATGTTAGAACTAAAGAAAGGGAACAATCAATAGATTATGATGCATTGGGAAGGGGGAAAACTTCACTTAAGAGGATAAATATACCCTTGGTGAATATTTTCCTTTGATGTGATGGTTAGTCTTCCTAAGAATATAAAAGATTGGGAAGATAAAGGGTGAAAGTGTGATTATAAAAATAAGAGGGGGGATTAATGAAGGGGTTCTTATTTTTGGTTCTTAAGCTTGTAGTTTTTCTCTCTTCTATTACTCTCTCATACATCTCTCTCTCTCACTCAGGAATTTGAATTTGGATGAGAATTGATGGCATCTTATACAGCATGAAATGAATGTGTTACGACACTTTCTCTTTATACCAGATGGTCTTGATGACTACAAATGGTCTTATTTATGTTGCAGATAGAGCATTGAATATGGGAGGGTAGAGGGATTGCAGAGATCAGAAAAGGAGTTCCTTTTGTCATGTAGATATGCATTGTTTTTTTGTGAATTTGAACTTTCTCAAAGATGAAAAGGCTAATTATAGAGTTTTCATTTTTCTGTGAATGAGAATGGCATTCAATTTTGGTGTTAAAATTTCATTTGATTCTTAGTGTCATAAATACTCTTGAGTTAAGTTCTCCTTAAGGCATCAAGACCTATCACGTGGGTGACCAGTTTTGAGAAAAAATGCAACATAATTGAGGATTTGGTGGGGTTGAATGAGGTTCACTCTAATTCAGTTTCTAGTATTTTTCTGGCTAAAATAGATAGATATTTTTTTTTGTGTTAATGATATTTTTGGCATAGATATTTTAGTGACATGCATGATTATTAATTTCTCTCTCCAACACGTTTATATGTACATGCATTTAACCTTCAACAAATGTATCATGGTCATAGTTTTTATATTATTTGGTTGTATCTTTTTATATGTATTAAATTTTGTAACAACATTGGTTGAGGAAGATAGGCTTCCTAAATTCTTTTTTAAAGAGGCCATGTTGGAATTTCTATTGTAACTTTCCTCTAGGAGGTTCCAGAAGCTAAAACTTGGACCATAGTGAAGGGAAATATTTACTATCCTCTAGTCTAATTTTTAGATCTTGGGTGACGAAATTTTAGGAAAAATGATAAGAGGAAGTTGGGCTTCCTAAATCAATTTTTAAATAGGTCATGTTGGAATTTTTGTTATAAATTTTCTTCTAAGAAGTTCTAGAAGCTAAACTTGGAACATAGTGTGGGGGGGGGAATCCCATTATTAATATGGTATAACTTTTAGAAATCAGGTCACAATATTTTTGGATATATTATTAGAGGAAGTCAAGCTTCTTGGATGCTTCTAAAATCATGCATCATACAAGTCACGTTGGCATTTCTTCTATAAAAAAAAATTGGGTGGTTCTAGAGGCATAAAATTGGACCATAGTGAGGGGAAACATCACTCGTTAGTTGATCTAAATTTCAAATCTTGGGTCATGACATATTTTTATTTTTTCTCCGTAAAACTATGCTAAGTATTTATATTATGTACAGAAGAACATTACAGGCAGTGAAACTGGTTTCCCATGGCCATCTATGGCACTGTGGGTTGGCAGCTGGCTTTAGCATAGAGATTTGACCCAGCTGCCTCAAAACTCATCAAAATTCTCCTTTTAACATTGACATTGCCCTCGCAGGAGCTATGACCCAAAAAAACACCCTCGCAGGGGCGACCGTGGACATGTGCAAACACCCAGAACAGACATACTAACTGAAACAAAATCAAAGAAAGACCTGCAGACAAACTAAAAGACCCATACAAAAGCATTTGAATTATCCCAAGCATGGAAATCGACCGAGAGAGAAGACCTCAAAACAGGACCTGGGAAAAAGATGGCGGAGCCGGTGTTTGCTACTCCTCTGGTTCCTCCTCAACGATCGGGACCCAACCATATTCTTCGTGGAGTCCAGCCTGTTCTTCTCCCACTTTGGACGTGGACGCCTCCTGCGTCTGAGTTTGGGCGGGTGCCTTCTCAGGTGCTCCTTTTGCCTGTGCCTCAACCCTTCCCGCTTGGTCTTCGGAGGGCAATTCTCTGCTGATCGACACGACATTGTCCTCCTCTGCTTCCCTAATGAAGAGAACTGAAATGTGGGCATTGAGGCGTCCCAGATTAAACACTGCGGTGCCGAACGCTGGAAGCGCTGGTGGTCCTTCAAATGGGTTGCCCGCATCCAAGAACTGTGATGCTTGCAGGTGGGGAGTTCCAGCCCGTCTATAGGAGTAGCAGCAGCAACAATGGTGGTGGGCATCCACTGCTGGAGGGCGAGAGGAGCCCCCACGACCAGTTCCGCGTCTGCACGGCTGTCGTTCTCTTGTTCTAGCCATGTTGGCAATGGGACTGGCTGCCAGAGACAGAGCTTCCAATGCAAGATTCCTCTTCTCAGCACCTGAAGATTGTGCTTTGATGCCCCTCCCTTGAGATGCAGGGAATTTAAAGTCCTCAGTGTTTGCCAGAAGGCAGAGAATGTCCCGGCGCGACTGCGCAGCGAGCTTATCGTGCTGAGAATGGCGTGATTCCATACTTTCACCCGACTTAAGTCCATTAACTAGCCCTTGAACCTTGAGCGCCATGAATGCGCCCTGCCCTCACAGCGAACCTTCATTAATGCCATTAAGGATTCTGAGTGGGAGCCTCCCCATTTAAGTCTTCGACAGTGTCCCTGAAATTCCTCCACGAGCCGGCTCGTGTCATCACATGCTGGCCATGTGGCCTAGCATTCGCTCCTGTGCGAACACCCGCATCCGGGTTTGGGTCATGACATATTAAGAGATATGTTCAAAGTAATTCAATCTTCCTTGAAACTCCTAAAATCATGCATCAAACATGCCATGTTGAAATTTCTACTATAACTTTTCATCTGTGAGGTTCTAGAAGCTAAAACTTGGAACATAGTGAGGGAATCTCCCATTGATTATTTGCTTCAATTTCTAGAACCTAGGATCCTATAATTTAAGATATATACCTAGAGGAAGTTCCTATAATAGTTTTCAGAAAAAGTGTTTGGAGAAATGCCTAAATGGTTTAATGATTCATTGCATACAAATTGTTTGATGAAATTCCCTAATGAAAATGTTGTTTTCTGGATGGGCATAATATTGTTGTATGTTAGCATTGTTTTATGGTTGTGTTGTTGTAGCTAATCTATCACTATTTTCATGCAAATAATTTGAAGAAATGTATTAAAGGTGTTTTATTACAATTTTCATACAAACTATTTATTAAAATACCTCAAAGACAAAAGTCAAAAGCTACATGATTGAGTGGTATATTACAACTAGTATGTTACAGGTGGAATCAAAGCAATGTTTCTTATTTGATTTCATAGAAAATTATTGACAAAATGTATACAAGAAAAATACTACTTAAGTGGTTGTATACAAAGTATCTGAAGAAATGTTTACATGTAAAGTATTTGATGAAATGTATGAGAGATGAAATCACGTTTTTCCAAGTGCAGTTAGGATAAATTTAGTATTGGTATGTGAAAAGATGGTATTAGAGTGTATTCCAAGCTATTAAAAAGAAAATGAAAATTTTGGGTACCTCGTAACCTCTGTAAGTGATTGAGAAAGTGTGGTATGTGACATATAGATTAAAGTAATATGTTGTAGTGATTCCTCTATGATCTCAAATAACTGTTAGGTCCCTATAATACTAGTGATTCCCCCATTAATATTGTATTTGTATCCCTTATTAATCTTGTTGTGCCCCTATTTTCCCCATATTGTTATTACTGTGCCCCATAGAATCCCTCTATTGTTATTTTTGTGCCTTTATATTATTATTGTTAGGTTGGCTTGGTTATATTGTGACCCCTTAGAATCCTATATATAGAAAGGAGGTTGTGTCATTTGTATCATCAAAGAATTGTTCATTTGTGTGATGTAAATGAGGTTTCCCTCTCGAAGAGGCTCAATTCTAAGGCGTTGATATATCTTTTCTATCTTTTTGTGAGCTAGTTTCATAACATTTGGTATCAGAGGTTTGGATTCTAGGGTTTCGCTGCTCCAAACAGGTCATTGTGGCATTTGTGCTATACCTATTTTTCTACAACGTTTCAGATGCTAACAAAAAAAACCATTTGGGCCGAAATTTTTCTGAACCTCAGGTCCGAATTTCAGATCTTTTCGTGCTATATTTGAGGAGATATGATCTGAGGAAGTTGGCCTTTTTGTAGACTCCTGAATTACATTCCAAACAGGTGACCTAGGGAAAATCCTCATAACTCTTGTTTTGAGAATCAGATTAAAATTTCATAAGAAGTTACAAAAAGAGGACATATTGTAGTTTCTCGTATATATTTTTTTTATATCGGAAGGTCAAAAGAGTGACATGTGTCACTTCATACAAGTCGCTCTTCTAAAACGTTATATAATCAGGTCATCTTGGGATATTGTGCATAATGTTTTCTTGGAGAATCTAAATTTGATCAGACTAGTGGCATTGGAAAGAGGATGCAGAGGGCTACTATAGGTCATAATTTCAGAATTGTACGATTGAAAATTACAAAGATACATCAGATCCAATATCGAGCTCCTACAAAGTGAAAAAAGGTGTGTAGTTTTTTTTTTAAGTTTTGCTTAAGCTTTATTTGAAAAATTAGTTTAAAGGAATTAAAAGGGCATATTAAAGCGTTATTATCAGTAATTGATGCCCCAAGGAAAGAAAATGCAAACACCTAGTAAGCAACCTAAAAGCTCTAGCATGACTCATGAAGAAGAGGAAGAAATGCAACATGATATATCAAAATTGCAAGACCAAGTGCAACAAATGTCACTCGCACAAAAAGTAACGGAATATAAGATGGTTGGTTTAAAGAAAGATGTAGAAGCTAAGATGAATGATGTGGAAGCTAAGATGGATGATTTGAAGATAGATTTGAAGACAGATTTGAAGATAGGCATGGAATATTTGAAGACAAACATGGAAGATTTGAAGATAGATTTGAAGATAGATTTGACAAAGTTTCTACAAGGAATGCTTACTAATGGTGAAAGGGTAGTAAAGGAAACTCATGACGAGAATAAAATAAATGTTAATCATGATTTCATAGACTCTAATGTTGGACCGAAGAACCACCATATTCCAAAAATCGATATGAGGAAGTTTGATGGCAAGGATCCCGCAACATGGATACTACAGATGGTGCAATTTTCGATCTCCATAATGTGCAAAACACACAAAAGGTACGTATTGCAACTTTATATTTGGAACCAAGTAAATTTGTATGGTATCGATCGCTTTGCTCTCGTAATAAAATTGTCACTTGGTCAATTTTTATGGAAGAAATGACAGCACATTATGAGGATACAAAAAGCAACACTTTTTTTAGCCAATTGATAAGTCTTAAACAAAAGGGTTCAATGATGGAGCACATTGAGGACTTCCAAAAATTGAACATAAGGGTAAAAGATATTCCAGAGGAGCATAGGATTTATGTGTTCATAGGGACTTTAAAGGATAATATCTAACATGAGGTTCACCTTTGGGAACCTGATTCATTGGAGAAGGCATTCAGGTTAGCAAGAAAAATGGAAAGAAAAATTATGGCAACCAGGAAGCCTACCACTCACAACTATAAAGATGGAAGTGTTGTCACCCCTAGCCTTCCACAACCTATAAGGTTGAAACCACAACAATTGGAAGAAAAAAGAGCAAAAGGGATTTGTTATAGTTGTGATAACAAATACAATAAAGGTCATAAGTGTGTTGAGAAGAAATTATTCTACATAGATTGTGAAGAGGAGGAAGAAAAAGAACAAGAAATGTCAAAAGAAGAGGATATACTCCAAGAACAAACCCTAGATAAAGAACTAATGAATCCAGCCATATCTTGTAATGCATTGGCTAGAATTACCACTCCCCAAACTATCAAGATAGAATGGCATATCAAGAAGAAAAAGTTAATAGTGTTGATTGATGCAGGAAGTACCCACAATTTTATTCATTGTAAGATAGCAAAAGAATTGAATTGCTTCCTATATCTAGCACCAGAGTGTCAAGTGATGGTTGAAAGTGGAGGAACCATAAATTTCTCTAGAAAGTACCATAATATCAAGCTATCCATGGGAGAATATATATTGAATAGCCCAATTCTTTCGATTCCAATGGGAGGTGTTGATGTTGTAATAGGAGTTGAATGGCTACAACCCTTGGGTACAATAGCTTTTAATTTTCAAGAACGTTTCATGAAGTTTTCTACGGAAGGAAAGGAAGTTGAATTAAGGGGCATTGTAGGGAAACCGGGAAAGATAATCAGCTCTAAAGGTATGACAAAGCTTCCAAAATAGGAACAATGAGGTGTAATTGCACAAATATGTTCGCTAGATGTTTCCACATCGAAATCATATATTTCTCTAGATCTCCAAAAAGTCTTGGACACTCATTCAAAGGTATTTGAGACTCCCAAAGGTATCCTACCTATTCATGATCATGTTCATGCTATTCATTTGATTCCAGGAAGTGTTCCTCCAAACATCAAGCCGTATAGATATCCCTATGCCCAAAAGAGTGAAATTGAACGTATGGTTGCAGAAATGCTAGAGGCTGGTATAATTCAACCTATTCAAAGTTCTTTCTCTACACCAGTAGTGTTCGTGCACAAGAAGGATAGATCATGACGCATGTGTCTGGATTATAGGGAGCTCAACAATATCACTATTAAAGATAAGTTCCCATTCCTGTCATTGATGAATTATTGGATGAATTGCACGGGTCAATTTACTTTGCATAGTTGGATCTTCATTCAGGATATCATCAAATCCAAATGAAGACTAAAGACATTCTGAAAACAACATTTAGAACTCATGAGGGTCATTATGAATTTTCGGTCATGCCTTTTGGCCTTACTAATGCACCTTCTACATTTCAAGGTTTGATGAATTCCATTTTCAAACCCTTACTTAGAAAATTTGTGTTAGTATTTTTTGATGATATACTAATCTACAGCAAGTCTTGGAAGGATCATGTTGAGAATGTTGACAGGGTGCTACAACTATTGGAGGAGAAACAATTATATGCAAAAAGATCCAAATGTTTCTTTGGAGTACAAGAGGTGGAATATCTGGGTCATATTGGAAAATCCCGACATCCATAAAGAATTTGCGAGGATTTCTCAGGTTGATAGGGTATTATTTCAAGTTTGTTAAGAATTATGGGAGAATAGCAACACCTCTAACAACATTATTGAAGAAAGATGCATTTCATGTACTCCAAAAGAAACAAAGACCTTCGAACATCTTAAAGAGGCAATGTGCCAAGCACCGGTCTTAGCTACACTAGACTTCACAAAAACCTTTATTGTGGAATGTGATGCTTCAGAAAATGGAATTGGTGTGGTTTTAATGCAAGATAAAAGACCCATTGCTTTCGAAAGTCGTCCAATCAAGGGAAAGTATTTACACAAAGCTATTTATGAGAAGGAAATGTTGGAAATACTACATGCACTTAAGAAACGATGACCGTACCTAATGGGAAGACACTTCAAGGTAAAAACAAATCATGATAGCCTTAAATACTTTTAAAAAAAAATATTATCCTCTGAAGAGAAAAAAAAATGGGTCACAAAGATGTTGGGTTATTACTTTGAAATCATATACAAAAAAGGGAAGCAAAATGTTGTGGCAAATGCACTCTCAAGAAAGGATGAGGATGTGGAAGCATTGTTGTGTGCCATTTCTATTATCCAACCAGATTAGATAAACGAAGCAAGGGAGGAATGGAAGAATGATGAAGATGTGTGGGCACTTATTCGAAAGTTACAAAAATATTCCAGTACATCTGATAAATTTAGCTGGAAAAATGATTTGTTATGGTACAAAGATCGCTTATACCTCTGTAAGAATTCCCAAATCAAACAAAAGATTCTTATGGAATTGCACACTTCTCCCTTAGGAGGGCACTCAAGATTTTTAAAAACTTACCACAGGGTTAAAAAGGAATTTTTTTGGGATGGCCTTAAATCGGATATTCAAAAGTTTGTGGTGGAATGTTTGGTTTTCCAACAAAATAAAGTTGAAACAATTAAGACCCTAGGTCTATTACAACCTTTATCCATTTCAAGCCAATGTTGGGGGGAGGTTTGAATGGATTTTATCACAGGTTTACCCAAGCCTGAAGGAAAGAGTGTCATCATGGTGGTAGCTGACAGACTTACCAAGTATGCACACTTTTGTGCATTATCACATCGATTTAAATTACAGTTTCTACTGCATTTATGGAAGCAATTCAAAAGCTACATGGAAACTCAAAGATTATTGTAAGTGACAGAGATCCCACTTTCGCTGGAAATTTTTGGACAAAATTATTTTCTTCTCTTGGTACTCAGTTAGCTCATAGCTCATCTTATCATCCTCAATTTGTTGGGCAAACTGAGATAGTAAACAAATGTTTGGAAGGATATCTTCGTTTCTTTGTATCGGATAAATAGACACAATGGATCAAATGGTTTCCTCTGGCTGAATGGTGGTATAACACTTCCTTCCATACTGCAAAAAAAATGACCCCATTTATGGCACTTTATGGATATCAGCCACCATCCATCACATCATATTTAAGAGAAAATTATAAGGTTCAAGTGGTGGAACATCACATCAAGCATCAACAACACGTTCTCCAACTCTTAAAGGATAACCTCGTGTTGGCGCAGAATAGAATGAAACAACAGGCATATCAACATCACAGCAAAAGAAGTTTTGATGTAGGTGACTAGGTATTCCTATGGTTACAACCATATAAACAAATGTCCCTCAAGCAAGCTAAGAGGGCTAATAAATTATCACCAAAGTATTATGGTTCGTACAAGGTGTTGCAAAAATATTGGTACTATGGCATACAAATTGGAGCTTCCTACAACTTCTCAAGTGCACTCAATTTTCCATGTTTCATGTTTAAAGAAGGTTATAGGCAACAAGCTCCTAGTTCAAACAATATTTCCAGAACTTGACGAGGAAGGAAAAATTATATTGGAACCAAAAGCAGTCACAGAAACAAGAACTCGATAGCTATGAAATCGATCAATTTCAAAGTATCTCATCAAGTGGAAGAACTTATCCGCTAAAGATTCCACATGGGAGGATGAGAATTTTATACAGAAGCATCCAGAACTACTCAAGCGTTGAGGACAACACTTTTTTGAAGGAGAGGGGAATGTTAGGTCCCTATAATACTAGTGATTCACCCATTACTATTGTAGTTGTATCCCTTATTAATATTGTTGTGCCCCTATTGTCCCCATATTGTTATTACTGTGCCCCATAGAATCCATCTATTGTTATTTTTGTGCCTTTATATTATTATTGTTATGTTGGATTGGTTATATTGTGACCCCTTAGACTCCTATATATAGAAATGAGGTTTTGTCAATTGTATCATCAAAGAATTGTTCATTTATGTAATGTAAAGATGGTTGCCCCCTCGAATATGTTGAATTCTAAGGCATTGATCTATCTTTTCTATCTTTTTGTGAGTTGGTTTCATAACACTAACCCATTCAATTACATAATCCTTTCCTTTTGTGCTTTTGATAAGAATAACCCTAAATCAATTGCTATTATGAAGGTTTGAACTTGAAATTTGATAGGAAGAAGGATATGCTTATCATATTGTCACTCAGAATCGGTAAAGCTAGTGGTACTTTTATAGGTTTTCATATAAGCCCACAAAGCCTCTGGAATGCTTTCTAAACAATCCTTTCAATGTAGTTGGACTATCTTGTTCATGATTGCCTCCAAAGTTTTGTTAGTTGATTCTAACTGACCATTGATTTGTGGATGATGAGTGGACTTCCCATGCTTTATTTTGCATTTCTTTACTATATCTTCCACAAGTTTAGAGGTAAACTATGCTCCCTAGTCAATTAAAATTTATTTGGGAAATGTAAACCTTATAAAAATGTTTTCAAACGGAAAATTAACTACTACCTGTTTTGTAGATCTTGAGAGTTCTTATGCACCCACTTAGTAACATAGTCAGTACACACTAGAATATAACTTTTCCCTTTTGCTAGGACCTATGAACTCCATAACCCATTTTTCAAAAGGCTCTATGAGGACTTGTGGCTGCATGGGAATTTATCAAAGGCTATGAGACGGATGATCCCCTGACAACTAACACAACATATAATATATTTCTTGGTGTTCTTAAAAAGGGATGGCAAATAATATCTCCAATGAAGTATCTTGTGGGAAATTCACTTATCTGCAAAATTCCCACCAAAAGATTCAACATGAAAAGATTTTAAAATTTCTAAAATTTCAAGGCTTTGACTTTGATTTTTTAATTCAATAACTTGAATTTTCATTATTCCAATATCAAGGGTGCCAAGTTAATTTTTCCCTTAAATAACTTCTACTCAAAGATCCAAGTGTGCCACAACACTTTCCCGTAATATATTAGTTATTAATAGATGGGAACATATGAATGATGATGGTGATGATCATTAACTACAATGCCATCCTCTGTTGTGAGGCTAATGGTGTTGAGGATCAAGGATTCATTATTCAATACACACCACTAAGTAAAGTCTCATGAGTGATTGAATCCATGGTCCAACACTCATGATGTCATTTATTTCAAGGACACTGTGTTACACACCTTCCACCCCAAGCCACAAAAAGAGTGCCAGCTGGTGGAATTAGGGATGTTGTCACACCCCTCCCATGAATATCTAGTCTCCTCATACAACCCCATCACCCATGTGTGAGTTGTTCAATGAAGAACTTGACCTATTCCTACAACCACTAACATGTCATCATTATTATAACAATATATTATTGATAATTTAAACCCTTCAACATGAAGTATACTCAAATATCTAAACCAGAATTTCTACCTCATCATGAACATATGTGCCAAGTGGATTTCCTGCCACACTAAAACAACTCTCAATAAAACCTAATCACAATATAAATCATCACACACACACACACACACACATGATAGATGAAATCAATGTCTTTAATAACTGCAACATCATAACCATCGACATAATATGGACTAAAAGTAAAACTAAATGCACCATGAGTCATCATCACATGGAATATTAATAATAATTGGATCATCAAACATAATATCCTCAAATATGAAGTGTAAGTCATAGTACTATCTCATAAGTAAAACTTTAACAATGTTTATCTCAGGTCAACTAGAGTGGGGCACTGTAATTTAGAGGTCAAACACCTAGAGCACATTGTTAATAAGGAAGGCATACAAGTAGATCCCAGGAAATTTGTGGATGTATCAATGTGGCCTTAACAAAATACAATGAATATCATGCATGGGTTCTTAGGACTTTCCAACTACTATAGGAAGTCTATAAAAAATTATGGATTCCCTAGCATCCTTGCTAAAAAATAATATAGTTATATGGACAAAAGTAGTGAACCAAGCCTTATTAGCTTTAAAGGATTCCAAGTGAACTACTTTAGTATCATTAGTGCTAAATTTCACTAAAACATTTCCCCTTAAATATATTGTTTAAATAGTGGTCTTGGTGGAACTTTGATTTAGTAAGGGAACCCCTTAGCATTCACTTGTAAGAAGTTGTGTGACAACAATCGGGGTAAATCCACACATGACAAATATATGATGTTTATCCTACATGTCGTGGAAACTAGGATATCTCATGGGGTGATATTTCCAAATCAAGATTAACAATCATAGTCTAATGTACTTTCTCAAACAAATGTTATCATCAATAGAGCAGAATAAGTGGATCAATGAGATTCTAGGGTATGATTATGAGATTATTTATGATAAGGGTAAATAAAATGTTGTGGTTTATTCTTTATCATTGAAATTTGAGGATAATGGATCCCTCTTTTCATTATATTTACCTATTCCAAATTTTCCACCCCAAGCCACAAAAAGAGTGCTTCCTAGTGGAATTAGGGATGTTGTCACACCCCTCCCATGAATATCCAATCTCCTTATACAACTCCATCACCCATGTGTGAGTTTTTCAATGAAGAACTTGACTTGTTCTTACAACCACTAACATGTCATCATTATTATAACAATATATTATTGATAATTTAAACTCTTCAACATGAAGTATACTCAAATATCTAAACCAGAATTTCTACCTCATCATGCACATATCTGCCAAGTGGAATTCCTGCCACACTAAAACAACTCTCAAAAAAACCTAATCACAAATATAAATCATCACACACACACACATGATAGATGACATCAAAGTCATCAATAACCACAACATCATAACCATCGACATAATATGGACTAAAAGTAAAACTAAATGCATCATGAGTCATCATCACATGGAATATTAATAATAATTGTATCATCAAATATAATATCCTAAAATATCAAGTGTAAGTCATATTACTATCTAATAAGTCAAATGTTAGCAATGTTTATCTCAAGTCAACTAGAGTGGGACACTACAATTTAGAGGTCAAACACCTAGAGCACATTGTTATTAAGGATGGTGTACATGTAGATCCCAAGAAAGTTGTGGATGTATCAAAGTGGCCCTAGCCAAAAACAATGAATATTATGCATGGGTTCTTAGGACTTTCCAACTACTATAGGAAGTCTATAAAAAAATATGCAAAAATTATGGATCCCCTATCATCTTTGCTAAAAAACAATACAATTATATGGAAAAAAGTAGTGAACCAAGCCTTATTGGCTTTAAAGGATTCCATGTGAACTACTCTAGTATCATTAGTGCCAAGTTTTACTAAAATGTTTCCCTTTAAATAGATGGTTTAAATAGTGGTCTTGGTACAACTTTGATTTAGTAATGGAACCCCTTGGCATTCACTTGTAAGCAGGTGTGTGACAAAAATTTGGGTAAATCCACACATGAGAAAGAGATGATGTTTATCCTACATGTAGTAGATACTAGGATATCTCATAGGGTGATGTTCCAAAATAAATACTAATAGTCATAGTCTAATGTACTTTCCCAAACATATGTTATCATCACCAGAGCAAAATAAGTGGATCGATGAGATGATAGGTTATGATTATGAGATTATTTATGAGAAGGGTAAATAAAATGTTGTGGTTTATTCTTTATCATGGAAATTTGAGGACAATGGATCCCTCTTTGTATTATATTTACCTATTCCAAATTTTCCCAATGAAACCCATCAAGAATTGTTGGAAAATGACATTATCATTCAACTTATTCACAAGATTTAGGAATATATAAACCCTCCTAAAGTGTGTAAATTGTAGCTAGATACATTGAGGTATAAAGGGAATATTTTTCTAGAAAAATAAAATCCTTAAAATAAAGTGTCATGGAGGAATTTTGTTCGCAACCTATAGTACACCCCTCTAGTTTATTCAAAACATAGAAATGAACTAAGTGTTTGATCCTTTAGGAAGTCATGAAAACCAACGTCTAGGATTTTATGGGAAGTTGTGACACTTTACAAAGGAACAAGGTTGAGCTAGTAAATATTCCAAGGCCCTTACAACCACTACCAATCTCTATACATATATGGAATAACATATTTATATATTTTATGGTGGGACTTCTAAGGGTAAGAAAAAAAGATGTTATCAAGGTCATAATCAAGTGTTTTTCCAAAATTTGTTCATTTTTATGCCTTAATACATCCATTTACCCCCTTTTAGTTTCCAAAGTTATCTTATATCATATTTTTAAGTTACATGGAATTACCACTTCCATTATCTTAGATTAAGACCCTCACTAGCTAATTTTGGCAAGAATTGTTTAAACTCTAGGGTGCCCAATTCAACATGAACATTATGTATCACCCACAAACAAATAGTCAAACCAAAGTGGTCAACAAGCGTGATCTGTATCTTTTGAGCTAAGATGCAGGAGGCTTGAATTTCGAGAGAGGAGGAGAGAAAACATATAGATATGCGATAAAAGTAGTTAGAAGAATATTGATAAACTTGAAAGAATTGAATACATCATAAAAATATGAAGAGAGAGAGAGAGAGAGAGAGAGAGAGAGAGAGAGAGAGAGAGAGAGAGCTAGGAAGGAGAATAAGAAGAATAATTCCATTAAGAAGAACCATTAATTCATTCAAACCAATTTTTGGACCTCTTCTTCTTGATCTTCACTCTCTCCCTGTTTCCTTCTTATATAGTGTCTTGCTGATGGATTCAGCTTTAATTACAATTTACTCAATCAATTACATATCTATCAAGTTCCCTTTTACATAAAAATATGACTTTATGACTTATACATTTGAACTTAGACTGTAATCCAACCCTAAGATTCAGAAGAATCCACCTCCTTAGAAAATGATGGTCCCCATCATTCACTCATGCTAAAAAAGGAGGGACCCCATTACATTGAATGTACCATCATGATTACAAAATTCCATGAGCCAGTGAAGAGAAGGGTTTTGTATGGTTAACCCATAACCGTGGGTTTGTTGGTGACCCATAATGATAACGATTACAATGTTTCAAGTTCCAATAAAGAAAGGTTTTGTGTAGTTAACTAATAACCATGGGTTTTTGGATGACCCATAATAGCGGCTTTTTATTCTTTTGAATTTTTTTGGTAATGGATCTCTTGCTAAAACATTGTTGATAACCTTTTCTACACATGATGAAATCAATTCCCTATGACATCCATTTCATTAATGCAGAATTTTTAATGTACCTAAAGGCTTATAATGTTTGAGTTCCAAGATTGATGGTATGAGTTGAAAGTTTATTAAAGGATGTAATGCTTATTTTTATTAATAAAAATGCTAGATTTGAAGAAATGTGACAACCAATAGATTATGATGCCTTGGGTAGGGTCAAACCTTGATTTAAGAGGAATGATATACCTTGGAAGAATATTTCCATTTGATGTGATGGTTAATCTTCCCAAGAAGCTAAAAGGTTGGGAATATGAAGGGTTGAGGTGTGATTATGAAAATAATAGGGAGGAGTAATCAAGGGCTTCTTATTCTTGCTTCATAAGCTTCTAGTTTTTCTCTCTTCTATTACTCTCTCATACATCTCTCACTCTCACTTAGAGAATGTGTTGCAACACTTTTTCTTTAGACTAGATAGATCTGAGGAATGGGAATGGTCCTAGTTGTGTGTGGCTCATAAAAAGCTAAAGAGGAGGCGGGTGAGGGATTGTAGAGATCATAGAATGAATCCCTAGTGTCATGTAGTGTTGCATACCCTTTTGTGAATGTGAGCATGGTCAAATATGGAAAGGTTGATCATTAATTTTTTCATTGTATGTGTGAAGGAGAATGGCCTTCACTTTTAGTGCTAAAATATGGTTTGAATCCAAGTGGGTGAAGTACCCCTAAGTTAAATCCTCATTAAGCCATCAAGATATGGTAGAGAGGTGGCTAGCTGTATGAAAAATTGTAGCATAGTTGCGCCTATGGTGGGGTGGAATGTAGCTCACCCTACTTCAATTGTGTCTTGTGGATGCAATAGATAAATATTTATTTATGTGTTAATGATATTTCTAGCATAGATGGTTTAGTGAAATGCATGATTAATTTTTCTTTTGTCATTTAATTTATTAGTCTTAGTGTTGGTTATGATAGTAACATTTGAAATTAGATAAATGCAGTGGGTTATAATTCACATGGATATGGAATTTAAATGAATTGGGATGTATGGAAAATACATGAAATTTTTGGTAATTATATGCCTTTTCTATTTTCTGTGTATTTCAAAAACCATAGAGATCAATGATCATTACAACAACAAAATATTTGTACTAGGAAGATCCACCTAAAGTGATCACTTCATGCTGGCTCAACCACAAATCCTGAACCTGAGACTATCGAGAGAATTGAACCTGTGACCCCTCAATAGAAAAGGTTCTTTAACGATGGGGAATTGACCAATTGAGCTAACCATTGTGGCCTTTTTTTATGATTTTTTTTCCTAATTGGTTCATAGACCTTGAAGATCAATGATTGCAAATCACCAGGTACACCTGAAGGGATCACTTTCTAATTGCATGCATTCCTTGTTATTTGAATGATACATTTTATTTAATTTCCTCTACATGATATAATTCCAAAATATATCCTTTTATTTAAATTATATGATAGAGTTTTGGGGTCATTCTTGGAGTTTAAAGGTGGAAGCCGAAATGTGATTTATCGAGTAAATAGGTCATGTTGGAATTTTTGCTATAAATTTTCTTCTAGGAAGTTCCAAAAGCTTGAACATGGAGCATAGTGAGGGGAAATCCCATTGATCATCCATTTCAATTTTCAGAACTTGGACTACTATAATTTAGGAGATATGCCCTAAGGAATTTGTTACATTAGTTTGCATGCAAAGTGTTTGAAGGAATTCCTAAATGGTTTAATGATTCATTTCATAAAAAATATTTTGTGGATGGGTATAGTATTCCTATATGTTAGAATTATTGTAGCTAATATATGGCTATTAGGATGCAAATAATTTAAAGAAATGTGTTAAGGATGTTTTATTACAATTTGCATACAAACTATTTGATAAAATACCTCAAAGACAAAAATAAAAAGTTGTATGACTGAGTGGTACATTAAATTTAGTATGTTATGAGTGGAATCAAAGAAATGTTTCTTATTTTGTTTCCATACAAATTGTTTGACAAAACGTCTACAAGAAAAAGACTATTTAATAGGTTGTATACAAAGTATTTGAAGAAAGGTTTACATGTAAAGTGTTTGACAAAGTGAATGAGAGATGACAATCAAGTTTTTACAAGTGTGGCTAGGATAAGTTTAGTAGGGTATGTGAAAAAGTGGCATTAGAGCTTATTATCAATCTAGCAAAAAGAAAAAGAAAAATTTGGGCATCCCATAACCTCTATAAGTCATTGAGGGAACTTGATATGTGACAAAGTGGTATTAGATTTGATTGGTAAGCTCATGAAGAAGAAGAAAAATGATACCATGTATCCTTAAGGTATCAAAGCATTATTCAACATTGGACCTAGATGGGATCAAGAATAAATAAATGGGAGATCAATACTATGTTACAAAGTGGTATTGGAGCTAAGGTTCCACACTGAACCTAAATGGGTTTGAGTATATGAAAGAAATTGAGTTTTAAATTAATATATATGCATGAATGTGTAATTATGTGAACTTATTTTGTTGTATATATGAACACAATGATGTTACTTGAAGCCTGACTTGAGTTTGATGCAGCAAGATAAACATGTAGGATGTTGACTAGATTCCCTAGAGAAACCAAATAGAATTACAAAAGTTTATGGTCGGGTGATGCAACCATAATTATGAGGGCAAATCTCTTAATTATATCTTCATAGTTTTAATCTTTTTTAATGTTTTGATAAGTTGTCATTTGTTGATGAATAATAGCATAGGAATGATAAAAATGAAAGAGATGAAATAGTTCAAAGATGCATATCCATTGAATATATATTAAATAAAGTATACTAGATGCATGGAGATATAGTATATGCACACAACAATGGATGTGCATGCATAAAGAATCAGAGTAGTCTATTGTCATAAAATGATTCAAATTACTAATAATGGTTAATAGCGTACATGTAATCATGAATAGGTTAACAACATGATTGGGAGTTCAATGAAGGTGGGGCATGTAGCCTTATAGATTTAAGGTTATGGAAGATAAGGTGTTGATGAGAGAATGGTACAAGTGGCATATATGGATGTTGTGATTAGTATTGTGAGTGCACTTCTCCTTGGGTTTCCTTGTAGAAGGCTAGAGCCCTGGAGGGAGGAGTGTAGGGACAATTGTTTATGTGTGGGGTCTAGAGTGTACCTAGATCTCTGAAGGAAGATGAAACTCCTATAAGCCATAGTGCTTTGAGACATCCTTTTCCAACCCAAGTTAGAGACCCTAGAAGGATAGCGACACAAACTGAGGGTTTGATGTGATAAAATATGGATGGGATGCACTACCTTGGGTTGGGTGGGATGATGCAAGATGTCACCTTGGTTTTTGGAGAATGTTGGATTTGGTACTTGGGTTGTGCGAGGTCCTAGAGGATACCTAGAGATCCATGAGGGAAGCAGGAACTCTTGGAGTTGTAGGATTCTAGAATCCCTAGTTGGCCAAGAAAGGGGTTGATGGGGGATGTGAGCATGTTGATGGAGGCTTTCTAGTTTGGTACCTTGACCTTGTTTTTGTTCAATATTGGTTATGTATCATGCTTGGATCTTGGTAAGCCAATGTATTTTTGGATTCATCTCCCAACATGAGAATGACCCACTATTGAATAAAATAGGAGAAAATATCCTATAGCTATGAGAAAATAAGATGTTTTCTTCCATTTAGTTGTTTTCTCTAGATGTGTTCTAAGAATTATTGATTATGACCCTTGAATTTTATGCACACTTAAATAATTGTTTGAATGTTTTATTAAGTGCATGATACAAGTATATGCTTGCGATTTTGCATGAAGGAATGATTATTTTCTAGGACAATTATATTGATGTAATGTTTGTTGAGACAATTGATATGCACATGAATGCAAAAGGGATGGAACTCATAACTGTTACAAGGAAGAAAATTGGAGTTTCATTAGAGGGAAAATGTGGATAAAGGTTTAGTCCAGGAGGGATTGATTAAATCAATATGGGTTATATGGGCAGTGAAGTCACAGTTGTAAAAATGGATTAGGAAATGAGTTTCCCTTAACTAAAAATTGTGCTTGGTTGATGTATTTGTAGAAATTTTGAATAATATGACACTTATTCATAGAGATTATCCTGATTATACACTATTTTGGAATGCATGCATAATACATAACCTCCTATACGTTGATCATCAATTTTGCGGAATTAAAAACAATGAAACATCAATCGCATGCACACATTAACACATATCAACACAGTATGTACAGGGGAAAGCATGCAGCTGAAAACCCCCAAATATCTGTATATTACAATGATAGAGAACATGTAACAATACATAGTACAATACTCCTCACAAGTACTTAGTACTATCTCCACCTACTACACACCAACTAGCTTAGATCTCAATCAAGTCACAGGTTCAAATCTCCTCCATTGTTTTCCTGCCTCTACTATGTAATCCAATGTGAGAATAGGAATGATCCAAGCTCATTTTCCTTGGCTTGTACTGCGCAATCCTCATTGGTAATCTCCATCATTGATTATGAAAATCTCATGCATAGCTATAGTCACAACTGATAGTAGTCTCCACCTCTAACACATGTCTCCACTGAACTGTCCATGCACTGAGTTAACTGATGTATTCTTTAGTTGATTTATGAGTTAATAATTAATTCACATCACTCATCACTAGTGTATTTGGCAGTTAGACTAAATACAACTAGTTCAACTAAGTCAAACTGAACACAACTCCATCAACTCCTCAATCAACTCCACCAAACTCAATCACTTGAGTTCTAATTGAAGTCCATCATGCAATAGCTCAACTGACCCATAAGAAAAGCGTATTTCCTTCTAGCAGTTGCATGTGCCACATCCGTAGCTCGAACTGAAGTGCTCCAAGAGGATAAGATAATGTTTATAGTCCAAATATTATTAAGAGCTAATAATATTCGACTGTTCTATTTTTAGTATGGCAGTCTAAAAATATACTCCGCCCATATGTCTAAAAATAGAAGTCCATCTATTTTTTACCAAATTGACCAATCATCCACAAATAGCATCATGCAACTCATAGATCATGATCCATATGTCTAAAAATAGACATAGTCTAAAAATAGACTTTGCACCAAAAATAGCCTTCGGGCCCACTTAGTGAAGGCGACTTCTTTTCACTAAGCTCCATCATCTTGTTGCATTTTCAACACTCCCTCTCAACAAGATATGGATTATATGCAACCCCTATCCTGCCTTGGTGATATTCGAATTTTCTCCTGGTGAGTGCCTTCGTCAAGATATCAGCATCTTGATCCTCCGTGGGAATGTATGAAAGTATCATTATTCTCCGTTGCACACAATCTCTGATATGATGGTACTTGATATCGATGTACTTGGATCTATCATGAAATACTGGATTAGCGAGAGTTTAATGCAACTCTGGTTATCACAATAAATCACATTAGGCTCCAAGTGTGACCCAAACAACCCGACCAGGATCTTCCTCATCTATATAGCCTCGCATGCAGCCAAACTTGCTTCTGTACCAAGAAACGGATGTCGACCCGATACTGAATATCCCTCCAGATGTGCTCTTTCTGTCCGTTGGGCTCCCTGCCAAATCTGCATCCGTGAAGCCACATAGCTTCACCTCATCCTCCTATCTGTACCACAATCCATATCCCGATGTGCCTCTGAGATAATGCAATACATGCTTTCCTGCCTTCTAGAAGAGCTTGGTTGGCTTAACCATAGCTTGTGAAAGCTGGTTAACATCATAGCATATATCAGGTCATGTATTGACTAGATACATAAGCAACCCTACCAACTATCGATAAGCAGTGGCATCCACTACCTCCACTGAAGTAGCATCCTCCTTCCTCCAACCTCCAGGAAGAGGAGTATCAATAGGCTTGCAGCCATGCATTTTGAACTTCTCCAGTATCTCCCAAGCATACTTACCCTGAGAAACAAATAGTCCATCACTGCACTGCCAAATTTCCAATCCCAGGAAATAATGAAGGAGGCCCAAGTCCTTCATCTCAAACTCTCTAGCAAGATCCTCCTTGCATGAAAGTATCAACAGCTCATCTCCTGTCAAAATCAAATCATATACATAAAGTACAACAATAATCAACTTACCCTCCACCACAATCTGGTATAGGTTAGGATCTGCCTCACTCTTGGAGAATCCAAGTCCAATGAAGTAACTGTCTATCTGTGTGTACCAAGCACGAGGTGCTTGTTTCAACCCATACAACGCTCTCTTGAGCCTGCACACATGCGACTCACTACTGAAGATCTCGAAACCTTCGGGCTGCTCTATGTACACCTCCTCCTCAATGACTTCGTTGAGGAACGCAGTCTTCACATCCATCTAATGAATGTGCCACCCCATCTACGCTGAGAGAGAAAGAATCATCCGTATGGAGGAATACCTTGCGACAGGTGTAAAGGTCTCCTCATAATCGATCCCCTCTATATGTGAGAAGCCTCGGGCAACAAATATTTCCTTGTACTTCTCCACACTCCCATCAGCTGCCTGCTTCACTTTGTAGATCCATCTCGAACCCACCACTGATTCCCCTCCGATCTTGGGACAATCTCCCATGCACTGTTTCTAACAATCGAATCATACTCTTCCACCATGGCATCTACCCATGCGGATCCTCCACAGCTTCCTCGAAAGAGGATGACTCAGTCACAACACATTTTCTCACAAGAGCCATGTATCCAGTGTACCAATTAGGTGACTATCTCTATCTGCGCTGTCTTGTAGGTGGTCCTACAACCTTCTCTGCATCTTGAGCCAATCGCTCAGCTTCTATAGTGCGCTTTCGCCCTCTAATGGTTGGCGCTGCATGAGTGGTCTCTTCCACTCCATGAACTTCATCTTGTGGCTGATCCACGTCCTGAAGCTCATCCTTAGGAACTAATAGCTCCTCATCTACATGCAAGTGTGGCTCCCTCTCAAGTAAGAACTTCATGGCTTTCTCCTCCTGAAATTTGATATCTTGTCACACAACAGTCTTGCGACTGTCCGGAAAATACACACGATAGTTATGGGGCGTATCAGTGTACCCCAAAAATATCCCAACCTCTCCGGTTGGCTCCAGCTTCTTCCTGGCATCCTTCATCACATGCATGTAAACAGGAGAACCAAAAATCCTCAAATGGGAAATATCAGGCCTCTTACCAGAATAAGCCTCCTCGGGTGTACTCATGCCAAGTATCTTCTGAGGACAATGGTTTTGCACATATACTGCAGTATTGCATGCCTCCACCCACGATTTAAGGGGTAGGCCTTGATCATGCAACATCACCTGTGCAGCACCCATGATCGTTCTGTTCTTCTACTCAGCAACCCCATTTTGCTGTGGGTTATGTGGAGCTATGAGCTCTCTTCGAATCCCTTCTGCACTGCAGAAGTCCTTGAACTCGCCATAGATGAATTCACCACCATTGTCGCTCCTAGGAGCCTTCACCTTCTTCCCTGATTCCTTCTCGACCAATGCTTTGAACTCATAGAACTTTGAGTATGTCTCACTCTTCTTTTGCATGAAGAAGATCCAGCACCTTCGAGAGAAATCATCAACAAAGATCACATAGTACCTGTGCTTTGCTGTCGAAGCTACTAAGAAAGGTCCACACACGTCTGTGTGAATTCTCTCAAGGATCGTCGTGGCGCGACTATCCTTCTCGTGAAAGGTGGCTTTCACAAATTTTCCCGAAGTACACCCCTTGCACTGATCTGACTGCATAAGAGTGCCTTTAGGAAGCCCAGTAGAAATCTGCTACAGTATCTTCAAGGGTCCATGGTGAAGGTGATCCAATCTCTTGTGCCACATCTCACCATCATCTCGGCTCACCAATCCTTCTACCTTGCATGCCATTGCTACGCAGCCATCTACATGCAATTGATAAAGGTTCCTGACTCAAACCCCTATCTTCCGGGTTTCTCCAGTTGTCTTATTGCGCAGGAAAGCCTTTCCCTCGCTGAAAACAACATCATATCCCTTGTCTTCTAACATCACCACAGAGATAAGATTCTTCTTCAATCCTAGAACATGCATCACTTACTTTAATACGAAGGGTTTACCAGACTCCCTCTCAAAGGAAATGGTACCGATACCGATTGCACTGTATCTACCATCATCGCCCATCTCAATGTGCACTCCAAGATCTTTCTCATCCAGATCAAAAAACAAATCTCGATCTCCTGTCATGTGAAAAGACGCACCACTTTCCGAGAACCATACCAATCCCATCACACTTGATACCAAGCATGTGATCAATGAAAAATCCAACTCAAACTACGAGGCTAAGGCTTGTCCCACTGCAGATCCAGTAGCTTGCTTATTTTTCTTCTTTTGCGGACAATTTGTGGCATAATGTTTATGCTGGTGATAGTGAAAGCACTTCACCTTGGACATGTCCTGCCTCTTGCCTTTCGCACCGGAATGAGAAGCTTTCTTGTTCTTCCCCTCCTTTGCTTTGGTAGCCAAAGCACAATTTTCTTCATCAGATGCCTTTGATGAAGATCTGTCCCTGGTATTCCACCTGATCTCCTCTTGCACAAGATCTGACCAAAGTGTCTCCCATCCTGGAAATTTCTCCTGACCATTAACAGAGTCCTGATAGGAATGCCAACTCTTTCTGAAGAATAAGGAGAGCCAATCTCACCAAGTCCTCATCATCAACAGTCACCCCCACACTTCCCAGCTCATCCCTGCACTGGGTGAACTTCGTGAGATACTTGGGAATACTGTCTCCTTTCCCACACTTAATGTTTTTGAGTTTATCCTTGAGCGCCAACTTCCTCTGGTCGCTCTTGATTTGGAATAAATCTTTCAATGCTTTCCACATCAAGTATGGAGAAGTCTTTCCATGCAGTCTGGATACAATGTGATCCTTCACACCCTCCAACAGAATCCTTCGACACTTTGCTGTCTTCTTTTGCCAAACCTCAATGTGAGTAGCATCAGTAGGCTTTGGGACCTCAGCCTCTATGACCTCCTTCAGCCCATCATCCTCTAACACTGCCTCCATCCTATCTTTCCATGCAATATAATTCGAGCTGCCTTCAAGGGCATACTTCAATCGCAATCCATTCAAAGACATTTCAACTTCGACACCAAGAAAACACTGCTGCAAATTCGAATTCCACCAGCTCAAAAATCAACCGCTTCTGATCTAAAATTCATGAGAACAAAGTATTTCTCGTACATAGATTGATTGTATGGGCATTCACTAGATATCTCACCTTCCAAAATAAGGATGAATCCAGAGGCTACCTAGCCCGATTACAGACTCTGCCTGAAGAAATAAAATGTAATCACTTTCTGAATAATAGATCTGATGATCAACTCTGCTCTGATACCATGTACAAATTTTGAATAATATGACACTTATTCACAGAGATTATCCTAATTATACACTATTTTCAGAATGCATGGATAATACATAACCTCCTCTACGTTGATCATCAATTTTGCGGAATTAAAAACAATGAAACATCAATTGCATGCGCACATTAACACATATCAACACAATATGTACTGGGAAAAGCATATAGCTGAAAACCCCCAACTATCTGTATATTATAATGATAGAGAACATGTAACAATACATAGTACAATACTCCTCACAAGTACTTAGTACTATCTCCACCTGCTACACACCAACTAGCTCAGATCTGAATCAAGTCACAAGTTCAAATCTCCTCCACTGTTTGCCTGCCTCTACTGTGCAATCCAACGTGAGAATAGGAATGATCCAAGCTCGTTTTCCTTGGCTTGTACTGCACAATCCTCATTGGTAATCTCCATCCTTGATTGTGCAAATCTCATGCATAGCTATAGTCACAACTGATAGTAGTCTCCACCTCTAACACCTGTCTCCACTGAATTGTCCATGCACTGAGTTAACTAATGTATTCTTTAGTTGATTTATGAGTTAATAATTAGTGAATTAATTAATAATTAATTCACATCACTCATCACTAGTGTATTTGGCAGTTAGTCTAAATACAACTAGTTCAACTAAGTCAAACTGAACACAACTCCATCAACTCCTCAATCAACTCCACCAAACTCAATCACTTGAGTTCTAACTGAAGTCCATCATGCAATAGCTCAACTGACCCATAAGAAAAGCGTATTTCCTTCTGGCAGTTGCATGTGCCACATCCGTAGCTCGAACTGAAGTGCTCCAAGAGGATAAGATAATGTTTATAGTCCAAATATTATTAAGAGCTAATAATAGTCAATTGTTCTATTTTTAGCCTGGCAGTCTAAAAATAGACTCCGCCCATATGTCTAAAAATAGAAGTCCATCTATTTTTTCCACCATGACCAATCATCCACAAATAGCATCTTGCAACTCATAGACCATGATCCATATGTCTAAAAATAGACATAGTCTAAAATAGACTTTGTGCCAAAAATAGCCTTCAAGCCCACTTAGTGAACGCGACTTCTTTTCACTAAGATCCATCATATTTTTTCATTTTCAACAGTATTCTATTTATAAAAATAATATGAATATGTGAATGGTAAGAAAATAGAAACTAGTACTTCTTATGTTTTAGGTAATACAATAAAGTTACCTAATGGATTCTATATCACATGGAATGTTCATATGACAAGTATGCATGAGTGATTTCTTATTGTTGTTAACTACCACATGAAATGAAGTAGTGTGCTTATGTTTATTCTTTTGAGATTTTTCATGTGAATGATTGAAAACAAGAAAGGCTAAAAATTAGATTTAAAAATAAATGTGTACGAATAGCATGGCATATATTCAATTATGGCACATGGGTTACAATATGTATATGCACATGTTTTGGTGCATGATTGAAGGCATTCGTTGAATGTGTAAATTGGATACATAGTGCAAATTCCCTTTATGAGTGTTGCAACATCAAGTATGCTAAGAATCTAGTTCAACTCCTTGAAAATATCTTAGCTGAGAATGCATGTGATGATTTCCATGTAAATAGGGAAAGTAGTAAGAAAAATTAAAAAGGTAAAAGAATAGGGTAATAATTCATTTAAACTAAAATTATATGTTTGTGTGTGTGTGTGAGGCTGAGATCATTTCGAGGGCTGATGAGCGTTGCAACATCAAATATGCTAAGAATCTAGTTGAAATCCTTGAAAAGATCTTAGCTGAAAATGCATGTGATGATATCCAAATAAATAGGGAAAGTAGTAAGAAAAACGTAAAAAGGTAAATGAATTGGGTAAGGGTTCCTTTAAAATGAAGATATATATATATATATATTCAAATTAATGCATGTATTGCATGGATTTCCGAGAAGGGGTATGGTTAAGGTAGACATATGCCAGCACAAAAATATTTAGTAAAACCTTAATAATGTGTGCATGCATTGAGCTACCATGTTAAACAAAGATTAAATGAATAAATAATACACTTATGAGATAAAATATGTTTGGTAATGTATTGAGAGAATGCATGAAAGTATGGGATATATGAAGCAAATGTAGGGACTACAATTGTGTTTATGAGTCTGTGAGTATTCGCCCAGTAGTTTCTAAGCTTGAGAAAAGTGATTCTATCATATTATGTTGAGTTTGTTAGGAAGGAACATGTAGTTGAAGGATTGGTTTTTCCTAGTGGATGTAAAAAATGTATGAAATTGTTGATATATGAAAGCAATTTTGTCCTTAATACCTAGTGGGATATGACAAAGGTAAGAAGCCTTTAGTTTAAATATTTCTATAATATTTATGATACATCCATGAGTTACTATGGCATTATTTGGTCATGATACTCATATTATGAATCATGATGGTATATATACTTCGTGCACTAAGTGCATGCATGCTTGTATGATACAATCAATTGCATGATTGAATGTGATGAAAAGAAATAACTTCTCATAATTTTATAGAAACTTTCAGTAGTGGAATGATTAGCACGAATCCCTCATCATAAATAGAGAAGTGGAAGGTAATTACTCATGAATTTATAGATATGTATATTTCAACTTGGACCATTAGGTTACTGGAATAAACATTTGAATGCCTTATGGAATGATTGGAATTATTGTGATTCAAATAAATAATGCAATGATAGCTTCATTTAAATTTATTTCTAAGTCAATTGAAAGTGATTGAATTACTCTCCATAATAATTCTGAGAACACTCAAGGAGATGTTATACATCTTGTAATGAAAATATTTTATGTATCAACACTTACCACTATTTGGTTGATTGAAACTATAGACTGCAGATGATATTGCCTTGGTTATGATAATTAAGGTTTAGTACTACGATAAACAAGAGTCAAACATCATGAGAAGAATCTCATATTTATGAAATATTATTCCTATATGAAGAATGTTTGGGCAATAAAATGAAAAGGAAGAATATTTTATTTAAATTATTGTGATTAACCACATGGAAATTTCATTCTTCTGATACAAGCGATATTAGGATCTATCCAAGAAGGATATATGATGGTTGTGAGGCTGGAAATCCTAGGGAAAAGGCCTTTATGGTGACATTGAAACCCCGTGAGATACATTGATCTCTATGAGTTATGTCAAGAACTATGTGTTGTGCTATTTAGGGATAGCCAGAGGGATTCCTTGGCTATAGTAAACCATAAGTATCAAGACTCTTCCTATGTGAGGAAGCCTTGCTAAGGAATGAATTTCCCAAGGCACTAGGGAGGCAGAGAAGGGGATGCCTGAACTTGGAAGGCGTGTGATTGCATTGAAGGTGAGCCTTGAATAAATTGGTTTTCAAAGATTCACGTACATACTCACTGGGACCATGAATTCATTGAGTGTTTCCAAGAAAATGATTAGTTGAACTTGTTTCCTATGGAATCCTTGTGACGCAATAGATAAACATACAAAAATGTGCTAGAATTCTAGGATGTCTAGAGGTAACTAAACCATGAAAAATGAATGAAATTGCTCAAAATGGAAACTATGGACATGGAAAATGTTGTTGATATGAAAGTGGCATATCCCTCCTTCTGCATAGAATGGTTCTAAATATATTTGAGCTTTGAGGATGATGTTCCCTAAAGGGGGAGTGGGATTATGGCACCCCTTTCATTACCCCAAATTTTGTAATGTAATTAAAAACTTGTAATGCTATGGTTCTAGCATTGATGCTATAACTTAAAACTCTATTATATATTGTAATACTTATTTATAATAATAAGAACTCTAGAGTTTAAGAAAATGGATAGCTAATAGATTATGATGCCTCAAGGAGGGCGAAAACTTAACTTAGGGGGAAAGATATACCTTGGGTGAATATTTCCCTTTGATGTGATGGCTAGTATTCCCAAGAAGATAATAGGTTGAGAAGATGAAGGGTCAAGGTGTGATTATAAAAATAATATGGAGGAGTAATCAAGGAGTTCTTCTTCAAGGTTCCTAAGATTCTGTTTTTTCTTGTTTCTATTACTCTCTCATACATATCTCTCTCTCACTTAGAAAATTGAAATTAGAAAAAGGATTGGTGATAGAACCATGAGAGTTTCAATCCTTATGATTGGTTAAGAGCTTGTTAGAAATAGTGAGAAGGGGGTGAATCAATATTTCATTCAAATTTTTATTTTTCTAGTTAAGAGTTTTCAAATAGAAGCACAATTTATGATAGAATACAATAAAAAGATAATATAATAAATTATATAATTATAGGTTAGATTACAATGATGAGGACACTAGAACTCTTCTACAAATTCAATCTCTAACCTATGAAATATAAATAGCAATTCTAGAAGGCACAAACTTTGAATGAGGATACCAATCCTCTTAAGGAAATACAGGCACCAACCTAGTCTATAAGGAATGAGGACACCAATCATCTTCAGGTACCAACCTAATAAATATTCAAGATTAACTTCAAAATATAATCAATATAGGATTTAAAATCACCTCCAAAGTAGCTTCAATATTTCCCTCAGCAACTTCAAGAAAAGCTTCAATATCGGCTCCATTGATGGTCTCAAAATAAGCTTCAATTATATTCTTCAAAGGACTTCAAATTTGACCAAATTGACCTCCAAAACAGACCCAAAAAAAGCTCCAAAACAATCTAAATTTAGGCCTAGCTTAAGTAGCAACAAGCTATGATATAGGCCCAAAAATCACAGTTCTCAACTAAAATGAGTTTCAAGTCCAAAATAAGATATAACAAGCCAAGTTTCATGCTAGAATAGTTGCTAGGATAGGTCAAATTATGGGGCTAAATTTCCAAATAAAATAAGGCCAAATTAAGGACATTTAACATCTCCAAAGATGCTCCAAAATCTTATCAAGAAAATCTCCGAGAAACCCTAGTAAAAAACATAAATAATATTTAAGAAATTATCCTTCAATCTTCTTCCAGGTTCATGAGATACAAACCTCTTCAACCATCACAATAGGATTGAATATTCTCTTGCTTCCTTCGTTGAGTTCCCTTGGATAAATGGGAGAGAGGATGTATATTTATAGGGCTTGTTGTCCCTCAATTAGAGCTGACCTATTCTATAAGAGGGTCAACTTTATAGGGCTCAAAATACGTTGATTCTTCTCTTAAAAAATATTTCTCCTTACTGGAGATGAGTTAGGGGGCGTCCTATACTTCATTAGAAATGGCTTAAGGTGATATTTAAGCCTACTCTATTGTCTTTTTTAGCTAACTTATCTTTGAAATTAATAAAAAATATCTTCTTAACAATATCCCCTTTTATCATTGATGGCAACATTTTGTTGACTTCTTCCTACTACCCCTAACTTCCTACTACTCCCCCTAACTTCCCGCTACTCCCCCTTTGGAATCAATAGAAAAGAGATTCCCTATTGGGATGCAAGAGAGATGACACCCATATTTTCACAAAGATATTCAAATTCTTCTTGAGGAAGTTGTTTAGTGAAGATGTCCGACATCTATTCCTCAGTGCTAATATATTCCATTTTGATGTTCTAATCAACAACATGCTCTCGAAGAAAGTGGTAATTGATTGAAATATGCTTACTTTTTGAGTGGATGATTTGGTTTTTTGAGAGAATGATTGCACTAGTATTATCACATAATATGGTGATAAGATGATTTATTTCCATTTTGACATCTTTCAATGCTTCCTTCATCTAGAGGATTTGTGTACAATTGTATGTTGCTTCTATATATTTGACTTCAGCTATGGAGAGAGATATAGATAGTTGTTTCTTGCTTAACCAAGATATAAGGCAATCTCCTAGAAAAAATGTGTTTTCACTAGTTCTCTTTTGTTCATAAATGCTTCCTACCTAATCTATATCAGTGTTGTTAAGATAAGATTTATGCTCTTAGGATACCATAGTCCAAAATTAGGGGTGCTCTTTAGATATCTGAATATCCTTTTTATGGATTTCATTTGAGATTCCTTAGGGTATGACTAGAACCTTTCCACCATACTTACTTCCTACATGATGTCTGGCCGTGAAGTTGTTAGATATAAAATACCTCCAATCATCGATCTATAGATAGTTGGATCTACTTTGGCAGATTCATCATCCATACTCAGCTTACAAGCTCTAATCATAGGTGTGCTTACAGTAGCACATTGTTTTATTCGAAGCCGCAATAGCATATCCCTAAGATACTTTGTTTGTGTTATAAAATTCCAACATTTGCTTGTGTTACTTAAATTCCAAGAAAGAAAGACAACTCTCCAATCATTGACATTTCAAATTCCTTTGACATTTCTTAGGAAAATTTGTGACTCATTTTATTGTTGTTGCTACCAAAGATCAAAGAATCCACATATACTAGTGTGATCAAAATATTTTCTTCATCCATTTTCATCTACATTATGCTTCCTGCAACTCCTCTCTTGAACCCTTGTTGTTGAATGTAGTGATCTAGTCTAGCATACCAATCCCTTGGAGCGTGTTTTAATCTATACAAGGCCTTTTTCAATTTGCATACATTGTCTTTATTCTATGACAAGTCAAACCCTTAGATATTTTCCATGTATACTTCTTATTTTAGCTTACCATTTAGACATGATGATTTTACATCCATATGATAGACATTTAAGCCTTCCATGCAAATTCTAGAAAGATTCTTATAACTTCTAGTCTAGAAACAAGAGAGAAAGTTTCTTCAAAATCAATTCCTTCAATTTGAGTATATTCCTTGCATACTAATATCGCCTTATTCTCGATAACTTGTCCATATCCTTTCATTTCATTCTTGAACAACCACTTGGTTCCAATTATATTTTTATCCATTGGACAAGGTACTAGTTCACATGTTCCACTCTTTTCAATCTGGTTCATCTCTTCTTCCATTGCATTTTCCTAGTGTGGATCCTTGCTTGAGTAAAATCCTTTGGTTCTATTTGGGAAAACAAAGTGATATCACTATTTTTTGGTGTATTTTTCATTTTTATTTGTGTTTGAATTCTTGTGTCCATATCTCCAATATCCTGATCTTACGGATGGTGCTTCTATACAAACTTGAAAGCTCTCTTGAAAAGGGTTTGAGTTTGTTCTTATTTTTGGCCTTTTGATTCTTGTTCTTATTTAGAAACACCTTCCTCCCAATATGTAAGGATAAGGTCTTCTTCATTTGTTATATCTACTTCTTTCTTGGGAAGAGCCTCATTTATTTTTACGTTAATTCTCTCTACTACTTTCTAAACTCATTTGTTGTAGAATTTGTACTCCTTACTTCTTAATGAGTATACAAGATAATTCCTTCCTCAGTGCAAGTATCAAACTTTCCTAGTGAATTTTCATTTATCTTCATAAATAATTTTCTTCCAAATATTCTGAAGTGTCATAGAAGCAAGACTTCCTTTCCATAGTTCATGTGGAGTCTTATCAATATTTACCCAAAGTTTTTCCCCATTTATGATGTATACTGCTACCTTTATTGCCTCCTTATAGAATTTAACAACTTAGCTTCCAATAACATTGTTCTTTTAGTCTCTTATATAGATATGCTATTTCTTTCTACAACTCCATTTTGTTATGGAGTCCTAGCAACATAACTTTTTCTTTTAATTCCATCTTTTTCACATAACTCATTGAATTCTCCTGACATAAATTCTCCATCTCTATCTAATCTTAAACACTTGATCTTTAACTCACTTTCATTTTCAATTGTTGCTTTGAAATTTTTTAAAAAATCTAATGCTTATAATTTATTTTTAAGGAAATATACCCAAATCATTCTAGTATTTTGACTTGAAAGTGGTTCTGGTTTGTTTTCCATGTTGACATGATACACAAATAACATTTTTTTTGTGATATTTTTTGCATACCTATTACTACTTGTGTTTTGTTGATCTTGACCAAGTTATCAAAGCTTAGGTGTCCCAGATATTTGTTCCATATCCAAATTTCATTTGATTGACTCATGTAACATATTTATTCTCTGAATCTCATTGAGAATGTATACATTATTTGTTATTCTTACCCCTTTTCCTACTAGACTTCCTGAAGATTATCTCCTTATTTCATAGACTTTGGAATGAGAAATGAGATCATATTCCTTATCTCACTTTTTTGTAACACTTCGAATATTTTTGTTAACGCCTTAAACATAAAGCACATTATGTGCTTTTCCTTTGCCATTGTTAAGGCTTATTGTGCCTATCCCAACAATTTTAGTAGATTTGTTATTTCTTAAGGTCACACTTCCATCCCTCTTTTCTCAATGAGATGAAACTATTCTGGTCCCCTATCATGTTCCTAGAACATCCATTATCAACAAACCACTGGCTTTCCTTTTTTTGAGCATACATAATTAGTCCACATTTCTTAGATTTTTAAGTCTTCTTTTCCAAACTTTTTTTGACTTTAATAGGAATTTTTGTGCTTCATGGCTTGGATTGTTGCATTTGTAACATTCTATACTATAATTTGAAAGATGAGCGAAGGTATTATGAGTTCTAATTTGATATTGGCTCTCAATATCAACATTCTAGAGCCAATATCAACATTCTTATTTTTATGATTAGCCTTATAAGCCTCGCAATGTTTTGCCTAGTCACCAATTTTTTACAAAAGAAATAGTGAATGAGGATTTGATACATGTTAGTATAAGTTTGTCTTGATAAGTAATTCCTTCCAAGGAGGGATTTCTCCACATTCCTTAGCTGAACTCTATTTCCTGATGGACCATTGTGATGAAACCTTTTGAGGACATCAACAAACTTTTTGGGTTTTTCTTCATGATGAGTACTAGTTTCTCCCTTTTCTGAATTAGAGGATTCGCTCGTATAGACAAGTTTAGATTTTTCATGTGGTGTCCTTTAAAAATTGAGAACGAGGTACTCGATTTTGGGGCTCGTCAAATATTTATTGAATTTTTCCAACTCCCTTTTTAGAGAAACTACTTCATCTTCCATTGTTTCATAGATTTCTTCTTTTTCCTTTAGTTTATTTCTCAAAACTTCTTCTACTCGTTTAACTTATTTTTTCTCAATTTTTAGAGATATGAATTCCTAGATTAACTTTCCATTATTTTTCCTAAGTCTATAATTCAATTCTAAGTTACTGATAAATAGATCATCCACACTTTCTTCTTCTAGTTTTTTTGTTTCATTTAATAATATCATGATAAATATTTCTCTACTTCCATCATATTCTTCTTCATCCGATACATCACTGCCTTTCTTGGAGAATAAATTCTTATTTCCTAAGCCTGTCCTCTTGAATGTTATTTTCTTCAATTCTTCTTCATCATCACTATCATCTTTGAAAGGAAACTAGGCAACATAATGTCTTATTTTACCACATCTAAACAAAATGAGAGTTAACTTACCTTTAAGTTTGGATCCTTTCTTCATCCTCCTATTTTTTTTCCATTTTAGTATCATAATCAACTCTGGTGCAATGATTGTTCTTCCCTATTCTTCATGACTTTGATGCTTTAAATGAAGCTTCATTATGAGTCTAATATCCTGACCGCATCTCATAATCTATGAGAATTTCATGAAGCTCATCCATTGATAAAGTACCCAAGTATTTTAATTCTTCTATGTCAGAAAATTTAGCATCAAAAAGGTTTCGAAGACATCTCAAAACTTTTTGGACAATCATATTTTATTTGAAATATTCACCTAGTTCTCTAAGGGAGTTACTACTTCATCTACTTGTAGGAAGTAAGAAACACTATCTTCTTCATCATTCATCTTGATACTTTGAAACTACCTTCTAAAAATTTGCAGCTTTTCCTTTTTTACTTTGTCATCTCCTCCATAGATAATAATAAGTTTTCCTGACATTTTTTTAGCTTATTCACAATTCATAGCTTTGGTGAATTATAAATTTGACAGACCATTTGGAATTTGCTACATATGATTTCTTCCCAACCTAGCTTATTGGTTGAGGATATGGGATTTTATATTCATCTGTGATTGATTTCCAAACTTCAACACCAAGAGACATCAAATCGTACTTAATCTTGATTTTCCAAAATGCAAAGTTTTTCTATCAAACTGAGGTAATTTAAGTGCTTCTTTGCTTTCCATTCTGTTTGAAAATCCTTCTTTTAGCTATTAGGTTTATCTTGAAGAAGTTGGATCTAAAACCAATTGTCAGAAATACTAAGAGGGGAGTGAATCGATATTCCATTCAATTGTTTATTTTACTAGTTAATATTTTTCAAATAAGAAGCACAAGTTATGCTAGAACATAAGAAGAAGATAAAAAATAATTTTTATAATTATCACTCAAATTAAAAAGATAAGGACACCAATCCTCTTCTAAAAATTTAGGCCACAGCCTATGAAATAATAATGACAATTCTACAAGGCACCAATCCTAAATGAGGACACCAATCCTCTTAGGAAAAATCTAGGAATGAACCTATATATAAGGAGTGAGGACACCAATTCTCTTCAGACACCAACCTTATCAATATTCAATATTAGCTTCAAAACATAATCAATATAGGATTTAAAATCACCTCCAAAGTAGCTTCAATATTGCATTCAATAACTTCAGGAAAAACTTTAAGATTATCTACAATGATGGTCTCAAAATGAAATTCAATTATACTCTTCAAAGGACTTCAAATTTGATCAAATTTACCTGTAAAATATACCCAAACGAAGCTCCAAAATAATATGAATTTAGACCTAGATGAAGTAGGAACAAGATGAGATACAGGGCAAAAAAATTACTAGTCCAAATTGAAGTGAATTGTAGGTCCCAATTGAGGTGAGTTGTAGATCTAAACTGAGGTGAGTTACAGGTACGAATTGAGGCAGAAAAAGTGAAGTTGTAGGTTGGAATAGGTGTTAGGATAAAATCAATTCTTAGGAGGAACAAGCCAAATTTCCAAAGAAAACAAGGCCAAATTCAAGACAGTTAACAGCTCCAAACATGCTAAAAGACATGATCAAGAAACTCTCCAAGAAACCTTAGTAAAAAACAGAAATAATATTTAATAAATACTTCTCCAATCTACTTCTAGGTTCATGAAATATGAACCTCTTCTTCACCATAGGTTTGAATATTCTGTTGCTTCCCTATTTGAGTTCCCTAAGATAAATGGGAGAATGGATTACTTATTTATAGGCCTTGTTATCCCTCAATTAGAGTCAACCTATCCTATAGGAGGGCTGACTTGAAAGGGATCAAAATAGGTTGATTCTTCTCTTAAAATATTCATTTATCCTCAATAAAGAGGATTTAGGGGGAATGATACACTTCATTAGAAAAGGATTAACATGATATTTAATCCTATATTATTTTCTTCTTCAGTTAACTAACCTTTGACATCAATAATAATTATTTTCTCAATAGAGCTATGAATCAAAGCTTATGTCATAGAAAATGAATGTGTTGTGACATTATTTCTTTGAACTACATGGCTATAAGGAATGGGAATGGTATTTTTTGTCCGTGGCACATAAATATATAAATAGGGGAGGGTCGAGGAATTGTAGATATTAGAAAAGGAATCCCTTATGTTGTATAGACCTGCATGGTATTTTTGCAAATGCAAGCCTGGTCAAAGATGGAAAGACCGATCATTGAGTTGCCCTCTATGTGTGTGAAGGCGATTTGCCTTCATTTCTAGTGTTAAAATATGGTCTAAACATAAGTGTGTGAAATACCCCTAAGTTAAGTCTGCATCAAGGAATCAAGATCTAACATGGGGGTGGATAACTATGAGAAAAGCTGCAACACAGCTAAGGCTATGGCAGGGTGGGACATGGCTTACCCTACTTAAATTTCTAGTATTTTTTGGGCTACCATACATAAATATTTATTTCAATGTTAATGATATTTCTAGCATAGATGGTTTAGTGACATGCATGATTAATTGTGGTTGTTATTTTATTGATCTTGGTGTTGATTGAGAGAGTAAAGTTTGAAATGAGAAATATGTGGTGGGTTTTAAATGAATTGGGATGCATGGGAAATGCATGCTAATTTTGGTAATTGTATGCCTTCTTTATTAGCTACATGATGCATTTTATTTAATTTTCTCTAGAGGCTATAAGTCCCAAATTTATCCTATGATTTAGATAAGCTAAGGAAGAGTTTTGGGGTTACTTTTGGAGTTTAAAGGTAGAAGCCAAAATGTAATTTATGGAATAAACAAGCCATGTTGGCATTTATACTACAACTTTTCTTCTAGGAGGTTCTAGAAGCTAAAACTTGGAAAATAGCAATGGGAAATCCCATTGATCATCTAAATTAATTTTGAGAACTTGGAATGGTACGGTTTAGGATATATTCCTCAAGGAAGTTTCTACATTAGTTTGCATGCAAAAGGTTTGAAGAGATTCCCAAATTTTTTAATGATTCATTACATACAAACTATCTGATTAAAACCCCAAATGAAAATGTTTTTTGTGTGGATGGGGAAAATATTGTTGTATGTTAGAATTGTTATCTGATAATACTTTTGTAGTTGATATATGTCTATTTCCATGCATATCAATAGAAGAAATGGGTTAAACGCATTTTATTACAATTTGCATACAAATTATTTGATAAGATACCTCAAAGACAAAAATCAAAAGTTGCATGATTGAATGGTATATTTCGGTTAGTATGTTACAAGTGGAATTAGATCAATGTTTCTTATTTGATTTTCATACAAACTTTTTGAGAAAATGTCTACAATAAAATGACTACATAATTGGCTTTATACAAAGTATTTGAAGAAAGGGTTACATGTAAATTGTTTGAAAAAATGTATGAGAGATGAAAATAAAGTTTTTTCAAGTGTGGTTTGGATAAATTTACTAGGGGTATGTGACCAAGTGGCATCAAAGCTTATTGTTAAGCTAGTAAAAAAGAAAAAGAAAAAATTATTGGGTACCCTGTAACCTCTATAAGTCATTAAGGGAACTGGTTATGTGACAAAGTGGTATCAAAACTTATTATTAAGCTCATGAAGAAGAAGAAACGTTTGATACCCTATATCCTTAATAAAGTATTAAGGCACTAATTATATGACAATTTTGTGAGAGACCCATTTGAGGTATTGAAGATACATTTCCATTGGTATAATATAATTCCTATGTAATGATCTTTGGAGTGAGAAAACCACTCCTAAATCTCAACGTATCCATGACTATACTGCTTTACATATGTGTGACTTCAATCGATGATATCTCTCAAACTAGGAAACAAAATCAAATCCTGTAAAAATACCATTTGATCTAACAGAAAATCATTTAAAATTTGCTTTTATGAACCCTATGAATTGCCATATAAAATTTGTGACACACATATAAATTTGGATCCATGTTTTTTTCCTACGCTCCTGTCACACGGAATTTGTCAAGGGTGCGGACACGACTGACCTTCCTAGAAGTCTAAGACATTCTAATGACAAACAAGACAAAATGGAGTGATATTTCTCTAAATACACCTTTTACAACATGAAAACTACAAGTGTTTAGGCTTACCTTATTCCAAAACGCTGTTGTTGAAGTCCGTTCTTGACGATCCGGATGAGCTCCTCCTTCAAGTCAATTCCTGCAACCACAAACAATCAAACAATTACCAAGCACTTGCATTTCATATAATAAAACATATATTCAACATGCAGACCAAGGAACACATGAAATAACTCATTAACACAAGCTATTGAGAAAAATAAACCAGTTTGTATTAATAACGAAACAAAGAAACTCTTACAACCTGGCCTTGGTGTTGTGCAAGTTCCTCCCAGGGTCCATCAAGGGTTTTCCTCTACTTTGACAAAGCTCACCCACTTCCAAGTAGAATCAAGCAAAGACAATCTCTCCTCACAAGGTTCTAAATGGGAGTCCTAATTCCTGCAGCATTTACCCAAAGAAAATGTATAGCTCCAACCTCTTCTCCTTCTGGCTCAATGCCTTTATTTATAGTGCTGTAAAGAGGTTATTCAGGTCCACCATCAATGGGATAATCCCCCTCTTTGGGTGGGATAGCTCCCTTATTGATGGGATAAGTTCCTCCTTAATAGGGATACATGAACCAACTGGAGGCGCATCCATTTCATCAAACCGACCTCTAGAAAGTTCTAGAAGTAACCACAAGTAACTTTTTTAAGATGAAACTTACGCATTTTGCCTTTTACAGAAGGACGCACCTGTCCCTTAACATACAGAGTGTCCAAGGACGCAGCCTTTGTGAACATTGTGAGCGTCCCCGCAGGTAAGGCTTGAGAGAACCTGCGTCCCCAGAGATAAACACATTTTTTACAAGACTTTCTCTCTTCTTTGAGTTTGAGATGGATAGCAGAGGCATAAGACTTGCCTAAGAGGGTAGCATGACTGTTGATTGAGCCATACTAACTGTAAATAGTCATGGTGACATTTTTTAGTGTAACAGATTGCCCCCTAAAGTGCGAAGCCTGGAATAGATTAGGGTTTTGTAATTCTAGGAAGGGTGAAGCGCTTTATCATTTCAAGGATTGTCTTGTGGATGACCTGGTTGGAACCTGCAATTTTCAACACAAAATACATGTATAAGATTATATCATCACTGAGGTAGGCATTCCCATACTCAGATTCAAAACTTTAACTAATGGACTAACTACTCTGATACAGGAATGATCTTGCAGTACATCATTTTTATAGACTTTTGTAGACACAGTATGGACGCAGCCATCTGTTTATGATTAGTCTACATAGATAATGAATACAAAACTCCTCGCAGCCTGGATGGTAGAAACTAGATCCAGGGTCTTCACTTCTACTTCCCGAATTGGTACGATTCTAGCCATGTGATTAAATGATTTGATGTCGAACATGTTAGAAACCACTTGATTACCAGTCGATGATGTAAACTGTTAACAAGCGTGAGAGAGACCACCAGTAATGTCAATGGTTCTCAAATTACCAAGCACAACCCGTGAAATGTGAATAGATGTTTTGATGTCGAACACTTCACGGAATCCTTTGATCGAAAGTCAATGATGTAAACTGATGTCAAAGGCGAGAAACCTGCCATTGATGCATGCAGACTTCAAGGTACTGTCGATTCCTAAGTCATCTTTCTAGATAATGTGTTGATGTCGATAGAAAGTGACCCGTTGCAGGCAAGCCCACAACACGAAATCATTGTTCAAGTTGAAGAAATGTTGCTGTAAGGACTGACTCAGGGATGGTCAAATGGATGACAAGTATTTTGCAGATGAAAGTTTTGTTTGCAGACCTCTTGGACACATAACGACACGACAGATGGTTTGGTGCTAAATAACTCAAAGTTAATCCCCGGAACCCGGTTGAAGACTTTCAAAAGTGGTTTGATTGACTGTGAGGTAAAAGATTTCCCAACCAAGGTGAATGAAAAGTGTCGTGTCCAAGAGTGGTAATAAAGTTTCTTCTGAGACAAAAGGTAACAAATAGGCTCATTCTTCTCTCTTTTCCCCCACCATTTCTGGCAAGTACCTCTTTATTTTTAACAAGCTTGAGGAGGATAACATATGCTTGATTATAAGCTCATCCTTCGGACGAGTCCAACCTAGTTTAAATTCGAACCCTAGGAAGGAGTGGTTCGTTCCTGTTTGTAATTGAACAGGTCCTCTACTGTAAAAGTTTAACGAGCCCAGTATAGGAGAAACTCGGCGTTTTTCAATTTTAGAGAGTCTGAAAAAACTAAAGGAGACTCCACGTTGAACTTTTTCGTACATTTGCGTCCCTCAAGCCCGAAAGAGTATAAAATAATACCTGGGGGAACCGCTTGATCTTGCGACCAAGGAGTACTTTCATAATAGTGTCGTTGACCTGAAAAGTAAAAAGCGATCAAGGACACGTCGTTTTATTTCCTTATCGAGTTTGAAACGACAAAAACCCGGCAATCTTTTCCTGATTTTGCGGTCAGAAAAGAGCTAAAAGGGGACCGTCTTTTAATTCCGTTTTAACGAGTGTAAAAGAAACGCTCGGCAATCTTTTCATGTTTTAAGAGTCTGAAAAGGGCTTAAAAGAGAACTCCAAGGTTTCACTTTTTCGTAAGTTTTAACGAGTTCGAAAAAGGGATAAAAATGTACTCATGGTTTTCACTTTTTCGTAAGTTTTAACGAGTTCGAAAAAATGATAAAAATGTACTCATATGGCCGACTTTCAATTTAATTTATGAGCAGGAAAAGACGAAAAGAACTCGGCATTTTCATTTGTTTTACGAGAATGAAAAATAGCAAAATAATCTCGGTATTTTCATGAGTTTAACGAGTCGTGAAAATAACTAAAATTGACTCGAGATAGGTTTCATTTTTACAAAAGCTTGAAACAGAGAAAAACTATGCTTCAAAGTAGTTTCATTTTTACACAAGCTTGAAACAGAGATAAAACTGTGCTTGATGCCCCCTAAGCGTAACTGCTAGAGCGCATGCCCCCCATCTTCATTTCATTCAATCAGTTGGATGAAATGAAGGTTGAGTTACGAGATCATTTGAAAGACTCGACCTAAAACTAAAAGCTGAAATAACTAACCTAAATACACACCTTAACATCTATGAGATCTAGTCAAACTCTCGACTCAATTAGAGGAGGATTTGTTTCATTTTTTCACGAGCTTGACACAGGAAAAGAACTATGCTCGGATTCGGTTTCATGTTTACGCAAGCTTGAAACGAAAAACTATGCTTGTTATAAGTTCGCATGCCCCCAGCATAATGACGCAAATCAAGGTACATGCCCCCCAAGCTTCATTGCATTCAATGAGGTGGATGGAATGAAGCTTTACTTTCAAGATCTTGGAAAGACTTGTGGGAGTTGTTTCATTTTTTAGTGAGGTTGACACAGGAAAAGAACTATCCTCAAAACCCTTGTTTCATTTTTAAACAAGATTGACACAAGATAAGGAACTATGCTCATAACTACTCTCTACAAAAAACTCTACTCTAAAATCCTTGATTCATTTTTTAACGAGCTTGACACAAGACAAAGAACTATGCTCTAAAAAACCTTGATTCATTTTTTAACGAGCTTGACACAAGACAGGGAACTATGCTCTAAAATCCTTGATTCATTTTTTAATGAGCTTGACACAAGACAAGGAACTATGCTCATGACTACTCTTTACAATCTTCCTACTTAACCTACCCTTGTTTCATTTTTTAACGAGCTTGACACAAGACAAGGAACTATGCTCAAAAAGTTCGCGTGCCCCCAGCATAATGATGCGAAATGAGGTACATGCCCCCCAGGCTTCATTGCATTCAACCGGCTGGATGAAATGAAGGTTTACTTTCAATATTTAACTTGAAAAGGGAGTTGTTTCATTTTTAAAGAGGTTGACACAAGAAAAGAACTATCCTCATACCTGATTCATTTTTTAACGAGGTTGACTCAGTAACAGAAACTATCCTCAAAACCCTACTTTCTACAATCTACCTACATATCCTAAAATCTAGCTGATTCATTTTTTAATGAGGTTGACTCAGTAAAAGAACTGTCCTCATACTCACTGATTCATTTTTTAACGAGGTCGACACAGTAAAAGGAACTTTCCTCGTACCATCCAATTTCATTTTTTAACGAGGTTGAGAGAGGAACAAACTATCCTCGTAACCACTGATTCATTTTTTAACGAAGTTGACACAGTAAAAGGAACTTTCCTCGCAGACACTGATTCATTTTTTAGCGAGGTTGACACAGTAAAAGGAACTATCCTCGCAACTCCTTGTTTCATTTTTTAATGAGCTTGACACAAGACAAGGAACTATGCTCATAACTTCCAGTTTCATTTTTTAATGAGGTTGAGACTAGAAGAAACTATCCTCACTGACACCTGTTTCATTTTTTAACGAGGTTGGCACAGGAAAAGAAACTGTCCTCGCAACATTGATCATGGCTTCCAACTGGAGGAAAGACATGTCAATGGACACACCTTGATCATGGCTTCCAAGAGGTCTTCATCAGAAGGAAGAATACTTCTCGGGAATGAACACATGTCAAGGGACTCAAAAGGGATAAGAACATCGTGTTCAAGTAATCCCATAGAGTTTTCCATGTCAATTACTGGATCTAAATCAACAGTGAGAGACTCACTTACATCGGTAACTGAAATCATGGGACCGGTTGCCACATAATTAACCCGTGGCAGGGTAGATACCACTTTAGAATCAGGAACATTTAGGGGTGTCATATTATTGGTAGTTGAAAAAAGACTAGGGAACGAAAGCTGGTCTACAGTCACAATACTGCCATTGTGAGGGAAAGACATCACACGAAAGAGTGTCGATACGATGGCTTTCATTGCATAAACATAGTCTCGCCCAACGAGTAAATTGAAATCCAAGGGACCTCGAACTACCATAAGATCAACACAAACAGTTTTACCTTCCAAGGTAATAGAAAACTTAGGAAGGATCCCTAAAGGTTCACTAATTGTTCTGTTAAAAGCTTTCAGATTCTGCGTAATAGGCGCAAGCTGAGGGGAACCCAAAGCTTTCCAAACAGCTGAGGATAAAATACTAACAGAAGCACCTTCATCTACCTGAGTACGATGTATGTCCCTACCACCAGCCTTGACAATGATTTGGAAAGGGATGGAGGAAGGAAGACGAGGTTCTGTCAGTCTATTCCAATCAAAGGAAAAGACCTCAGTACTTGGAGGGGGTTCTGTAGAAACAGGTGAAATGCCCCCCGGCATAGAAGAATCCGATGTAACAAGAAGAACATCAGCGGTATGAAATTTACTCTCGAAAAGGAGAGTGTGATCGACCGAATGTGAAATTGAATCGACCACTTGATCAACTAATGGATCATCAACCTGAGTGACATGAGTTTCACTCTCCAATGGGAGAGTGTGATCGACTGTACTTGAATTTAGATCAATCACTCCGTCAGTTGACGGTAGGTTGGGAGAAAGTTTACGGTAACCAGTTGGAAATTCTTGCTGTGGAACAGTAAGGTTTTCCAACAATGTTGAGGCTTCATCCATGTGAGGGCAAATGTGAGTTTGATGACTCCCTTTGCATAACTTACAAGGAAACCTAACTTTACCCTTTTTCCCAGGAACCTGACTATCATTGGTTGATGGATCAATGGAAAGTTGATGAGATTTTTCTGACCATACTTCCAAGACCTTTGGTATACCAGGACAATTGACAAGGAAGTGGTCACCCTTACAAAGCCTGCAAGGGTATTTGGGTTTACGATGCATGTCGGAATTTTCCTCAACACAACTAACACTTACAGCCATGGTTGGTTGGTCGACTTCTTTCTTATCTTGCTTCTTCTTCTTCTTCTTCTTCTTCCCTTTCTTCTTCTTCTTAGCCTCCTGGTTACTAGCATCAAGGCTTTTACCAGGCGAAGAGGAAGAAATGGAGGAAGAAAAATTAGGCGAAGAAGGTAAAGGGTCAACAGAAGGTTGGTGATGTTGAGATGGTGAACTCGGTTGAGGTGAAGCATCCGGTTGAGGTGGAACAATTGGAGTACTTTGGGCCAACGAAGTTGAAAATAACCATATCGGTAATCCTATTGTAAATCCAGGTAATGACAAAGTAGCCATATAAGGAGGACCAACATTTCCAAAGTAAGGAAAAGTACTAGGATTCTCATTAGGAGGGGTTCCTAGGTTGATAAATTCCGGAACATTTGCCATTATATTCAACTTCAGTGAATTTTATTAAAAATTTAAAACTAAAATTAACAATTCACAATTCACACCTAACGATTAAAATTCACAAATCACACCTATGGCCTCTAAAAGTAAAAACAAACAAATTAACACGCGTTATCAAATCTAGGAGTCAAACCACACACAAACAGTAAGCTCTCCGGACCGAAAACACTAGTTGGTGATTAAGCCCAACCTCGCAGAATCCAGTACAGAAATAGTGGGTGGAACAGTTACCCCGGCAACCTGCTTAATGAATAGACTGGACCAAGTTCCCCCACTTTAACCGTCTCGAGTGAAGTGAACCCCCCAGAAAATCCAAGTGAGTATAGCCGACGTCTGCTCCAGGTACAGTGGGACCTTCCCTCCACCGTCACCTTGGGTAGAACCCTAGAGATTATGGTCACTAAGGTTACCAACGGCCACAAGTACACCTGGGGGAACAGTCTAAACTCCGACAGCACGCAAGGGCAGAGTAGCAAGCTCAATCCCCTTACCGGCTCCTTGACAGTAATCCAAGGTTTACCGATAAGTGACCCCTGGCTCCTCGACAATGGTTAATCCGAGGTTTACCGTTTGTAATACGTACTGTCTGGCGTCGTTCCCAACAAGGGGGGAATGATCCCCTCACTGGTTCGGACACGAGCTCGTGCTTCTCCTTTAAGAGGAGCTTTCCCAGAGTGTAAATGTAACAATTGGATTTGATTCTATCACAAGATCGACTACTTGTTTGTTTTACTGTCTTGGAGAGTTAAGTACTCACCTACTCCAAGACACTAGCCTAAGCTATGTTGGTGCTTCAGAGCCCTAGAAATGTAAAAATTACTAGATGAATTTTAATTAAGCGCTGTGTTATTAAGGCTGTTATTACTCAAATGGGTAAATGGATACGAAACCAATGGTGTTATGACCCGACTCAAATGAATGCAATCGAATATGATAATGTAATCCTTTCAATTCGATGAATCCTACCTAAAGTAAGGAGAGAGTTTCCATTCACTTCCAACAATGAAAAAAATTGATCATTAAGAGAAAATATAACAAATTCTCTAATGCACTAATTTCATCAAGAAAAACTAATGCAAATCAATTCCGAACCATTTTTTATTTTCTATTTTGTGTAAATTCAAATCAAAGAAAACTGATCTAAATCTACGATTGATTTTTTAGAATGTAAACTATGCAATTGTAATCTATGCACAATTCACTCGAAAAGTATGCAAATGTAATCTATGCACATTTTTCATTCATATTCTGAAACTGAGAACTCTAATTATGCAAATGTGATCTATGCAAGAGAATTCTCAAACACAAGATGATTCTAATGTAATCTAAGAACCAATCAAGTGCAAGTCGAGAAAATTGGGTGAGAGTTCCAAAGATCAAAACATAAAAGCACTCAAAGGCGATTAACACTCATACACAATTTAGCCCCCCCCGGCGAATGAGGGGGAAATTTTTTTGCAAAAACAAAAGCAAAAAGATGCAAAATTGTGAAAAGACTGAGAGAAACCTCCAAGTAATGACCAAAGGAAATCAAATTAAGAATTTCTCAAAAAAGAGACTCAAAACACCCAATTGACGAAAGCTAAAAGCAGGAATGCTAATGAAACAAGTTCAGGTGAAAATTTTTGACAGGGTACTAAAGGATCTGGGCAGAAAACACTAAGAAAAACCAAAATCTAAAAGCAATTAAAGCAAAAATGGAGTTTTCCTAAATTTTTACAGGAAGACGCAGGCAACCCGTTAGAACAGGCGCGGGCCCGCTCTGTGCAAACGGCAACAGCGCGTCCAAAGACGCACTGTGCAGTACTCAGAGGGTGCGTCCTTCTGGAAAAGTTAAGAAAAACCAAATCTAACTAAATCTAAAGCTAAGCCACCCAAATACTAATTCTCACAGTCAAAAACCAGAAAATAAAAATGATTTTCTCAGAGCAAAGTTCACACAAAGGAAAAGACTTTCACATTAATGGATTCCCCAGTATGGTCGCCAATTTGTCACACGGAATTTGTCAAGGGTGCGGACACGACTGACCTTCCTAGAAGTCTAAGACATTCTAATGACAAACAAGACAAAATGGAGTGATCTTTCTCTAAATACACCTTTTACAACATGAAAACTACAAGTGTTTAGGCTTACCTTATTCCAAAACGCTGTTGTTGAAGTCCGTTCTTGACGATCCGGATGAGCTCCTCCTTCAAGTCAATTCCTGCAACCACAAACAATCAAACAATTACCAAGCACTTGCATTTCATATAATAAAACATATATTCAACATGCAGACCAAGGAACACATGAAATAACTCATTAACACAAGCTATTGAGAAAAATAAACCAGTTTGTATTAATAACGAAACAAAGAAACTCTTACAACCTGGCCTTGGTGTTGTGCAAGTTCCTCCCAGGGTCCATCAAGGGTTTTCCTCTACTTTGACAAAGCTCACCCACTTCCAAGTAGAATCAAGCAAAGACAATCTCTCCTCACAAGGTTCTAAATGGGAGTCCTAATTCCTGCAGCATTTACCCAAAGAAAATGTATAGCTCCAACCTCTTCTCCTTCTGGCTCAATGCCTTTATTTATAGTGCTGTAAAGAGGTTATTCAGGTCCACCATCAATGGGATAATCCCCCTCTTTGGGTGGGATAGCTCCCTTATTGATGGGATAAGTTCCTCCTTAATAGGGATACATGAACCAACTGGAGGCGCATCCATTTCATCAAACCGACCTCTAGAAAGTTCTAGAAGTAACCACAAGTAACTTTTTTAAGATGAAACTTGCGCATTTTGCCTTTTACAGAAGGACGCACCTGTCCCTTAACATACAGAGCGTCCAAGGACGCAGCCATTGTGAACATTGTGAGCGTCCCCGCAGGTAAGGCTTGAGAGAACCTGCGTCCCCAGAGATAAACACATTTTTTACAAGACTTTCTCTCTTCTTTGAGTTTGAGATGGATAGCAGAGGCATAAGACTTGCCTAAGAGGGTAGCATGACTGTTGATTGAGCCATACTAACTGTAAATAGTCATGGTGACATTTTTTAGTGTAACAGCTCCATCCATGGTTGTACTTCTATGGCAACCATACCAGTATGGGAAGCTGAGGAATTGATGAAAGAGGTCCCTCAATATTGTATGTGATGCATAGAAATTTTTTAAGCTATGAAATGGTTGTATAAATTTTCAATAATAATTAATGATAATACCAAATAGGGCCACAATGGATGCTAAGGGTTTTTAGAGAAACATAAGTTGTTGTATGGATCATTGAAACTCTATGTTGTAGACTAGTGGATGTAGTGAATCAATTTAAAAATGCTCCTATAATTGTGAATGAAGATCCAATGGTAGAAAATACTATAATCCTTGTGGACCAACTATAATACTTACAATGTATTACCAAACAAATGGACTCCAAAGATGTGAAAAGGAATTTCGAGATTGTTGCAAAACTTTGAGAAGACATATGCTTCAAACCTTGGTTCCCATGAAATGGTAACTTGCTCGGGTACCAATGATCTAGATCTTTGTGGTTAAGCTCTAATAGGCTTAGGTGTGAAAAATGAAGGAGAGAAAACATAGAGATATACCATAAGACTAAGAACAAGAACATTGATAAACATCCATGAACTAAATACATCATAACAATATGGAAAGAGAGAGAGAGAGGAGAGTGACAATTGGAGAAGAAGAAATCCATTAAGAATAATCATTACATGCAATGAGGCTAATTTTAGGACCTCCCATTCTTGACCCTCACTCTCTTCCTATTTCCTTCTTATAAAGTGTTATGTTGATAGATTAAAATTTAATTAAGGTTTAATCCATTACTTACATATCTACCAGGTTCCCTTCTACATAAAAATATGAATTTATGATTTATACATTCCAAATTATATTATAATCCCCCATAATATTTGGATCAAAGTACTTAGAAACATATTTGTGATGATTTAATTATGAAAAAATGCACCAATGGGCACAATGGATTCCCCTTTTAATTTTTTTGTAAAATAACTCTTACAATGGAGCTATCAAAATGGCCCCATAAAGGTTATCTATGTTGAGATACCATTGTTAGTGACTTCCTATTTAATAGAAACCTTCAAGGTTTAGGCAATGCATAATAGAATCCACACTAAAGAATCCATTCTCTACATACCAAAGGACAAGTTGATTATTATAGCTCAAAATTAAGTGAAGCGACAAGTAGAATATCATCACATCTAACATTATTTTGTAGTAGGGGATTAAGTGTTTCTTCACCTTCAACCATATAAACAAACCTCACTCAAAGACAAAATACCTTATGAACTAGCCCCAAAGCCCTATGGACACTGTGAAATGATTCAATGCATTGGACAGGCGGTCTATAGATTAATTCTTCTAGCCCAATCCAATATTAATTTAGTATTTTATGTGTCTTATCTAAAGAAATTCATGGGATTGAAGTGAAAGGTGCAAACCATATTACCATAATTGATGAATAAGGATTCATTTTGATTCATATAAAAGTAGTATTGGATACGAAAGAGGGTTAATTGCACCATTTCATGATCCATGAAGTACTAATCAAGTGGAAATACATGCCACCTACAAATAGCACCTGAAAGCTAGCCATGCTTCTATATAATTTTCCTTACATTCAACCTTGATGATAATGTTGCTTTTGGAGGGGGGTGGAGAGTGGTGAATGGGTTTCATGTTAGGTTCCTCCCCTAACCTCCTTATTTTAAGCTACCTAGGAGTTAGTCAATTGTTGTGTGTTTTTATCCTCTTTGAATAAACCCCATGAGATAGTAATGGGTATTTAATGTAAAAGAGTCCACCTTATAATGCCCTCTAGATAGTTGGTACCCATTAGTGATGGGACCACAAGTAGTTATGATATTTTCTATTGAAAATATATTTAAGGAGATAGGAGGCTATGGAAATTTTTTCCTGTGTTGTTTTATTTTGATATTTCCTTACAAAAATGTTTCCCCACCTTAAGAGGCAAGTGAACATTGGTTTCTTTCCCCTAATTGTCATAATAGAAGTATACCTTTGCATATTTCATCTTATTTTCTCTTGTATCTAGTTTCTTGTAATTATATTATTTGTATACCTGGTTGTGTTTCATGTTTAAGGGTTAAGTAGAAATATAAATTGGGAATAGGTTATGAAAATGAAACATGGTTTCTATTTCATTGGCTCTTGTTTTAATTCCTTTTCTAGGTCTTCATTATCTCTAGATTTCCAATCTGAGGCATCTCATATGTTAGAGATTTCAAACTAACTAAAAGTTATAAACCTATTCCCTAAAGACACCACAAGGATGATAATCTGTGAGAGATGTTAGTAATTGGTGCTTATAGCTTTGGACATATTTCCTTCAACTAATTCCATTTATTTTTATTACTATACTAATCTACTATGGCTAAGGTTTGAAGACATGTTTCTTATGCCACTTCCTACATCATACAACTTCCCTAAATACCCCAAAGAAAGTTTCTATAATATTAATGTGAGATATAAAATATTGTGGATATTCCATTTGACCAATTTGTTGCAATGCCTCTTATAATAGTCTAAGATTGCTTGTTATATGGAGTTTTAATTTAGATCTTATAATGACATAAAATTCCTTACTATGTAGGGTTTCAATTTATATTTAGATTTAATTTTAATATATTATTGCATGAAAGTACTAATATGAGAGAAGCTAAGAAAATAATAAAACAAACACAATATATATAAAGGATGTACCCTAGGAAAACCAAATACAAGAAAGAACTATCTAAAATATGAGGCCTAGGTTCTACTCTTTTTCTCTCAATTATGAAATGAAAATACACTCCAAGGGGCACTCACTATGGAGTTTCGATGGACATTGTACTTAGTGTTCCTACTACAAGATATTTTACTTCCTTTTCTTTGCTTAAATACCCCATTCCTAGACGCTTTACTCAACTATGAAAAAATAACAATATAATAATAATGGAACCCCTTCTTGTCATAGTGGCCCAATGTGTAACAATTCCTAATACTCATATACTATTAAGTTTAAGGATTTTGTATGCATCAACATCTATTTAATGTTATGGTTTTGGACTCCCTAGAAAATAATTGAAACTGTACATTTGAATATCTCTATATGTGGGAATAATTTCGACTCATGTGGCATCCACTTACTATCATGGTGGTTAATAGGACATGCCAACTTGCAAGAGGAATAAATTTTATGCACAAATATTGATTGAGGTGATCTTCACATTATTATAAAGGAAGAACCTTATTCACCGTGTTTTCTTTGTTTCCACTCTCCTAAGGAATATTTTGTCCTCAATGCATGGTAAATCAGATTCTCTCTAGTTGAGCACATCTCCCTAGAATGAATTTTATGTCCCTCTTATCCATTTTTGTTAATTTTAAGTGATATTACTTGATATTAGAACCTTCAATGTCATATAATTGATAGTGTTTACTGTGGAGCTACAAAAAGGGTCTCTTTCACCTCTAATTATCTCACATTAATATGTCAATCCGGGAGCGTTTGGTTATTACAAAGAGTGACTCAATCCGAGGCTATTTGTCAGAGTAATGCTAGTAGTACAGCGTTCTACAAGAATACAAGAGTAAACGGATGCTTGCCTATAACTAAGTTACTTCAAATGACTAAAGCACACGCTCTTAAAACTAGGTAACTGATCAGTCAAGGGTTCGGTGACGATAACCCATCCCTTTGGAAACTGACGGAAAGGAAATAAAAGCAAGGAAAATCACACATTCATAAAACCAAGTAACTTACCAGTCAAGGGTTCGGCAGCAATAGCCCATCCCTTTGGAAACTGATGGAAAGGAAATTAGAGCATGGATCACAGGTCTGGGAGCGAGGCAGTGAATGCCGAGGCTCACTACAGCCTTGGATCGTCTCTCACACCAAAATAACAAATGCAAGTAAATGGAACGGCAAATAGAAAAATGGAACAACAAATAAATAATTGAATGGCAAATCTGAAATGGAACAACAATCGAACAACTAAGTCTCGCGAGTCATAACCAAACTTAATCTATTAACCCAAATGCACTCTTCACAATCAAATATCAATCTCTCACTCTTAAGGAAAATCAAGCAGAATTCACTAATGGAACAGCACTAACTATTGATAAATTATGGAACAGCACCAATAGATCATACACACGTAACATGCTAGAATAGTAACCTGATCAATCTTAATTTAACAGCATTATTTATGAATACGACTTCGAATGAATCTATGACGTAAATGTTCAGTACAAGAGCTCTGTAACGAGACAGTAATAATATTCGGCCAAGAATAATAATCATTCAATCAACTCTGAAAGGATCAGTAATATAATACAGAGTCAATACACAATTCTATCTGTAGAAACCTTAATGGATTAATCTTAACAGAGCATGTAATGGCGATTCATAAAGCATATCAGATTACCAGATAATGACAATAAGCAAACCACACAGAAATCAAATTGTAGTGGTACAGAAGCAAGTGTCCTCCGGGGCCGGGCCCTTAGCCTCAAGGGTACACCGCTTTGAGTTAATCCAGATGCAGAGATACGGTAATCACCAATTTTATATTAACACATAAGACAATAGTACAATGAACCAGTTCTTAACAAGACTCGATGATCAACGTTGACCTTTTACAGAAAATTACATAAAAGTATATATGTCCCCTTTGGTTAAAAGTGTTGTCCCCTTATATAAAGGTGATGACGGAGATGTCTAAGTAACAAAATAAATAAAGCAGCGATCCCTCAGGATCAAAGATCTTGAGGGATTCGCTAAACTATCAATCCTTAATCTTTTCTTTTCTTTTTCGCCGAGCTGGTGTCTTCTCCTCCTTTTCCGGGACGATTTGCTTTGATCTGCTTATCCTTGTTTGCATTCGGTTTCCCTTCAAAGGGACATCAGTTATCTCGTCTTTATCTTTTCCTTCGGAATGGCAACTCTTCGTTTTCACCCTTTCCTGCACAGAAGAATAACAATTATCAGTGATTAAGTCTTGTATATAATTCACATGTTTTGTTATAATTCTTTATTGTTTTCCAGATTCATGATGCAAAAAGGTTTACAAATTCTATTGAAAAGCTATTGAAATGATCATCAAAAGCATACCTTTTTGGTACTCCACATTTACCTGATAACTAAAATCCAAGAATTATTGTTAAAGGTTTGTGGTATAACTTTCTAACTACATCAGCCATTCTGTACCTAGAACCATGTCCATTTTTTCAAGTGGTAGAGCATGGAGTCTTGTTTGTAGAGGAAATTATACTGACCCAAAATAAAATATGTAATTTTAACTACTAATGAACAACTCAACATAGAAGAAGTTACTCACTTATCTAAAATATCTTGATGAGAATTGTTAAGATGTAGCTTTAGTGAATGAGGTTCATTAAAAATGCTTAAAGTCAATATGATGAAAACATTCACCCTTGAGTCTTTTATCAATGAGAATTGGCCCTTGAACATGATCAAGATGAAGATACACTAGGGCCAAGAAATTTTGATACAAAACAGAACTTAGAAGATGGGATACTATGAAGATATACGAATATATGATCTATCCAATGGAAATTATCTAAAGGGGCATGATGCTATCCTTCTACGTGTTGCTATATAATATGATATATTTGTGCGTGTTTTGTTTTTTGTTTTTTATATTTCAATTCATGCTTATCATTCCTCATGCTTGGTTGGTAGATGTTTTCAAATCTCCTCATATATAAAGAGTTTAGATACAATCCTAATAGATGCACTCAAAGATTTTCATCCATAACATGGGTGGTTTTTTCTCCCACTGATAAAATCAAGATAAATTTCCATTGGTCCTACAACAAGTAATGATGATATGAATAGTGAACTCATTGAACTCCTAACTAAATAAATTGCACTTGGTATGCAACATCTAAGTGTTAATCTAAAATTGCAACTAGTTGTGCCTTATTTAAGGAATGCATATTGTGTGCAAGATCCTATCCTTATTTGGAGTTTTTTATGTGTCACATACATTGTTCCCTCAATGGCTTACAAAGGTTATGGGGTACCAAATTTTTTTTCCCTTTTACTAGCTTGAAAATAATCTCAGATACCACTTTGTCACATACCCCTGCTAAATTTATCCTAACCACACTTGCAAAAACTTGACTTTCATCTCCAATATATTTTATCAAACACTTTACATGTAAACCTTTCTTCAAATACTTTATATATAAAGAATTATGTAGTATTTTTCTCGCATACATTTTGTTAAACATTTTGTATGAAATCAAATAAGAAACATTTATTTGATTCCACTTGTAACATACTAATTGGAGTATACCACTCAATCATGAAACTTTTGATTTTTGTATCTAAGGTATTTAATCAGATACTTTTTTATGAAAAATGTAATAAAAATCATTTAACACATTTCTTCAAATGCTTTGAATGAATATAGGCATAGATCAATTACAATAGTACTATCATACAAAAATTCTAATATATATCAATAATATCCCCATCCAAAAAACAACATTTTCATTAGGGCATTTCATCAAACAATTTGTATGCAATGTCATTAAACCATTTAGGAATTTCTTCAAACACTTTTCATGCAAACTAACATAGAAACTTCCTCAAGGCATATATCCTAAATTATAGTAATCCAAGTTTTGAAAACTAAACCAGGTAACCAGTGGGATTTATCATCACTAAGCTTCAAGTTTTAACATTTGGAACCTCCTAGAAGAAAATGTATAGAAGAAATGCCACCATGACATATTTGATGCATTCTTTTAAGAGCATCTAGGAATATTGAATTCCTCTAATCATATTTCCTAAAATATCACGAAAAAATATCTAAAATTTGGAACAAATTATCAACATGATTTCCCCTCTTTGTGGTCCAAGTTCTACAGGAACATCCCAGAATAAAAGTTACAATGAAAATTCCAACATGACATGTTTGATGCATGATTTTAGTAACATCCATGAAGTTTGAATTCCTCTAATCATATATCCCAAAATATAGTGACCTAAGATTTGAATTTTGGATCAGATAATAAGTAGGAGTTCCTCTCAGTATGGTCCATGTTTTACCTTCTAAACCCTCCTAGAAGAAAAATTTTAGCAGGAATTTAAACATGACCTATTTAAAGATGCATTTAGGAATCCTAGCTTCCTTTGATCGTGTTTCCTAAAAAATTTCAACCCAAGAACTAAAAATTGGACCCAAGGATCAACAAGATTTTCCCTAACTATGATCCATGTTTCAACTTCTATAACCTTCTAGAAGGAAATTTATTAAAGAAATTCCAAAATGACCTATTTAATAAAGAACTTAGGAATCCTATCTTCCTCAACCAATTTTATTACAAAATGTAGGCATGTTCCCTATGATGCCATTCACATAGAAATTTATATATACCTTTTTCTTAAATATAACGCAACACAAGATAATAATAGTCAGTTATTAAATGTAGGAACCCATGTTCACATTTTTATTAACAATAAGTGATGCATTCTAAGTTACTGAGTTACAAGTAATATGAAAACGAAGGTTTCCTTATTTTAAAATAGCCATCCATTAAGTAACTACATCCAACATGAGAATTATATAATAGATAAGGAACATATATTAACAATCTAGAGTTTCACAATTATCCATCGTATCTTTAACTTTTACAGTCCAATACTTATATACAACAAATAAGGATGTAGGAGAACTTTTTTAATAGAAAAACGATAACGTGCACCCAAGAGGATGGATTCTTGACCTTAGGTTCATTGATTATCATGCCCCCTTGATGTTTCTTGCATACACATGTGGCGAATGTTTCATCATGACTAAATGATCCTGAATTATCATTTGACCTCCCAACCTACTCCTTCGGTATTCTTCTTCCCCATGAATCTCTGACCTACAATGGGGCTATAAAGTAGAGGATGAATAATAGAAAGCAGAGGGGAGCATTCCTATCTAAAGAGTTCCTTCTCTAATGGCCTCCACTACACCAAACTCAATATAGAATTAGTAGTCACTACCACAATATCCTTATAAAAGTCATGTAAAAGGAGGGAAAAGGTGATCACTTTCCCATAACTTTCTCCTTCTTTTGTAGGAGGTTTCATAGGTGACACTTGTCACTTCATACAAAAAAAATTACTTTTATTAATCTAAAAATTTCATTATTCACCCATCCATCTATCATCCTCTCACCAAGGCTCTCCTAAATTATTTACTTAAATTATTATTAAAAAAATAATTTCCATCACCCAAACATGAATCCCTATTTCTTCTCCTAATTGTCTCTTAATCCCGATTTGATACTCTTTGTTTTGTGTTCGTTACTGAAGTCAACTGGTAGATCTCATATTTTCTTCCACAAATACACCTTATTTTATCTCAAGTTCAACTCTTGGATAGATATCTTTGCGTTGTGGGTTCTCTTATGAAACTAAATTTCTCTAATTTTAAATTACTATTATTTAATTTCATGCACCACCCTCTCTTCTTCATGAGGCTAAACTATCCTTGGATTAATGTTTCTAATTAATTGTATGTATTCTTTGTAGAATTTAATATAAATTTTCTACTACCGATGAATTCGAACTGAAAACAAGAGATTACAAATTTCCTCTACAATACTATAAAATGGAAATAACAATTTAGCAACACATGCAATGACATATAAACCTCAAAACCATAAGAACACAATTATTTTACAGGGGACCTCAACTAAGAAAAACCCCTCCATTATTTTTAATTAATCAAATGAGATTGATAAAATATTACAATGTCTTTCTTTGATCCTGAAGCACAACCTGGACTGTAAATATTTTCTCCTACTGACTATCCTGCTCTGGAAAACACTTAGCCAATTCAGGGCCCAAAATTCCTCCTATTTCCTTGAACAATCCTTGAGGAAATTATCTCCTAAACGTTAGGAATTTCCTCCTATTTTCTCGTGCAATTCCAAAGGAATGATTCACCTTCTTAATGGTCAATCTTGCACACTAAAATAATATAAAATTGATAATTACAATGTGCCTTTTCCTCCATTCTAGTTACACAATTCAAATTCCATGCATGTTTGAGATATTTTTAGTTATTTTACTAGTTTAACTGAGAGATCAGTGAGTTAACAATAGTTCTACTACTCAATCGACCTTCAACAGACTAAATTAATTACTTGAGCTTAGTTGACTGAGTTCAACTGAAAATAACTGAACTAGATTGTTAAATTTTAGCAATTTCTACATGCACAACTCTACTCCACACATATAACTTGAATTTACTAAGCTAACTAGGAGATAAGGGCCATGGCACAAGCTAACTTCTGTCTAAGTCATCCTACTGATGTGAAAATCAAATTACTAAATTTGACTGAGGCACAAGTCAAATTTATCCTTTCTTGCTACAATTTACAACACTCCCTCTTAACAAGAAATGGATTTTGCACCACCCCTTTCCTGCACTTGTGGAATTAAAAATTTGCCTCTTGATAATTCCTTTGTCAAGATATTTTCATCCTACTCCTTAGTTGGAATGTACTATAGCATTATAATCCTCCCCTACACACAATCCCATAAGTGATGGTACATGTCATCAATGTGCTTGGACCTCTCATGAAATATTGGATTCTCAGAGATCTTAATACGACTCTGGTTATCACAATAAATCACTATCAGATCCATCTCTTGACTGAAAATACCCACAAATATTTTCCTCATCCATATGGCCTCACATGCTTCTTCAATTACAACCATGTATTCAACCTCTATTGAGTTGAGCACCACAAACCTATGTTTCCTACTATAACAGGAAATAGTTGCGGACCTAACACTAACAATACCACCTGAAGTAATTTTCCTGTATGATAGACTCCCTACCCAATATGAATCAATGAAGCCTTGCAGATTCACTCCCTTTGTCCTCCTATACCATAACCATTACTCAGTTATGCCTCTGAGGCATCTTAACACATGATGTATTTCCTTCCAATACAACTTGGTAGCCTTCACCATGGCTTGATTCAATTGATTAACTACATAGCATATGTCGAGCCTTGTGTTCACCAAATATATCAAGTATCCCACAAGCTATTTGTAGATGGTAACATCTACTGTCTCTCCTAAAGAGGCACTCTCCTTCCTCTAGTTTTAGCTAGAGGTGTGTCCATAAGCTTGCAGTTCTCCATGTGAAATCTCTGAATATTTCAAAGTAATACTTCCCCTGACTCAAAAATAACTCTCCATCACCCTTCCATACTTCCATCCCAAGGAAGAAATGCATCAAGCCCATGTATTTCATCTCAAAATCTCTTGCAAGGTCCTTGCAAGATTGGATCAACTGCTCATCCCTTGTAAGTATCAAAATCAACATACAATACTAAGATAATCAACTTTCCATCTACCACAATGTGATAGATATTGGCATCTTCTTCACTTTTGGTGAAGTCCAATGAATTTCGATATGTGTCAATCCAAGTGTACCATGCTCGAGGCACCTACTTGAGAGCATACAAGGCTCTCTTGAGTCTTCACACATGTGTCTCCCTGTCATATGTCTCAAATCCCTTTGGCTTCTCTATGTAAATTTGTTCCACAACAACACCATTGAGAAAGGATGCATTCACATCCATCTAATGGATCTTCCACCTCATATGTAAAGCTAATGCTAGAATGGATTTTATTGATGAAAATCTTGCCATTCTGGAATTTTTTTCCTCATAGTCCACTCCCTATACTTGAGAGAAGCCTTTGGCCACAAATGTAGCATTGTACTTCTCGATGCTCCAATCAGTTGCATGCTTCATTTTGTAGGTCCATCTAAAACCAACCATTGACTTTTTCTCTGGTCTCGGCACCACCTCCCATAGAATATTATTCATGATGGAGTTATACTCCTCCACCATGGCATCAACCCACACTAGTTGAGAAATTGCTTCCTCAAATGGAAAAGGCTCTGACTCAATGATTTCTTTCATGAGAGCCATATACCTACTGAACTTATTTGGTGACCTCCTCTACCTACACTAAGATGTAGGAGCTCCCACATGCTCCTGTGAATCCTACACCAACCTGTCATATTCTTTGGTTCTCTTCCTCCCCTCTCTGGAAGATTTTGGTTGAGTGGGTGCCTCCGCTCGGCCTCCTATCTTCTCCTCCATTTTTGGTTTCTCCACAACATCCTAAACCTTTTCATGAGGCTCCTCCTTTCGAACTAGAAGCTCCTCCTCTAGTGAGATACTCAACTTTCACTCTAGAGAATGATCTCATAGCCTTCGCCTCATCCAATTTGAAATCTCTCCTCACCACTGTCACCTTGGGTGAGGGTAAATACACCCTATAGTTATGTGGAGCCTGTGTATCCTACAAATATCCCCATATCAATTGTAGGCTTTGATTTATTCCTACTATCCTTTGACACATGAAAATACATAGTATCTCCAAAAGATAGAAAGTGAGATACATATGGATTCCACCCAGAGAAATCGTCTTCGAGTGTGATCATGCCAAGCATTTAATGAGGGATCTTGTTTTGAAAATAAACTATGGTGTTGCATGATTTTTTCCATACATGTAATGGAAGCCCGTGATCATGCAACATGGCTCTTGCTTCTCCCATTATGATTTTTTTCTTCCTTTTAGGCACCCCATTTTGTTTTGGGTTATGGGTGCTATCAGTTATTTTATAATACCTTCTTCAACACAAAATTCCTTGAAGATGCAAGAAGAAAATTCTCCTCCATTATTACTTCTCAGGGATTTCAAATTTTGATTAGTCTCATTTTCAACCAATGCTTTGAATTCAATAAATTTTGAGAAAACTTCATCCTTCTTCTGCATGAAGAATATCCAACATTTTCTAGAAAAGTCATTAACAAAAATCACATAATAATGGTTTTTTGCTGTAGAGGTTATCGAAAAGGGTCCACATACATTAGAGTGGACTCACTCCAAGATTGCTCCTACTCTACTATCATGTCCTTGGAAGGTGTATTTGACATATTTCGACAATGTGCATCCATTATAGGCATCATGTTGGTCAAAGGTACATGTCAGGAGACCAATGGTAATCTTCTGCACGATTTTAAGGCACCATGTGTAAGTGTCCCATGCACTTGTGCCAAAGTTCTCTAACATCTTGACTCTACACCTTTTCTACCTTGCTACTAAGTGTAATGAAAGCTTTCACCTCAATCTTGTAGATATTGTTCACTCTAAATCCAATCTATTTCACTTTCTCGGTAGCTACATGTCTCAGAAAGGATTTCCCCTTATTGAAAACGACATCATAGCCTCTATCCTTCAATACATCTACAAAGATCAAGTTCTTCTTCAACCCAGGTACATACATCTTTTAGATGAATATGGGAGCCCGAATCCATCTTAAAGGTTACAGTTACAATTTCTTTGGTACTATACTACTCATCATCCCCAAGTTCTATGTCCATTTTCAGATTTCTTCTCCTCTAGGCCACATAATAATTCTTTGCATCCTGTCATATGGAACGGGGCACTTGAATCTAGATAACACACACTCCTCATTATGTTGTTGGCCATGCATGAAATTAGGGTGAAGTCTAATTTGAATTGTGAGGCAAATGCTTCACCTCTTGCTCCTCCTTAAGGATTCTTGTTTGAATTATTGTCAGAACACTTTTTTGCATAGTGCCCATATTCATGGCAGTGAAAAAATTTGATCCTTCTTAGGTTCTTCTTCTTGCCATTTTTTTGGTTGGACTTTGGCTTGATTTGGGTCTCCTTGCCCTCATCTTTCTTGTCCTTTCTAACCAAGGAAAAATTCTATTCCTTCTCAGCTTTGGATGATACTCCATCTCTAGTGTTCCTGAAAAAATTTTCCTACACCAAATCGAACCAAAGTCTCTCTTAATTTGGAAATTTGTCCCTTCCATTTATAGAGTCCTAGTAGTTGTGCCAGGATTTTGGAAGGCCTAGGAGGGATAGGTTCACTAGCTCTATAGAGGTATATTTTCTCCAACTCCTCCAAGCTCATATCGACACTGAGTTACTCTAGAGAGGTAACGTGCAATGGTTTCATTTTTTTGCAAGCAGATGTTTTTGAGCTTATCCCTCAATGTCCATTTCCTAGAATCACTTTTATTTTTTATTAACTCAATGAGGATCTTCCACATAAAAAATGGAGTCATTTCCATGTAAATTTGAGACTATGTGGTCTCTCATACCCTCCAGGATGATCGTACTAGATTTTGCAGTATCCTTCTTCCACTGGGTAACTGCTTCGCATCCAATATTTCTCGTTTTGGAATGTCAATTTTGGTTTACTCCAACATTCCATTATCATCAAGTAAAAATTCCATCCTATCCATCCAAGATATGAAATTTGAGGTACCCTCCAAGGTGTACTCCAATTTCAATCCATTGAAAGACATTTTCTTGCATAGAAGAAAACCTGCTTCATTGAATCTATAAATCAAAATCTCTGAAGGAGAATATCTATTGACTAGTTTCTAGTGTGATTTCTACTCTGATACCATGTAGAAATTAATAGAAATTTTCTACTACCGATGAATTTAAACTTAAAATAAGAGATTACAAATTTCCTCTATAATATTGCGCAATAGAAATCACAATATAGAAACACATGCAATGACATGCAACCATCAAAATCACAAGAACACAATTATTTTACAGGGGAACCCAACTGGGAAAAAGCCCTCCATTTATTTTCATTAATCAGATGAGAATGAGAAACTATTACAATGTATTTCTTCAATCTTGAAGAACTTCTTGCACTCTAAACCTATTCTCCTACTGATTGTCTTGCTCTGTCCAACACTTCGCAAATTCAAGGCCCCAACTTCCTCCTATTTCCTTGCATAATACATGTAGAAATTAGCTCCCAAAATATAGTAATTTCCTCCTATTTTATTGTGCACTTCCCAAGGAATGATTCACCTTCTTAAGTATCAAGCCTATACACTAAACTAGTATACAATTGATAAGTACAATGTGCCTTTTCCTCCACTCCAGCAAGGAAATTTGAATTCCATCCATGTCTGGGATATTTTTAGTTGATTGACTAGTTTAACTAAGAGATCATTGAGTTAGCAATAGTTCTACTACTCAACTTCCCTTCTACCAAATCAATTAATTACTTCAGCTCGGTTAACTAAGTAAAACTGAAAATACCTGAACTAGATTTCTAAATTTTAGCAATCACTACATGCACAAATCTACTCTAAGCCTATAACTCAAATTTACTGAGCTAACTACTAGACAAGGTCCATGTCACACAAGTTAACTTCCATCCAAATCATCTTGCTGATGTGGAAAATCGAATTACTAAATTTGACTAAGTCACAACTCAAATTTATCCTTTCTTGCTTCAATTTATAAAACCCTTCCCATTTTTCTATTAGAACGCTTATATATTTCAGATTTCTTTTAATACACATTATCTACCCAATATTTTCCAAACATGAGAAGGGTAGAATTACTCAATTGGCCCAATTATTTTTCTAATTCTTCCCATTCTCCCTTTATTCCAAGGTATACTCTTGATTTAGTTAATTGATTCTAACACCTCTCTTACTACATGATGGGGATTAGTGCTCATCATTGCATGATTATCAAATCTTAATAATATTTCCACATTTTTTCTTCTTGATGCCAAGGATTCCAATTTGGTTGTGTCATTCGAGAACTTCCTTTTGAAGTTCCAAGGGTGCCACATCCCTTTCCCCTCAATATTATTGTGACTACAAGGTGAAAAAATAGGTACAATGATGAAAAACATTTTACTCTCCTATGACACCCTCTATAATGAGACTAATGGTAGTAGGGATCAAGGAATCTATATGGATGTGCACCCCCACAATAAATCCTTCTAAGGAACCTAATCTAGGGTCCACTTTCATGACATCATGATCTTCAAGGTGAAGGTATATTGAAACCTTCCATCTCAAGTCATGGTGAGAGTGAAAGTAAGTGAAATTAGGGATGTTGTCCCACCCTTTTCATGAAGTGCCATCTATATATAGAACCCCATCACCCATGTGTGAGTCGTTCGGCCAAGCAACTATCTTGTGCTGAAAACCACTAACATGCCACTAGTAATAATAGCATAAATTAATTTTAAATTTAATTTTTTAAGACAATAATATGTAAGTCAATCAAACCAGAGGCCATCGACTCATCGCATGCAAGTGAATTCAGGTGGTCCCCTACCATACTCAATAATAATTAGTAATAATTTTTCATAATTTTACTCATCGTTATTGTTATGTATGTTAAATCATCATCATGAAATAATCATCAACATAATTTCTAATTCTAACCAAGAAGGTAATGTAAACAAGACAACATAATGAATCCATCACATGATTACACATAGTCATCAAACAGGTCCATCACAACCATTAACATCAATATATCATATCACAAATTATTATCACATCCACTAATAGTAAATTCAAATGTTTGGATCCTTGAACTGAGGTCTTTAAAGAATAATGTATGAGCCCCAAGGCCATATTAAGGCTAATGTAATATCAACGTTAGTCAACCAGAGTGGGGAACTACATAAAATTTAATACATATAAAATGTTATAGACAAATAGTGCAACAACTACAACCATGACAAATTTGTTGAAGGGTAAATGAATGAACATGTAAAATTATTGAAAATAACAATTAATTAATCATGAATAAGAGATGCTTATCATGATAAATATTTTTCAATTTAGAAATGAAGAAGGTTGAGCCACTATCCACCCAACCATAGGCTCAACTAGGATGCAATATTACTCATAGCTAGCCACTCTTGAGAAAAGTCTTGATGCCTTGGGGAGAAATTAACTCATGGGTATTTCATTAATCATATCTAGACCAAATTTAACACAAAAAGTGAATGTCATTCTCCTTCATATACATAGTAAAAATCACTAATCAAGCTTTCCATATTTTACCATGGTCACATTAACAAAAGCACCATACATGTATGCACAACAGAAGTGAGCCCTTCTCTGATCTTCGTATTCTCTTAGTCGTCTACCCTTCAATTCTCTATGTACCACACATAACCAGAGCCATTCCTAGTCCTTGGAGCCATCTAGTCCAAAGAAAAAGTGTTACAACACATTCATTTCCTGTCACATAATCTATTACTCACAACTCTTAACCAATCATCGAGTTTGAACTTCTCTTGTTTCTATAACCAACACTTTAGCCAAATCAAATTTTCTAAGTGAGGGAGAGAGATGTATGAGAGATTCATAGAAGAGAGAAAAATTGGAAGCTTAAGAACCAAGAAGGAGAACCTCTTGATTGCTCCTCCCTCTTATTTTTATAATCACACCTTGAGCCTTCATCTTCCCAACCTTTCAACTTCTTGGAAAGACTAACCATAATAACAAAGGAAAATATTCACCCAAGGTATATTTTTCCATTTAAGTCAAGTTTCCCCTTCCTTAAGGCATCATAATCTATTAGTTGTCCCCTTTCTTAAACTCTAGAACTTTTATTAATAAAAATAAGCATTACATCATATAATCGAGTGTTGAATTTAATTATGCAAGGAGTTAATGCTCCACAATCCTCTATCTAAAAGGATTACTATACAACAAAAGAGAATGGCTAAGTCAATCTAATAACAATCCCCAATCCAGATGGCCATGCATGCAATTTCGATGCAATTTCTAATGCTACAAAGTATGAGAATGTACCTTACCTCCTCATGGGTTTGTGAAGGATTTTGGGCATGTTGTAGAATCCTTACACTCCAATCAAGCAATCTCTTTCATCCACTCTTGATCCAAAGCCTCCACACAAACAAAACCAAACAAAGATTACAAGTGATCTTCCACAGAAATTTGTCAGCTCAAAACTCTATAAATCACATATATAAATTACTGCAAAATCGATATGAGGGGAAGGAACATAGTCTTTTATTAACCATATAAGTGAAAGTAAGTCAATATACCTTCCAACAAAGGAGATCCTCTCGTCAAGCTTGTAGTATGGTCTCCTCTCCAAATACAGCTGATCCAAGATCTTTTTCTTATAGATGTATTAAAGAATTACATGCATAAAATGTAGCTTAAGCATAGAAATTTAATGTACACATGAGAGAAGAGGAGAAACACATAAAAGCATGAAAGAAGACAAGAGACTTGATAACAAAGTTCGTCTGATTTGGACTACGTCTTTGGGCCCCGCTCAATCAATGGGGAGGCCTTCATTCATTAAGTGGCATGAGAAATAAGAGTACAATCATCATTTACAAAAAGGGGTCTTATACCTCCATTAGGGAAAATGGACGAAAAATGCAGAACTTTTTTGTAGAAATGGACAGCACCATTGAGTTCGTGGCATCGAGAAATGCTGAAACCATATAAAATTTGTCGAAATTTGACAAAGTGAAAATCTGGCCACTTGGAGAAATTGCTCAGATCATGGTTTTGCCCCCCTCTCTGCACTGCTCGTGGTTCTACCACCTGTAAAATTAATATGCCTCGAATTACGTGCACACTCCTCTTGCTGCCTTGGTGCACTGGTGAACTGAGTTTTAAATATCCGAAGGTTGATAGATTTTTTCAAAATTCCGTTAGGTAGAATGGTTGAAGATCTAATTATTATGGAGGGGGTCGGGCAGTAAAACCTCGCCCCCTCCCATTTTACAAAACAGAATCTACTTTAGAAGGGAGGTCAGACTGGGCCTGCCTTGGGTGACCTTCCCACGTCACCTGTCGCCTACTCCATACCTATTTACATGGGCGGTTGTTGTGGTTGGGTCCATGCCCCAAGGGCCGACCCACATTCACTCCTTCGCGTGCAACAGTAATGGCCCGCCCATAAATCACGGGCTTTGGTAAGTATGGGGGGAGGGGCCAAGGGTAGTGGGCCACCCCTCCAATATTACATATATGATAAGGATTGGGGTGGCGGGGTTGATGGCCAGCCACCCCTTTTTTTTTAATAATTTTTCAGTTATATAAAAATATGGCTATTTTTAGAAATTTGGAATTTGGACTGAAGGTGACAATTTAACGAGGAAACAATTTCACCCAGAATCTAGCTGGAGTTGGCTGGATTTCATCCACTGGAAAACTTCCAAATTGTGTCTCCATTAAGCCTGCCCAGTCAGCAAAAGTCAACCAAAACTTTAACTACCTCTATCTTCCTCATCTAGACTCCGATTGGAGTGTCATTCACACCATTGGAATCAAGGCAACGAGCACTTCAATCTGATTTCAAGTTAATTGACTTTTTTCCACTTTGAATTTTGAGCCTTTTCCATGCCACTAATGTCTAGAGATCCACCAGGATCAATCCTCCCCATTGAGGAGCTTTTGGATCACCTAAACCTTTATCAGTCAATTAGAAAGTGAGGGAATTGTTCCCTCACTCTGTCTTTTTCTAGCCATTTTTCCTTGCTAGGGTGCATCCCTTTTAAACCAACTCGAAGGTATTCCACATCTTCCCATCTTAAATTCTTGGTTCTTCTATCAAGGATGATATCTTCAAGTAACTCATCGAGATACTCTAGTGCAAATTCATAAATTATAGGAACTATTCCCACCTCTTCGGTGTCCATAATCAATGGTGGCTCATACAAATTTAAGTTTTCCACATTCACTATGGAGTACATTTGCATATATGTCGACAAATTGAGACGGAAGGCATTGTTTCCAATCTTCTCCAAGATGGTTAATGGACCATACCGAATTGGTCGCAACTTCTTCCCTTCTCCCTTCATCCTTCCATTGCTGATATGGAACCACACATTGTCACCCACTTGAAATTGATGATCGACTCGGTGTTTGCCATGTCGAGCCTTGTACCGGGCTTCATTTTTCTCAAACTGCTCCTGTACTTCTTGATGAATCAACTGAATCTGCTGAATGAACCGTTGCGCTTTGTCCCTGTCATCATGTCCACTAGATTCATCTTCCCTTCCAAAGACCATAGCAAAAGGATATTTTGGTAGGTAGCCAAAACATGTCTCAGATGGTGAACGATACGTGGATGAGTGCACTGCTTGATTGTAGGAATGTTGCACATATGGAAGATGCTCATCCCACAACTTAGGATGTTGCCCACAATATCCTTGCAACATGTGTACCATGCACCTCTGTTTGTCCGTTAGTCTATGGATGAAATGTCATTCTCCTTTTCAACTTGGTGTCCATCATCTTTCATAAGTTGGTCCAAAACTCTATGAGAAAGTGAGAGTCTCACTCTGACACAATCGATGTGAGCAATGAAAAATAGACCCAAACATGTTGAAAGAAAAGATAAGCAGCCTACTTTGTAGTGATTTTATTTTTACAAGGTGTTAAAATACACATATTACTAAAATGGTCAACGAAGACATATAAATAGTCATGACTTTTTCTAGACAAAGTCAGAGCTCCTAGAAAATCCATCGACACACTTTCCCATGGATGACTCAGAATAGGGAGTGGTGTGCAGAGCCTGAGTTTTCTATTAGAGGGCTTTGAAATAGAACACATCACACATCCTTTTACATATAGAGTCACAATGTTCTTCATATGAGGAAAAAAACAAAATCTTTGTACATGACACAAAGTTTTTTCAACACCAAAATGACCAGACACAAGGGAGGTGTGGCCCTCCCAAATTACATGTACCCTTTCCCTTGTGGGTATGCACAATTTGCCAAGGTGATACAATAGTTTCCCCTGCAAGTGATAGTTTTCCACCTATGAATAATGGGTTAGTTTTGCATAAATCTCCTTAAATTCATCATCATTAGCATATTTTTCAACACAACTTTCAAAAGATAATGGAGCATTATGCAAAATAACAGAAGCAAAAATAAGAGGGCGAGATAGCATATCGACCACTTTGTTGCTAGTTCCCTTCTTATACTTTGCTAAAGAAAACCCATCCACCTGAAATGAAGAGATTGTTGCAACTTGTTTTGTGATTGAAGATACTGCAAGGGCTGATGATCCATATAGATGATGGTCTCCTTACTGATCAGGTAGTGTTTCCACTTTTTCACAATTTGGACCAAGGCAAATAACTCCTTGTCATAAGTGGGTGTCGTGGCGGAAAAAGTCGTTTGTGCGGACACAACTGACCTTCCTAGGAGTCTAAACTCTCTAGCGACAAACAAGACAAAATGGAGTGATCTTTCTCTAAATATACCTTTTAAAACATGAAAACTACAAGTGTTTAGGCTTACCTTATTCCAAAACGCGGTTGTTGTAGTCCGTCCTTGCCGATCCGGATGAGCTCCTCCTTCAAGTCAATTCCTGCAACCACAAACAATCAAACAATTACCAAGCACTTGAATTTCATATAATAAAACATATATTTAACATGCAGACCAAGGAACACATGAAATAACTCATTAACACAAGCTATTGAGAAAAATAAACCAGTTTGTATTAATAACGAAACAAAGAAACTCTTACAACCTGGCCTTGGTGTTGTGCAAGTTCCTCCCAGGGTCCATCAAGGGTTTTCCTCTACTTTGACAAAGCTCACCCACTTCCAAGTAGAATCAAGCAAAGACAATCTCTCCTCACAAGGTTCTAAATGGGAGTCCTAATTCCTGCAGCATTTACCCAAAGAAAATGTATAGCTCCAACCTCCCCTCCCTCTGGCTCAATGTCTTTATTTATAGTGCTGTAAAGAGGTTATTCAGGTCCACCATCAATGGGATAATCCCCCTCTTTGGGTGGGATAGCTCCCTTATTGATGGGATAAGTTCCCTCTTAATAGAGATACATGAACCAACTGGAGGCGCATCCAAATCATCAAACCGACCTCTAGAAAGTTCTAGAAGTAACCACAAGTAACTTTTTTAAGATGAAACTCGCGCATTTTGCCTTTTACAGAAGGACGCACCTGTCCCTTAACATACAGAGCGTCCAAGGACGCACCTTTTGTGAACATGGTCAGCGTCCCCGCAGGTAAGGCTAGAGAGAACCTGCGACCCCAGAGATAAACATATTTTTTACAAGACTTTCTCTCTTCTTTGAGTTTGAGATGGATAACAGAGGCATAAGACTTGCCTATGAGGGTAGCATGACTGTTGATTTGAGCCATACTAACTGTAAGTGGTCATGGTGACATTTTTTAGTGTAACAGATTGCCCCCTAAAGTGCAAAGCCTGGAATAGATTTAGGGTTTTGTAATTCTAGGAAGGGTGAAGCGCTTTATCATTTCAAGGATTGTCTTGTGGATGGCCTGGTTGGAACCTGCAATTTTCAACACAAAATACATGTATAAGATTATATCATCACTGAGGTAGGCATTCCCATACTCAGATTCAAAACTTTAACTAATGGACTAACTACTCTGATACAGGAATGATCTTGCAGTACATCATTTTTATAGACTTTTGTAGACACAGTATGGACGCAGCCATCTGTTTATGATTAGTCTACATAGATAATGAATACAAAACTCCTCGCAGCCTGGATGGTAGAAACTAGATCCAGGGTCTTCACTTCTACTTCCCGAATTGGTACGATTCTAGCCATGTGATTAAATGATTCGATGTCGAACATGTTAGAAACCACTTGATTACCAGTCGATGATGTAAACTGTTAACAAGCGTGAGAGAGACCACCAGTAATGTCAATGGTTCTCAAAGTACCAAGCACAACCCGTGAAATGTGAATAGATGTTTTGATGTCGAACACTTCACGGAATCCTTTGATCGAAAGTCAATGATGTAAACTGACGTCAAAGGCGAGAAACCTGCCATTGATGCATGCAGACTTCAAGGTACTGTCGATTCCTAAGTCATCTTTCTAGATAATGTGTCGATGTCGATAGAAAGCGACCCGTTGCAGGCAAGCCCGCAACACGAAATCATTGTTCAAGTTGAAGAAATGTTGCTGTAAGGACTGACTCAGGGATGGTCAAATGGATGACAAGTATTTTGCAGATGAAAGTTTTGCTTGCAGACCTCTTGAACACATAACGACACAACAGATGGCTTGGTGACGAATAACTCAAAGTTAATCCCCGGAACCCGGTTAAAGACTTTCAAAGTGGTTTGGTCAACTGTGAGGTAAAAGATTTCCCAACCCAGGTGAATGAAAAGTGTCGTGTTCAAGAGTGGTAATAAAGTTTCTTTTGAGACAAAAGGTAACAAACAGGTTCATTCTTCTCTCTTTTCCCCCACCATTTCTGGCAAGTACCTCTTTATTTTTAACAAGCTTGAGGAGGATAACATATGCTTGATTATAAGCTCATCCTTCGGAAGAGTCCAACCTAGTTTAAATTCGAACCCTAGGAAGGAGTGGTTCGTTCCTGTTTGTAATTGAACAGGTCCTTTACTGTAAAAGTTTTAACGAGCCCAGTATAGGAGAAACTCGGCGTTTTTCAATTTTAGAGAGTCTGAAAAAACTAAAGGAGACTCCACGTTGAACTTTTTCGTATATTTGTGTCCCTCAAGCCCGAAAAAGTATAAAATAATACCTGGGGGAACCGCTTGATCTTGCGACCAAGGAGTACTTTCATAATAGTGTCGTCGACCTGAAAAGTAAAAAGCGATCAAGGACACGTCGTTTTATTTCCTTATCGAGTTTGAAACGACAAAAACCCGGCAATCTTTTCCTGATTTTACGGTCAGAAAAGAGCTAAAAGGGGACCGTCTTTTAATTCCGTTTTAACGAGTGTAAAAGAAACGCTCGGCAATCTTTTCATGTTTTAGGAGTCAGAAAAGGGCTTAAAAGATGACTCTAATATTTTTATTTGTGAAAAATGACAATTTCCCTCGAAATCCCTTTGTCCTGCACAAAAGCAACACATTACTCATACCTGTTTAAAATAGGCAAAAATACATTGAAAAACATCTTTTCATGGTAAAAAATGAACTAATTCACCCAAAAAACCTATAAAAAGACCTTTTACCATGTCATTTTTACCGTTTGACTTTGGAGGTTGAAAAAGGAGCTTTTGACAAGAAACTTCCCGTGGTTGCTGCGGAAAATCTGACCGTCGGAATCGAACGCCGTCTCATCCAGGTATTTTACACATCCTACTCTGCATTTCTATCCGTTTAGAATCAATTTTTAGGTCTTAGTTTCATTTTTTGGGGGGTTTTGGTTTTGGAATGCGCCTCTCGGCGGACGCAGGTGCCCTTCGGGTGATCTGCGTCCCCCGACTTTTTCTCATAAGGGAAAACGGTCGGAAGACGCAGCCCGCCTTCAGGCCAGCTGCGTCCGGGCGCCCTGTGCTACAAAGCCGGGGTGCGTCTTCCGAGAAGTGCGCATTTCAAAACCCCAACTCTCTCAAAAAACCACCAAAAATTCCCAAATCAATTTCTAATTGCTATTTTTGATATGCAGGGCATTAATCATGTTAGACTGGAGAGAAAGAGAGCATGTAGAGGAAGATGAAGCTGCAATAAATCACCAACCTTCCCTGGATGCCCTAAGAGCATGCGGATTATACAAATATTGGACCATACCGGGCATGAGGGGCCAGGTAAGATTCTTGGAATGGCTGGTTGAGCGATGGAACGTTCAAGAACAATGCTTTTACATAGGAGGGCACCAGCTCGAGATAGAGCCCTCGGATGTATACTTTCTCACTGGCTTGCCGAACAGAGGTGAGCAACTCAGTCTTGCGGGGACTAGGCCGGGTGGCCAATCCCTTGATAGTCTCCGCGAGGATTGGTGCACACGTGGGGCTCACCATTCAAAAGGCATAGAGATAAAACACATCACTCTACCGGAACTCAAAGTCATAGCGTTCACTGTTACCAGAATTTGCGGCGCGGCCGCTTTACACATTGCTTCCGGATCCCAAATGCGGATGGAAATTGACTGTTACCAAGGCACCATTTTCAACTGGTGTGAAGCTGTGTCGGCTCATATGAAGAGCCAACTGACCAAGGCAAAGAACGGACGACTAAAGACTTTTGGATATGGGCGTATAGTCGTGAGCTTTGCCTTGGAGAGAGTTCCAATGTTGATCTCTCAGCAACTCACTGTTGATATCTTGGGTCCTCGGGAGCCAAAGCTGATACAATGGGTTGCGGTGATGGCCCGGCATCCTGACGAGGGCACGGCAGTGGTTCGATTCTCAGATAGTTACTTTCACTGGTTAGAGGACCAGGTTTTTTCGATACAGGACTTTCCATATGCCGGAATGGATTTCAGAGGTGATCCGGACATGGTTCTTCCACAGGGAGAACAATGGGACGACAGAGGTACTTTTATTTTCACAAGTTTTCTAATTATGTATTTTTTTATTTTTCATATATATCGTCTCAAAACTAACAGTAAAATTTTCAAAATGCAGATGTTGGTCCACAGCGTCCAGCCAACCTCCGGCCTTTTGATAGACTACATCCAGCTGCACCGGTACCGGTCCCACAGGACGTGGCAGCAGAAGTACTAGCTGAGTTGGAGCATGATCTAGAGCGTCTCACGGCAGATATACCTGAGACTACTATGGACGACATTCCTATCAGACTTCAGCGCTTCGTAGTCGCGGTCCCTGGACCGTTTAGGAGATTTTTGCGTAAGGTAGCCCGCGCAGTGGTGTCATACAGAGAGCACCACCAGTGATTGACTAGTCACTTTTGTAGTCACATGTGACATTTTGACTTTTTGTACTATCATTTTGCCGATCATAAGGTGTTTTCAACCTATGATCGAAGACGATGTATATATTTTTTGACACACTTCTATCTATATATATCACTATTACCGGCTTATCTTGTTTAACATATGTGATGAAATGTTTGTAAATTTACTTGCATGATTATCGTAAATGTCTGTCCAACATTCGAGAAGCAATTGCATCTGCTAATGTATTCAAAGACCTTGGAATATGTTGATATTCAATGTAATCAAATTCACGTTCCAAGAGACGCACTCTCAAAAACAACCTTAATAACACAGGATTCCTAATGGCATAAACTCTATTAAGCTGTAATACAACAAGTTCAGAATCTAACCTCACTGTCAAACGTCGAATTCCAAATGAAATAGATTCGGATAATAATTCAATCACTGCACTGTATTCTGCAATGTTGTTCGTTGTTTGACCGAGGCTTACCCCATGCATAGAAACTAACTCGTCAGAGGGCGAATAGATAACCCAAGCTGCGGAAGAGATGTTCCGTGTACTACGACAAGCACCATCAGCAAATCCAATATATGTTTGGAGAGGCGTCGACATCTGCAATATCAAGAGTAAAACCAAGATAAGCCAGAATAACGATGAAAAAGCACACTCTCTAAGCTAAGCACACTGACTAAACTAACACACTTGCTAGCTAGAAAGAAAATCTAACCTATCTAAAAATTTCTCCATTCCCATCATTTAAGCATAATACCTCTTTAGGTAAAGTCCATTTCTGGGTTTACCCAAAGAGTCCCCATCAAAGTCAACTAGCTCATAAGCCCCTTTTGCTAGCTTTCGCTTTACAATGTAGGGCCCATGCCACATGGGAACGAATTTTCCGGCACCTAGCTTATCATTAGCTTGATCATATAATAGTACTAGGTCTCCTTCCGAAAAACTTCGAGGGGTTACATTTCTATCATACTGAGCTTTTATTCGTTTCGCGTGAGTCTCGATTGCCAATGTAGCGTCACGTCGAGTCTCATCTAATTTAGCCAAGTACAATAAACGTGTCTCCTCTTCGAAAGTAGCTGGAAGTAATTCGACAGCCATTTGAAGTGATGGGATTTCGCATTCAATGGGTAACACAGCTTCTAAGCCATAAACTAGCTGGAAAGGAGTGAACCCTGTTGAATTTTTCACTGAGGTTCGGTATGCCCATAGCGCTGAAAATAACATGTTGTGCCAATTCGACCGATGAACACCAATGGTTCGTCGGATCATGGTAACTAGAACTTTGTTGATAGACTCAACCAAACCGTTGGCTTGCGGATAATAAGGAGTAGAGCTATCGTGGCACAAACCAAGCTGGCTTGTAAGCTCAGTCATCATGACATTTCGAAAATGGCTCCCATGGTCAGTAATGATTGCTTGGGGGACACCAAACCTAGTTATGATATGATTGAATACGAAAACTGCAGCTGTTTTGCCGCTTGCGTCGAATGTAGGCATCGCCTCGGCCCACTTAGTAAAATAATCAACCGCAAGGATGATATACGCATGCCCCCCGGCCGAGTGAGGGTTACAAGTAATAAAGTCGATACCCCATTTGGCGAATGGACCAACGGCAATTATAGGGTGGAGAGGAGCAGGTGGAGCGCGCATCTTGCGATCAAACACTTGACAGTTGTGGCACTTCCTGACTGCAATGATACAATCTTTAAACATAGACGGCCAGAAATAACCAGCGCGCAACACCTTCTGAGTTGTGGCATACCCAGACATATGACCGCCACATGCTCCAGAGTGACAATCATTCAAAACCCTCTCAGCCTCTTCGTGAGTTAAACAACGTCGAAAAACTAAGTCTGCCCCCCGGCGATAAAGTGTATCTCCAATAATTTTGTATGGCTGGGATTGAAACCGAATTTTTCGACGTTCGCTTTGGAAGCTTCAGGCCGAAAGGTTTGGGTTTGGAGATAAATGATTATATCCCCGTACCACGGATCTACAGTACTGATAAGAAACAAAGATTCGTCCGCAATGGACTCCTCTGCCACAGTCTCTGTGTCAGCACTCGGGAAATCACACATCAATTCCGCAAAAACTAAGGATTTCTTAGACTTGGACTTCTCAAACTCCAAGTCGAACTCTTGCAGGATAACAATCCATTTAGAGTACTTGCCCCCTAGCAGTTGTTTTGTCAAAATATAAATCATAGGGTTGCAATCCGAAATAACTGTAGTTTTGCGGAGAAGAATGTAGTGACGAAAACGCTGGACAGCTTGAACGGCTGCCAGGGCCAATTTCTCCACATGCGAATATTTTAGCTCAGTTGGATTCAAGGTCCTACTAAGATAATATATCACATGCTCCACTCCGAATTCATCTTCTTGAACTAACACCATTCCAATGGTGGAATGCGAAGCTGCGAGGTATAAGAAGTAGTCTTGGTTGTAGTTGGGAGGATGCAATAACGGTGCATGGGTCAACGCGTGTTTAAGTGCATCAAAAGATTGTTGGGCAATCTCGTCCCAAAAGAATTGTGCATTCTGTTTCAACAACCGTGTAAAACCTTTAGTGACCTCGGCGTAGTTTGGGATGAATCGGCGTAAAAAGTTCGCTTTCCCTTGCAAACTTTGGAGTTGGCGCAAACTCGAAGGAGGAGGCAATTTGATGATAGCCTCGACTTTCGAGGGATCGACGCGAATGCCGGCTTTTGAAACAACAAATCCCAGCAATCGACCTGTTTCTATACAGAAAACACACTTGTGGGGATTCAACCGAATTCGATAATGCCTACACCTCATAAAAATTGCTCGTAGGTGGACAAGGTGATCAGCTCGATGTAAAGAATGAGCAGGCAAATCATCGAGATAGGGTTGCACAATGTGCTTGATATCATGAAATGCATAAGACATCGCCCGTTGAAAAGTGGCCCCGGCATTCTTAAGCCCAAAAGGTAACTTGCAATAAGCAAATGTCCCCCATGGACAAATGAATGCCGTTTTTGGTTGGTCGGCAGGTAGAATATTGATTTGATTATAGCCCGAAAAACCATCCATGAAGGAAAACATTTCACTTCCGGCACAATCATCAATAATTTGATCGATATAAGGCGTAGGATAGTTGTCTTTTGGACAAGCTCGATTTATATCCCTATAGTCGATACAGATTCTTATTGTTCCTTGTTTCTTGTTGACCGGAACAATATTCGATACCCAATCCGTTAACGGGATCGGATAAATGAAACCTGCTTTCAACAGCTTTTCGACTTCTGCTTTAATCGCAGCCGCTTTTCGAGGGTGAATTTGACGCAACCGTTGCCGGACGGGTTTAGCATCCGGGTAGGTCTTTATTTCATGAATAACAATGGCAGGATCAATTCCCGGCATTTCCTCGTAAGACCAGGCAAACACGTCGCGGAATTCTTGGAATAGGGCCTTGTAAGTTTGGATTTCTTCTTCAGTACATGCGGCACCTATATGAATGTTTTCCTCGATTCCGGGCTTCACTGAAATATCAATGGGAATAGTACGAGAAATATTCCCTAAATTCAACTCTGAATCAGAATGTTTCGTTGGATCCTGAGCGTCTTTGACATATTCAGCGGTAAAGATAGATGAAAAATCATTTTCAAATGCATCATCCTTAGGTAAAAACGAAGATCTGTGATGGAGATCTTCCCATGGTAGATCGTCTACACTTAGGATTTCGCGAAGTTGTTCGTCAGATGACACGACTTCGGGAAACGTTATCCATTCTAAGGGTGAGGTGAAAAGTGACTCTTCACTGACCACATTCATTTGGTCGACTTCGGTTGAATGAAAGTCAGTAAAAGACATGAGAGCTTCATAAGCAATTTCATATGGACTCAAAGGCATAACATCACCGAGTGAGTCTATCTCAGAGTCAGATGGGACGAACCAAGGATCGTCATAAATAATGTTTTCTGATGTAATCATATGAATGGTTGCAAACGAAGGATCTGCGCTGAGTGGAGGGAGAGGGAAAGTTCCCAGTAAACCGGAATCCTTAACTAAACCTACACCAACGTCCCTATAAGGGATGGTCGTTTTACCAACATGTTGGATACTCTCTGAAGAGGCTGGGTCGGATGAAAAGTATGTCAGCTGATCAATAGTCACGATCTTACCGTTATGTGGAAACTTAATGACTCTGAAGACCGATGAAACGACCGCTGTCATAGCATATGACCAACTTCGACCCAAGAGAAGGTTGTAGTCTAGAGGGGCATCAACCACTTCCACATCCAGACTAACGGTTTTACCTTCAACCCCTATAGGCAATTCTTGTAGAATACCAAACGGACGGAACCCACGGCCATCAAAGGCCTTAAGGATGGTGGGGGATTGGTTCAACGAAGGAGAACCAAGCGATCTCCAACATTGAATCGACATAATACATGTAGAAGCTCCCTCATCAATCACAGTCCGATGAATAGGCCTGTTTTTTACTATCACTGGAATTTGGAAAGCCATTTGATGGGGGAGACGTGGTGTACTATTTTCTAGATCAAAGATCATTAGGTTCGGGTCCTGAATATCGACAGCTCCGATAGCCGACAAAAGTAATTTCCGTTGTGCTGGGCATGATTGCAGCACTTCGAGTGCCGACATTGCTGAAGGTGAAACAGCTAAGTCCTCAACAATGTTGTAATTCTGGGCTGCTCTCTCATGTGGATTGAAAGCAGACCTGCGAAGTACACCCTTGGCGGGCGGCTTGATTACTAAGTCTGGGTTAGGTTTTTCGATCTGTAGTGGATCGGAACCAGGAGCTGAGGTTGATGGGTTAGAGTGAGAAGATTCTGCTTCCTTGCCATCAACAGGAGCCTTACTACCATAATCTTGCGATCGAGTCGCAATCCTCACATGAGACATCATCAAAATGGGTTCTTCACTGACATTCGAAGAAGAACCTATCATTTTATTCTCCTGCTCTGGAAATGGATTTTTTAACACAGCAGGAGTGGGAGAACCTTTGACTATTTTTACAACCTCGGCCCGATGAGGGCAATCTCTCGTAAAATGATCCTCTTCACAAATAAGACAAGGATATCGAGGTTTGCGTTTTTCGTCATTGGTTTCCAACTTTTCAGTTTTCTCCTTTGGAGCCTTGTCTGCTTTAGCCTTCTTTTTTCCTTTCTTCTTTCCACCGTTTTTTGATTTGGCCGTAGATGACTCTACAGCGTGAATGTCGGCGGTAAGTTCAGGAGGAGAAGACTCTCCTGTCGGAGAATCAGGCAAAGTGATAATTGGAGTAGTTGAAGCCTTGGAAGACTTCTTCTTGCTCTTCGTAGTCACGATACCAATCATACCATCAGCGGCATGAGATCCCGAAGGAGCAGCAGCGATTTGATTCGACTTTGGAAGATCCGGAATCTTCTCGTGTAACGTACCCGACTGAGTGTAAACTAAGTCAAGGTATTGTGCCTGAGCAATGACTTGCTCCTCAGTAACTACTCCGGCCTTAGCGACATCTTCAGTAATCTTCGGTAATAATGATTTGACAAACCATTCAGCTAAGATTTGGTCCGGGATAAAAACTTTCACTAATCTCCTTCGACGTCTCCACTCATGAATGTGATCAGAAATATACGTGGACGTCGATTGTTTTAGTGAAGTTAATAACTCCGTGCCGTTATCGTATCTGACCGGCAACTGAAAGTGAGTTAAGAACGAGGTAGCTAACTGGCTAAAGTTGTAAAAAGAGGCCCGTGGTAACTCAATGTACCACTTGGCCGCGAGACCAATGAGTGTACGCTGGAAAAGACGTAAGCGGATGGAATCATCTGAGATAGAATTCGAAGCACACCAGAGGTGGTAAGTCATCACAGGATTGGACGGATCCTCTCCAGACTTACCTTCGAACTTGGGTATATCACTGGGCAACTTATTTGGCATTGGCGGCCAGAACTGAAGATATTGAATTGGATCGTTCGTTAGGCGCGTCAAGTCGGGTAAATCTAAAGTTGCAATAAACGGTAACTGCCGGTTAGGATCTCTAAAACTCTGGGTCACAATACCAGCCCCAGGAGGAGGATATCCAGGATAACTAGGAACAGGAGTCGCATTTGGGATATTATATCCTCCTGGAAAACCAGGATTAACCGGACCGTACTGGGGTTGTTGAGGTTGTTGATAAGTGTACCCAGGATACGGTTGATACTGGTAAACCGGTTGTTGGGCAGCTTGCCCAGGTTGGTACTGTCCCTGGTACGGAGGTTGAACAAATTGAGGTTGAGTAGTCACAACCGTACTTATACCAGGCTGACCTACAGGCATCTGGACCGTGGTTTGAATCGTAGATCCAGACAACGGTAAAGATGTCTGAGGTGCGGTAACAGGGACAGTAGAAACTGGAGTCATCGATACTCCAGAAGTAAGTATGGTAGATGTAGCGATAGATGCAGCAGCCGTTTGAGATGGAGTACTAGGTGCAATTGATGGCTGAGTAACTACCGAAGCTACAGAAGTTTGAACATTTGGCTGGACAGGTTGCGGTTGCTGGGTTGGACCAGAAACTACGGGTTGTCCAGCTTGAGGAAGCATCTGTACACTTGGCTGCAACACCTGTTGACCCTGTGAGGGATCCCACACTAACATTCCAGGGTACTGACCCGTAACAGGTTGAGGGTACTGAGATCCATAACCATATTGAGGGTAGGATTGATAATTGTAAGGTGCAGTTCCCATACTTGGAACATATGACTGACCTTGAGGCGGTTGATAACCTTGACTTGAGTATTGACCTTGAGGTTGATAACCTTGAGGTAAATACTGATACTGGGGTTGACCTTGACCTTGAGGTTGGTACCCTTGAGGTTGATAACTTTGGGGTTGATACCCTTGAGGTTGCCATCCTTGAGGTTGCCATCCTTGAGGTTGATATTGATACTGAGGTTGACCTTGGGGTACATATTGAGGCTGAGGTTGACCTTGAGGTAAGTATTGCACCATAGGTACATACTGACTTTGAGGTTGCCCCCCAGACACGATTTGTGTACCTTGAGGTTGTCCCCCAGGCGTTAACTGCGGTTGCCCCCCAGGCGGTAATTGGCCACCTTGAGGTTGGGAAACGGGAACAGAACCTGACATCATGTAAATGTCTCCTACACCCAATGGTATATTACCACTGTTTCCAGCAAATAACCCATGATCAATGGGTTGAGGAGATGCCCCCGCAAAGGTACCAGAAAGTGACTGATACCCAGTGGGAACAGAAGGACCGCCGTGTAAAAAAGATTCAGGACTTTGTGTAAACATGGACGACTGACCAGACATATTTACAGGAGTATGAATACCTCCAGGTGGAAAAGGAGTACGAGGTGTGGAAAAACCGATTGAGTTGTCTAAAAAATTGGTTAACGCAAGGTACTAAGAAGTACTTCTAGGAGGACTGTAAAAGATGGATTCACGCTCCCTTAGATCAATAGTAAGTTGACCTTCAAGGTGAGAGACACCTATATCTTCTTCTGGAGCAAGTTCTTCTATAGCAATCAAACCAAAAGGTAGATTTTCGGTGATAATTCTTTCTATTCTCAGTGAATCAGGGACACTAGAAGTTGGAGTAACAGGTTCGGAAATTTCAGGTTCTTCGCCTGTTTCACTGGCAGATGAAAAACTACCAGCAAGCTCGGAAACCGTAACAGTTTCGGGATTGTAACCTGTTTCTAAACTTTGGTAATCTGGATGGACTACCAAGGAAGATTCCCCTTCTTCAGGTGAACCTACTCTACTGTCACTAGGAGGAGTTACAAGGACCTTTAACCCTTCTAAATTACCCGGGTCATCTCGAGGAGGGGATCCCCTAAGTCTACAGGATCTTCTCAACAATTCGGCCACAGAAACAACTTCAGGAGACTGGCCCCGAAGTCTACGGGACTGTCTCGGTAATTCCGCCACAATTAAAGATTTTTAACTACAACACACGAAAACAAAGTAAAAATTTCAAATCAAACCACCTAAAGTCTTCTAAAGAAGCAAACAAATTTGAAGCACACGCCTAAATAATCTAGAGCGTCAAACCACACACAAACAGTAGTCTTCCGGACCAAAAGCGCTAGTTGGTGATTAGGCCCAACCTCGCAGGATTCAGTACAGAAATGGCGGGTGGAACAGTTACCCCGGCAACCTGCTTAATGAATAGACCGGCACAAGTTCCTCCACTCTAACCGTCTCGAAGTGAAGTGAACCCCCCGGAAAATCCAAGTGAGTATAACCGACGTCTGCTCCAGGTACAGTGGGACCTTCCCTCCACCGTCACCTCGGTAGAACCCTAAAGATTATGGTCACTAAAGTTACCAATCACAACAATTACACCTGGGGGAACAGTCTAAACTCCGACAGCACGCAAGGGCAGAGTAACAAGCTCCAATCCCCTTACCGGCTCCTTGACAACAATCCAAGGTTTACCGATAAGTGACCCCTGGTTCCTCGACAATGGTTAATCCGAGGTTTACTGTTTGTAATACGTACTATCTGGCGTCGTTCCCAACGAGGGAGGAATGATCCCCTCACTGGTTCGGACACGAGCTCGTGCTTCTCCTTTAAGAGGAGCTTTCCCAGAGTATAACTGAAACAATTGGATTTAATCTACTCAAGATAAACTATCTGTTTGGTTTTGTAGTCTTGGAGAGTTAAGTACTCACCTACTCCAAGACCCTAGCCTAAGCTATGTTGGTGTTTCAGAGCCCTAGAAAAAATAAAAATTACTAGATTGATTTTAATTTAAGTGTTACTTTTAAGGTTGTTTCTTAAGTCAAAAGGTGATGGAAGTGAAACCAGTGGTGTGTTGACTCGACTCGAAACCACTACAAAATGCACCTAGGATGATTTACCCACTACTTTACTTTTTCGATGAATTGCTTAACTAAAAAGTTGAGAGAATGCAATCTTTATAAAAGCAACTTCTTAATTGAAGACAATCAAAGAAACAATTCGTTTGTCTTTTCCAAGCATAAAAAACATGACCGCTCTTTACATGCACGAAAAAACTCTTTTTCTCTTTCAAAAACAAAAAGCTACTTGAAACAAGACTTTTTAAAGAAGATGTTTTTGTATTTTTCTTTTAATAAAGCAAATAAATCTAAGGTAACAAAAATCAATCTTAACAACTCTTAAAATCTACAAAAATTCACTCACAAGCAAACTAAAAGGTAAATTTACTCTAAGCAATCTTAACGAGGCCAAAACTAACAATGATTATTCTAAGGTGTTTTACTTGATCACAATCAAATCAAGGACTAGCTTATTGCAGAACCAAAAACTAGTCAAAACAAAACTCTAATCTTTTTGTTCTTTTGTAAAATGGAAATCAACACTTTATAAACAAGTAATTCGAAATTTGACCCAAAACAACTTAAATGGCAAGCTGCTCACACAAGGAGACTTTACGACAGGCCCGACTTCTAAGAAGGCTGACTAACCAGAGAGATCTAAGGCTGGACAACTTTCTACCGTCAAAGTCACTACAGGACCTATTGAAAAATCAAACCCTAGGCCTAAACTTCGTTGAAATCCACTAAAACACTCAAAGCTCACAAAACAAGTTCAGGTGAAAATTCTTGACAGGGTACTAAAGGATCTGGGTAGAAAACACTAAGAAAAACCAAAATCTAAAAGCAATTAAAGCAAAAAATGGACTTTTCCTAAATTTTACAGGAAGACGCAGGCAACCCGTTATAACAGGTGCGGGCCCACTCTGTGCAAACGGCAACAGCGCGTCCAAAGACGCATTGTGCAGTACTCAGAGGGTGCGTCCTTCTGGAAAAGTTGAGAAAAACCAAATCTAACTAAATCTAAAGCTAAGCCACCCAAATACTATTTCTCACAGTCAAAAACCAGAAAATAAAAGTGATTTTCACAGAGCAAAGTTCACACAAAGGAAAAGTCTCTCTCATTAATGGATTCCCCAGCGGAGTCGCCAATTTGTCGTGGCGGAAAAAGTCGTTTGTGCGGACACAACTGACCTCCCTAGGAGTCTAAACTCTCTAGCGACAAACAAGACAAAATGGAGTGATCTTTCTCTAAATATACCTTTTAAAACATGAAAACTACAAGTGTTTAGGCTTACCTTATTCCAAAACGCGGTTGTTGTAGTCCGTCCTTGCCGATCCGGATGAGCTCCTCCTTCAAGTCAATTCCTGCAACCACAAACAATCAAACAATTACCAAGCACTTGCATTTCATATAATAAAACATATATTTAACATGCAGACCAAGGAACACATGAAATAACTCATTAACACAAGCTATTGAGAAAAATAAACCAGTTTGTATTAATAACGAAACAAAGAAACTCTTACAACCTGGCCTTGGTGTTGTGCAAGTTCCTCCCAGGGTCCATCAAGGGTTTTCCTCTACTTTGACAAAGCTCACCCACTTCCAAGTAGAATCAAGCAAAGACAATCTCTCCTCACAAGGTTCTAAATGGGAGTCCTAATTCCTGCAGCATTTACCCAAAGAAAATGTATAGCTCCAACCTCCCCTCCCTCTGGCTCAATGTCTTTATTTATAGTGTTGTAAAGAGGTTATTCAGGTCCACCATCAATGGGATAATCCCCCTCTTTGGGTGGGATAGCTCCCTTATTGATGGGATAAGTTCCCTCTTAATAGAGATACATGAACCAACTGGAGGCGCATCCAAATCATCAAACCGACCTCTAGAAAGTTCTAGAAGTAACCACAAGTAACTTTTTTAAGATGAAACTCGCGCATTTTGCCTTTTACAGAAGGACGCACCTGTCCCTTAACATACAGAGCGTCCAAGGACGCACCTTTTGTGAACATGGTCAGCGTCCCCGCAGGTAAGGCTAGAGAGAACCTGCGACCCCAGAGATAAACATATTTTTTACAAGACTTTCTCTCTTCTTTGAGTTTGAGATGGATAACAGAGGCATAAGACTTGCCTAAGAGGGTAGCATGACTGTTGATTTGAGCCATACTAACTGTAAGTGGTCATGGTGACATTTTTTAGTGTAACAGTGGGATAGTATATCACAGCCTAAGAGAACTTCTCTGAATGGTAGCATCTAGGCTTCTTTTTCCGCATCAGTACAACTCCCATGGCATATTCACTGGCGACTGTCTCGATCTTGAATGGCTGTTGGAGATCTAGTAAGGCCAAGACCGGTGCGGTGCTGATCTTTTCTTTCAATGTTTCGAAGGAATTTTGTTGCTTTCCTCCCCATTGAAAGACTTGTTTTACACTTGTCAATGTGTGTAAAGGTGCTACAGTAATAGAGAAATTGGTAATAAATCTCCTCCAATACTATATTGCACCCAAAAAGATGGGAACCTAGGTTACACTAGTAGGCTTAGGCCAATTTACAATTTCTTCAAATTTAGAAGGATCAATTTTTAACTGACCATGACCAATAATATGACCTAGGTAAACCAAAGTGGTTTTCCCAAACTCACACTTTGGTAGTTTTACATAGAGTTTTTCTTTTTTCAATACATCAAGCACTTTCTTCACATGGCATACATGTTCATTCCAACTTTTACTAAAGACAATAATATCATCTAGATATACAAGAACAAATTCATCAATGAAAGGCCTAAAGAGATCATTCATGACCCTCATGAAAGTGGCTGGAACGTTGCAAAGTCTGAATGGCATCACCATCCATTCGAACAACCCCTGTTTGGTCTTGAAGGCAGTTTTCCACACATCCTGTTCTGCAATTCAGACCTAGTGATAACCACTACGCAAATCCAATTTTGTGAAATAGATAGCATTCTTTCACTGATCTAGTAAATCATCAATGCATGATAGAGGGTAACAATTTTTCACCGTGATTTTATTTAGTGCTTGGTAATCCACACAAATCCTCCATGTGCCATCTTTCTTCGACATTAAGACAATTGGTGAGCCACATCGAGAAGTGCTTGGTCTGATGACCCCTTGGTTCAATAGTTCCTGCACCTACTTTTTGATCTCCTCCATCTCAATGGTCGACATCCTGTACATGCGAATATTCGATAAAGTAGCATCATGCTACAAATGGATCTCATGTTGTATTTCCCTCTTTGGAGGTAATCTCCTTGGTTCCTGAAACATCTCATCATAGTTAGAAATTGATTCACATCATTCCTTTTTATGCACATGATCACAACCCTGGAAAGCATCGAATAATTCTACATCTTCCCCCTTACAACCATAACCATGCAACCCTTACTGGAATTCACCAACCTCTTCATTTGTCCTGCACTTACAAGGATGGCATTGATTTTAGTTTGATGAGCCCTTACAATATATTCTACACCATCTTTTGTGATTTGGTATTTGTTTTCATGGCGGAATAAGATTTCTTTTCTATCATATAGATATGGACTCCCTAACACGATGCCACAGATATCCAATGGTATCACATCAAGTTCTACTTCATCCACTAGCTTAGAAGCATCACAAATTTAACCTTGCACTGCTTAGTTACATTCAATTTTTCTTTATCATGTATCCATCCAAGTGGGTAAGGTTTTGGATGTGGTTTGGTTTCTAAGCCTAGCTTCTTTACCAAGGACTCTAAAAATAAATTTTCTTGGGATCCGGTATCAAATAGAGTTTCCAATTTTATATGATTTATGACAACTCTAATATGAAATAACTCAATTCTCTTTTGTTCATTAGGAAGAGACTCATTTATTGAACTAGTGCCTGCATGTGATTCATAATTAACATGAGGTGTAAGAGTACCTTTTGTTCTTGCTGCTGTGATCAATTCTTCATCTCTGGAATCGGATCCAAGGTCTTGCTGCATAGTTTCCACTATCTTTTGCTTGCCTTTTCCTCCATACTTCTTTGGTCTCTTTTCTGGGTACAATTTCCAAAAATGATTGTCACCATGTCCTTCCTTTTCTCAGTGAGTGCAATAAGGCCTTTCTCCTTCATCTTTCTTGGTAGAAGTCGTTCTTTTCTCCTTTCCTTTTCCTTTCACTTTGGGTTTTCCATTTGGAGGTTTGAAAGGTGGTTTCCTAAAATGATCATCTCTTTCATTTTTGCCCCTGTTCTCAATATGGATGGACTTTACACTGGCTGAGTCAATAGTAGTTGGTTCAAACAATAATAACAAGTGTCTAATGTAACTATGTAATGATCCAATATACTTAGTTACTACTTTAGGTGAGTCAAGTGCAAGGCCCAAATTAAGTGCTTGTTTTCTAAACTCCTCTATAAATCTTTGAACATCCTGACCTCTGCCTTGCCTTAAGTATTGCCAATCCATTACGTCTTTTTGCTTATAACCCAAGGGATAAATTGTTCCTTTAATGCAGACATGAAAGTAGGCCATGAAGAAAGAAGATTACCCACACTCTTACTGCTTTGCAATTTGTTCTCCCAGTAGACGAGAGCGGTGCTACACAGCTGAAGAGAGGCTAGCTAAATCTTTACCTCCTCCTCTTTGATCTGTTGAATCCTGCAGTAGATTTCAATCTGCCTAATCCAGTTACCAAGCTTTGCTTCATTACTTTCACCGTTAAGCATGGGAAGATCAAATTTGACACCTAATTTAAAGAAAGGTTTCTTAGATGCATCCCTTGAATTTCTATGATGATGGTGATGAGAGGAAGAAGAACTTTCACTCATGGAAGGAGAAGGAGGGGGTTATTCTTCACCATTTCCATGCACTAAACCTTGTCCTTCTGCCTTTTCCACTTCTTCTTTCTCTAGCCTTGAAAGAAACTGACCAACATTTTCTGCCATTATGTAGAAGGTTTTGAGGAAATTGAGCTCCTCTTCATAACAAGCCTCTTCATCTACCATGTTTCTCCTTCGATGTGCATGCCCCACTTCAGGATCGAAAGACTTTAGTTTCCCTTCACCTCTAAGGAGCCTGTTTCTTGTTAGCATACAAACATGCAATTCACATCTACAAATACCTGCTCTGATACCACTTGATCGAAGATCTTTTGCTTATAGATGTATTAAAGAATTACATGCATAAATTGTAGCTTAACCAAAGAAATTTAATGTGCACATGAGAGAAGAGGAGAAACACATAAAAGCATGAAAGAAGACAAGAGACTTGATAACAGAGTTCGTTCGATTTTTACTATGTCTCTAGGCCCTGCTCAATTAATGGGGAGGCCTTCATTCATTAAGTGGCATGAGAAAGAAGAGTGCAATCATCATTTATGAAAAGGAGTCTTATACCTCCACTATGGAAAATGACTGAAAAATGTAGAACTTTGTTGGAGAAACAGACAACACTATTGAGTTCGTGGCGTCAAGAAATGTTGAAACCATATAAAAATTTTCAAAATCTGACAAAGTGAAAATCTGACCCCTGGAGAAATTGCTCAGATCAGGGTTCAGCCCCCCTCTCTGCACTACTCATGGTTTTTCCACTTGCAAAATTAATATGCCTTGAACTACGTGCGTGCTCCTCCTGTTGCCTAGGTGCACTGGTGAAGAGAGTTTTAAATATCCAAAGGTTGGCAAATTTTTCCAAAATTTCATTGGGCGGAATGGTTGAATATCCAATTATTGTGGAGGGTGTCGGGTGGTCAAACCTCACCCCCTCCCATTTTACACAATAGGATTTATTTTCAAAGGGAGGTCAGGCTGGGCCTGCCTTGGGCAGCCCTCCCACCTCACCTGTCACCTGCTCCATACCTATTTACATGGGCGGTTGTTGTGGTTGGGTTCGTGCCCCAAGGGCCTGCCCACATTCACTCCTTTGCGTGCAACGAAATGGCCCACCCATAAATCATGGGTTCTGCTAAGTATGGGGGGAGGGGCCAGGGGTAGTGGCCCACACCTCCAATATTACATATATGATAAGCATTGGAGTAGCAGGGCCCACCACCCCCTTTTTTTAATAATTTTTTAGTTATATAAAAATATGGCTATTTTTAAAAATTTGGAATTTGGACCGAAGGTGATGATTTAACGTGGCGACAATTTCACCTGAAATCCATCCAGAGTTGGTCGGATTCTATCAACTGGAAAACTTCCAAATTTTGTCTCCATTAAGCTTGCCTAGTGAGCAAAAGTTAACCAAAACTTTGACTGCCTCTATCTTCCTCATCTGGACTTAGATTGGAGTGTCGTTCACATCGTTGGAATCAGGGCACCGAGCACTTCGACCTAATGTCACGTTAATCAACTTTCTGCCACTTTTTATTTTGAGCCTTTTCCATGCTATTGGTGTCTAGAGATCCACCCAGATCAACAACAGAGCTCTCACGTTATAGTTTGGATACATCATCTTACCCGCTTTCCCCTTGGTGAGATTATATAGGCTCATTCTATCCTCTAGTATAATGTATCTAGACACCTAAGGGATTGAGAAGTCAGGAAACTTGTATAATAATGGACCCCTAGCCAACTCATACACAATTGGATCAATTTTAACCCCTTGGGAATGGAAAACTATAGAAACCTTTTTCATAATTATGAGGATTTTATCAATTATCTCAATTATGAAATAATTATTATCTTATAATTGCAATATTTTGGAAAAATAATTATGAGAAATTGCTCAATACCTTTTAACATGGGATAAATCTCACATAAGTAAAAGAAAAGGTGAAAAGGGGATGCGTTTTAGCCAAAAACTAAGGTAAGTTAAACTTGGGTTTCTCTCACTAAAATGGAGTGGAAAATAGGGTTATAACAGATGCTCCCTAATGCATGAGGTCAGAAAAGAAATTGATGGCTAAAATGGATTACAATAAAACTCAAAGTTCAAAATGGGAGGAAGGAGCCAAGAGTACAAAGATGGATTGAAGGAACTCAATGTTGAAGTCTCAACTCTGTTGATAACAACCCTGAGGTGGGCATACCCATGCTCAGTCATAAAGAAATAATGAACATGGCTGCCAAAACATACACTATGGATCCATGACATGAAATGTTAGGACATGGCCTTGAAGACATACACAGTGGATGCATGTGACTCAATAGATAGAGTATAGCCACCAACAAATACAATGTGGATATATGTCAAAGTATACATCAATAGGACTATGGACACATGATTGACATAGAAGTGTCCCGAATATTCCTCAAATTACATGAATGATACATAAATCCAATGCAACATATAAGAGTGAGATGTCCCTAACCCAAGGTCTTCAACATAACCCTGATGGTACGAATCTACATCATGAAAATAGATGAGCCAATGTTTATTATGATAGAAACCATTTTAGTACCAACCAATGAGGAAAATTAGTAACAAACATAATGGAATCCACCAATGAGGAAAATGGACCCCAGGGTACCCAATACAGTCCATCAAGTGTTAATAAATGAGTTGAAGTTGAAAACTAATGAACTCGACAAATCAAGATCCAATGATGTAAGCCCATCGTTGATCATTAGGAAGCGCACCGCTGATCACGAGGAAGCCTACCATTGAGATTTGCAAGCTCCAAGGTATTACTAGTCTGTAGATCAAGCTCTTGGATAATGAGCTAAAGTTGAAAGGAGAAGATTCGTCGGGTCTTAATGTATCCCCCATCAATTGAGATAGAACAGACCACGATGATGTGATGTGTGGATGAAATCATGAAGTGATGAAGTACAATTGACACAGGGATAGCCAATGTGAAAAGGTCAACAAGCTACTACAAATGGCTGACATAGGTTGATACTTCCCTCAAACACACAATGGCACGACACAAGAGTGACTTGATAGCATGAATAATCAGCATGATGTGATATCATACAACAACTTTGGACACATCGAGGCATGCTCCATATGACTAGAAGAGTAACCATCTAGAGGAGTAGACAAACACATATGTATGGTATGACTCTTAGGCAACCTAAAACCCGACCGTGAAACAATGAAACAGACAAGTACCATTTTCAAGGTTAACGCAAATGATGCTTCTATTTTATTACTAATAGAAATAAATGTTTCCTCCCTTCTCTTTTTATAAGTTCATTTTTCATAAAGCTGTCCCCCAATCCTAAAAAAGTGACAGAAGTATACGAGGGAGAACCTCCTAGCCGTAGTAGACTATGGTATTCATTTTTCGTAAGTAGTCTATCTGAGTCTGGAAAAGGGTTAAAACTATATTGTGTAGATGACCCTTCAACGAGTGTGAAGGAGACAAGTTCACTAGATAATCTTTTCTAAAATAAGGAGTTGGAAAAGAGCTTAAAGGAAATTCCTCCCAGAGGAATGAGTGGTATAAAGGATAGAAACTAGTTCCGGTAATGATGGAACCACTCATGATAAAATTAGGACAAGAGGTTGGCTAATAAGACCACTCATCGCAATGGTTCCTCCAATAAAGGGTAAAACACCAAGTGAAAGCGGATGATAGGCCATGTAGGTGATGATGATGGAAGATAAAACCCAAGGCTCAATCTGCAAAAACAGGATGATAAAATGTTGCAATCACAGAGATAAAGTGTGGAATCCCCTTAGGGTATGGCCAAAAATATGATGAAGAAGAGTACATGAGGCTCAAATTTTAGGTCATGGCGGGTCATAAGGAGGTATTCTGAAAAGTAGGGAAAAAATAACTGTATGGATACGAATTTGACAAAGAGGTGCTAAATAGGGTATCCATGAGTGGGTAAGATATATCGCCAAGCTACGACATGCATAAAGGAGAATGGCTAAGGCTGTAGCTTGATGGCGTCATACCTAAGGCATAAAAATAACACTGATAGTCAAAATGCAAGGAGATGGAAAAATGACCAACCCCTATATGCCAGGTTCAAGAGAAACGTACCTAAGGTCCAATCAATGTTGTAATAAATATGCCACCCATCTTGTAAAAACCATATAGAAAGACTAGACCCATGGTTAAATCACATAATGAAATAAATAAACATGGATAAAGTAAAAACAAGTCCATATATTTTTTGGTTTTTTTAATTTTATAATTTTTTGGATTTTTGGTAAAAATAAGGCATGACAAAGACTTGCATCACACATCAAACCAAAAATGGTAAAAAAACCACACTTCTACATATAATATGTACAAGTGTAATACTATATAGTAGGCCATGCTAATGTATGCCCACAGCCAAGCACATGCCAATGGTTTCTATACACAAACTCATGGAGGGTAAGGGGACCATATGGCTCACCAATGTGGGGTCATGCCAAAGGAAGTCAAACTGTCCAATCCAAAAACATTGACCATGGCAAGGATATCATTCATAGTCATGCTCTCAAAATTAACTGAAGGGCATAAGGGAGGATCAAGACATAAAGGGTGTACAAGATACTCGTCGAAAACTCGAGAGGAGTTTGAAAATTCATTGGAAAGTTCAAAATTAGAATATGAAGATTTGACTTGTTCCATGGGTGAAACTTTCAAGGAAGTTCAAGGAGATTCACCTTTGGTCAATTTAAGGTTTTATATGCCAAGCTCTACCTTTTCCAATTCTGGAAGAATGGAGGTATGAAGAGGCATAATATCCCTATGATAATCAATCGGTCAATCCTTGACCTTCAAGATGACTTGTCGAGAAGAAGACTCATCGTCAAGGGAGTCATGTGGAATGGGTGGAGTGACATCCCATGTGGGCAAAGGAACCTAGTCATATTCCATATTGTGATGGGTTTTCTAACTAGTGTCAGGAGGTACTGACGGGATTGTCAGGGAGGCAACATCTTCCACTAAAGATAGTAAAGGATGCTCACCAGTTTGATCAACTTCCATAATAACAGGTGACAACACCCAAGGATAAAGAGGTTTATGGGGTCCATAGGTGCTAGAAGAGATCATATTCATAGGATCTTTAGAAGAGGACAAAGAAATGTCATGTAATGGTAATTAAGGAAAATTACCAATAAGGGATGATCTTTTGAACAAGCTCGCACCGACACTGTCATACTGACTAGGGTTATCTCCAATAAGTGGGACTGAGTTCTTGGTAGTGGAAAGCTGGGTTGATGACATGCAATAGTCAAGATATTCAATGGTAACAATATTTCCTTCATAAGGAAAGAAAAGGACATGAAACACAGATGAGATAACTGCGGTCATGACATATACCAACGATGACTAAGGAGAAGGTTATAGTCTAAAGGAGCATCGATGACTTCAACATCAATATAGACAGTTTTACCCCCTAACTTGATGGAAAACTTGGGAAGAATCCCCTTAGGTACAAATTTGTGTCCATCGAAGGCTTTGAAGAGTAGTGTTGCATGTAGTTAGCATTGGAGAGCTAAGGTCCTTACAACATGATGCTAAAATGACATAAGTGGAAGAGTCTTCATCCACCAAATGTGATGAATATTCCTATGGAGACACATATGATAATTTGAAAATCAATCTAATGGGAAAGTTGAGGAGAAGCCTTTTCAACATTAAACATGGTAAGATTTGAGTCGGATAGATCTACTCCACCAATCACACACAACAATGCCTTGCGTTATTGAGGGCAACTTTCAAAATCCTCCAAGGCAAACATGGCATAAGGAGCCTGGGAAATATCTTCAACAATACTATAGTGCTGAGTGGCCCAAGAAGAAGGATTGTGTGTTGTTTTCTGAATGAAACCCTTAGGTGGGAAATAAATAGGTTCCACATGCTTAACTAATGTGAGAGGTCTAGTGGAAGTAGGTGAAGCGGGTGAGTCCATAGGAAAAGAACTCGAATTAGGAACATACTATGATTTGGCTTGCATGGTCACATTTACATCCTCTTTGCACAGAAAGACAGATGGAATATTGGTGTGGTTGAAAAATGCCCCACTTGTGGCCCCCTTACAGAGGTGAATGGGATTGTGCAACCATTTTTTGTTGAGGTAGTGTAGGAAATGGATGAGTTAAAAAAATAGGTTGTTGGGTAGATTGTGGTGGTGCAAGGAGCTTGTGAAATTCATCCATTTGAGGGGATTCGTGAGTAAGATGTTCACCTTGACAGATTTTACAAGGGAACTTAATATTTCGACGACACTCAATGGTGACCCCTCCCTAATTCTGGGGATCTAGTTGAGATTCCTGAGCATTTTTTATTATTTTGTTCATTCTTATTATTATTCTTTTTACTGCTAGGTTCTTGGTCGTTCTTAGGTGTTGTAGACTTCACCAGAAGAACTTTCATGGAATTCTTAGAACAGAGTGATTTAGTAGAGACATGCGCACTTGTTGAGGCTTGAGATGTAATGATCAAGTGCCCAAGCTAGGAAGCAAGTTGGTTGATAGAATCAAAAATAGACCCAATCACACCATTAGCGTGTGTGCCAGGAGAAGGCTTTTTTGGGTTAGTATAAGGCCTAAGATCATTAGGAAGAACTTCATGTAGCATTCTTGACTGTGAATAAACTAGATCGAGTTGCTAGGTAGCTAGAATAGCTTGCTCCTTAATAACGACTTGAAACATAGACATCCTTGGAAATCTAAGGTCTTAGATATTGAATGAACCATTTGCGTAATATTGCATCAGGTATCTTCGTTCTTGTTACACAAAAATATCGTCACCATGATTATTTGCAGTCAGTATGGGTCTATCATCACTTGTACTGTCCTCCTAAGCAAGTCTCAGACCTCAGCTCTTCAAGTCAAGCTTTGAAAATGAGAGAAAGACATTGAAAATCAATAAAACTCTGGGTCTGCACTTTCTCTCACTATTGCTTGCGGTCCCGCACCTTCTATTTACAAAACCTGCAGACCTGCCCGCTCTGTCACTAAAGGTGTGGGTGCGGACCCCTGTGAAAGTCAAAAAGGCGCAAGTTTATTCTAAAAAACTCACTTTGGGTTAATTCTAGATGATTCTAAAAGGAATTTTGATGTGGATTGGCCGCTCTTAGGTGGTTCATGCATCCCAAAAGAGAAGGAGCTAATCCCTTGATGAGAGGAGCTATCCCTTTGAAGGAGGGCTTTATCCCTTTGAAGGAGGACCTAGTAACTTCCCTCCATTGCACTATAAATTCAGGCATTGGGCTGGTTGCTAGGGACGTTAGAAGCTGAACATTTTTTAGGGTAAATGCTGGTGAAATTAAGACTTCCTAGTTGAGCTTAAGGGGAGAGATCACATACCTTTTTGGCTTCATTGGGAAGAGAGTGAAACTTTTCAAAGCAGAGGACATTTCTTGCTGGACCCTAGGAGGAGCTTGTACAGCGTCAAGGCGGAGGTTGTAAAGTTATTCTTGATTTGAATTAATACAATCAAACTCATTTTTCTCAAGAAATTGTCTCATGTCATTTGTTTCATGAATTCCTTGGCTTTCATGTTAAATATGTTTTATGATATTGGCTTTTCAGGTGCTATTTAATTTGTTTGTTTGTTTGTGTTTGCAGATCCGTGACAAAGGAGCTCATTTGGATCGAAGGAGCGAAGGCTTCCACAAACTTGCATTGGACCTAAGGTAGCCCTAAAACACTTGTTTGCCTTTGTTTATAAAAGCATATTTAGAGAAATATAGTGTGTGATTGGTTTGCTTCTCATTATGTCTTCTTTAGATTCTAGGAAGGTCTATCTTGTCTGCAAGATCGACTTATTCCGTGTGACAAAATGGCGACCATACTGGGGACTTGATTTTTTCCTTGTTTTTACTTTGACATGAGAAACTGTGTTTTTGTTTCTATTTTTGGCTTGTTGTGTGTGGAATTGGGTAGAGTTTGTAGATCCAGGGATATTTTTCATTTTTCATAGCTTTGGGAGAGGACCGCACCGTAGCCTTTTGACACAGTGCGTACTTATCTGCACTTTTGCTTTTAGCACAGAGCGGTACCGCACCTGTGTTAATTGTGGGCCTGTGGACCCTGTCAAAATTTTCAAAAACCTAAGATTTCCTCTGTTAGTCAGCTTAGTTTTTGTTTTGATGTTATTATCCACTGCCTAGACCTACATATAACCTGTCAGAAGGTTTCCTTAGGTTGATTTCATTGGTGTTAGGGTTTTAGGTGAAATTCCTAGGATTTTTGCTTGTTGGGTTTGTTTTTCGTTTTGGTCTTGTAGTAGCTCTGAGCTTAGAAGCTGTATGCACCTCAGATCACCTTGGTGTCTACCAACCTTCTTATGAGTCCGACCATTTATGAAATCTACCCTTGTTGAGGAATCCACATTGTGTTTTCTCTTTACAAAACTTCGAAAAGCTTGTGTTTAAAAGTTTGGATTTTCATTTTTAAAAAGAAAACAAAATTGGTTGTTTTTTACTGATTTGTGATTCTGCATAAATTGGTCCTTAGCTTACATCTAGCTAAGTTAAACATCCTTAAAAAAGACATCTTGTAGGCCTTGACTTCAAATAGGTTTTTATAATTTATAGATCTAAAAGTTAGTCGTTTGCATAGTTTTGAGTGTTTTATAAAATTTAAAAAATCTCTTTTGGAAAAAGTTTGTTTTTTGTAGTGGTTGAGTGCTTTGAAAAGAAAAAGGAAATTTTTTTGAAATAACTAGTTGTCTTGTTTTGAGTGCATTGGAAAGGACAAAAGCTCTTCTTTTAATTTGTGTGTTAAGAAAGATTTGTGTTTATAAAGTATTTTGCATTCTCAAACTCTTTCCTAGCTAGAAATTCATCGAAGAGGAAAGATTGTTTAAATCATCTTAGGTGCATTTTTAGTGATTTTGAGTCGAGTCTTCATACCACGAGTTTCATCTCCGCACCTTTTGACTTAAACAAAAACCAATAAAAATAACGCTTAAAGTAAAATTATTTCGCAACATTTTTATTTCTAGGGCTCTGATACACCAACTTAGCGTAGGCTAGTGTCTTGGAGTAGGAGAGTAATTAATTCTCCAAGACAGTAGAAATAAACAAGTCGCTGTATCTTGTGGTAGGGAAGAAATCCAATTGTTTCATTTATGCTCTGGGAAAGCTCCTCTTAAAGGAGAAGCACGAGATCGTGTCCGAACCAGTGTGGGAATCAATCCTTCCTCATTGGGAACGACGCTAGATATTCATGTGTTAAAAAGGGTAAACCTCGGATTAACCATTGTCGAGGAGCCTCGGGTCACTTGTTGTTAAACCTTGGATTATGTCGAAGAGCCTTCAAGGGGTTTGAGCTTGCTACTCTGCCCTTGCGTGCGTATCGGATCGTAGACTATTCCCCCATGTATATTTGTTTCAGTTGGTAACCTTGGTGGCCATATTCTTTAGGATTCTTCCTAAGGTGACAGTGGTGGGAATATCCCACTGTACCTGGAGCAGACGTCGGCTAGACTCACTTGGATTTTCTGGGGGGTTCTCTTCACTCGAGACGGTTAAGTGGAGGAACTTGTGCCAGTCTATTCACTAAGCAGGTTGCCAGGGTAACTGTTCCAACCGCCATTTCTGGATTGAACTCTGCGACGTTGGATTTCATCACCAACTAGTGTTTTCAATACGGAAAGTTACTATTTGTGTGTGTTTGATCTCCTAGATTCTTTAGGTGTGCGATTCAAATTTGTTTGGTTCTTTAGAGGCTTTAGGTGGTTTTCATTAAGATTTTACTTTGTTTGCGTGTGAAGTAGTTAAATTTTTTTAACCGTGGCTGAATTACCAAGGAAGTCCCGTAGACTTCGGGGCCAACCTCCTGCGTTTTCACCGAGCCATCTTGAAGGATTGAAAGTCCTCGTAACTCCTAGAGACAGTAGAGTTGGGTCACCTGAAGAAGGAGAGTCTTCTTTGGTGTACATCCTGATTTTCAAGCTTTAGTAGCAGATTATAATCCACAATCAGTGTCTGTTTCTAAAGTTACTGTAGCTTTTCATCTACTAGTGATATAGGTGAGGAACCTGAAAGTGAATTTGCTGCTACTCCAACATCGGGGTTTGCTTCTCCAGCTTCTAGTGGTCCTGGTTCACCTAGGGTAGAAAGAGTAATCACTCAAGATCTTCCTTCTGGACTTATAGCTATTGAAGAACTTGCTACTCTGGAAGAAGAAGTAGGCATCCCTATCCCTGAAAATCAACCTGTTATTGAGCTAAGGGAGTGTGAATCAATTTCTTACAGTCCACTTAGGGGCAGTGCTTGGTATCTTTCTTTGACTAATTTCTTAGAAAACCCAGGGTTAAGTTTTTCACCACCTCGTGTTCCTTATCACCCAACACCCAGAGGTTATTATCCTCCGTTAAATATGTCAAGACAGTCGTCCATGTTTACTCAATCGCCTGAATCCTTTTTGTATGGCAGTCCTTCTATTCCCTCTGGGTATCAGCCACTCTCTGGTACTTTTTCGGGAGCATCTCCTCAACCCATTGAACAAGGGTTATTAACTGGAAGCAATGGTACTAAGCCATTGAGCGTAGAAGATATTCTCATGATGTCAGGTTCTAATCCCAATCCTCAACCTCAAGGTGGCCAATTACTGCCTGGGGGGCAGCCTCAATTATTGCCTAGGGGGCAACCTCAAGGTACCTAATTTTTGCCTGGGGGGCAACCTCAAGGTACCCAATTTGCGCCTGGGGGGCAACCTCAAGGTACCCAATTTGCGCTTGGGGGGCAACCTCAAGGACAATACATACCTACGGGATAGTACGTTCCTCAAGGTCAACCCCAGACTCAATATGTACCCCAAGGTCAACCCCAGTATCAATTTATACCTCAAGGTCAACCCCAGTATCAGTACGTGCCTCAAGGGTATCAACCCCAAGGTCAGTACTCGAACCAAGGTTTCCAACCACCCTCCGATCAATCATATGTTCAAGGAACGAGAAATGTACCTTTGAATTATCAATCTTACCCTCAACTTGGTTATGGTCCTCAATATTCTCAACCTGTTATGGGTCCGTACCCCAGAATAAATTTAGTGTGGGATCCATCGCAAACTCAACAGGTGTTGCAGCCAAATGTACAGTTGTCATCTCAAACTGGACAACCCTTAGTTTCTGGTACACCCCAGCAACCAGTCTAGTCTAATATTCAAACTTCTGTACCTTCGGCAGTTTCTCAGCCTAGGGCTAGTACGCCTCGTACTCCGCCTCAAACGACTGCTACAACTGCCGCAACATCTGTTCAATCTACCCCACCTACTTCTGGAGTATCGACAGCTCTGATTTCTACTGTTCCTATATCTACTCCTCAGACATCTTTACCACCGTCTAGATCCACGATTCAAACTTCGGTTCAGATGCCTGTAGGACAACTTGGTTCAAGTATGGTTGTCACAAGTCAACCACAATTTACTTATCAACCGTACCAGGGATAGTACCAATTCGGTCCGGCTGTGCAGCAGCCAGTCTATCAGTATCAACCGTACCCTGTGTACACTTATCAAAAACCTCAACAACCCCAGTACGGTCTGGTTAATCCTGGTTTTCCGGGAGGATACAATATCCCAAATGCAATTCCTATTCCTAGTTATCCTGGATATCCTCCTCCTGGGGCTGGTCTCATGAGCCAGAGTTTTAGGGACCCTAATCATCAGTTACTATTTATCGCAACTTTGGACTTGCTTGACTTGTCGCGCCTATTGAACAATGCCATTAATTATCTTCCGTTTTGGCCGCCAATGCCAAATAAGTTGCCTAGTGATATTCCTAAGTTCGAAGGAAAATCAGGAGAGAACCCATCGAACCATGTGATGACTTATCACCTCTGGTGTGCGTCTAACTCCATTTCAGATGATTCAATCCATCTAAGACTTTTCTAGTGCACTCTAATTGGTCTTGCGGCCAAGTGGTACATTGAGTTACCGCGAGGCATTTTTTATAATTTTAGTCAGTTAGCTACCTCATTTTTAACTCATTTTCAGTTGCCAGTCTGATATGACAATGGCACGGAATTATTAACTTCGTTAAAGCAATCGACGTCCACTTACATTTCAGATCATATTCATGAGTGGAGACATCGACGACATTTAGTGAAGGTTTTTATTCCGGATGAGATCTTGGCTGAATGGTTTGTAAAGTCTTTGTTGCCAAAGATCACTCAAGATGTAGCTAAAGCCAGAGTTGTTACTGAGGAGCAAGTAATTTCTCAAGCACACTACCTTGACTTGGTCTATACTCAGTCAGGTACGTTACATGAGAAAATCCACGATCTTCCCAAGCAAAATCAAATCGCTGCAGCTCCTTCGGGATCTCATGTCGCCGATGGTATGATTGGTACGGTTAACACTAAGAGTAAGAAAAATTCTTCCAAAAATTCTTCTCCTATCATAACCTTGCCTGATTCCCCGACAAGAGATTGTTCTGTGGAGATTTCCACCGATATTCACATTGTAGAGTCATATACAGCCAAATCAAAATCCTGTGGGAAGAAGAAAAGGAAAGAAGAAGAATAAAAAAGACAAAAATTCAAAGGAGAAACCTGAAATATCGGAATCCATTGATGAAAAACACAAACCTCATTATCCTTGTCTCATTTGTGACAATGAACATTTTACAAGAGACTGCCCTCATCGTGCAGAGGTTGCAAAGATTGTCAAAGGTTCCCAAACGCCTGCTATTTTGAAGGATCCTTTTCCAACTCAAGCCAGTAAGATGATAGGTTCTTCCTTGAGTGCCAATGAAGAACCCATACTGATGATGTCCCATGTTAGGATTGCGACTCGATCGCATGATTATGGTAGTAAAAGTCCTGTTGATGGTAAAGAAGCAGAATCTTCTCATTCTAATCCATCAACCTCAGCTCCCGGTTCTGATCCGCTACAAATCGAGAAACCTAATCCAGACTTGGTAATCAAATCGCCCGCCAAGGGTATACTTCGAAAGTCAACTTTCAATCCACATGCGAGAGCGGCCCAGAACTATAACATTGTTGAGGATTTAGTTGTTTCACCCTTAGCAATGTCAGCTTTGGAAGTGCTGCAATCATGTCCAGCACAGCGTAAATCACTTTTGTCGGCTATAGGAGTTGTTGACGTTTAGGACTCGAACCTAATAATTTTCGATCTAGAAAATAGTACACAGTGCTTACCTCATCAAATGGCGCTCTGGATTCCAGTGATAGTAAAAAACAAGCATATTCATCAGACTGTGATTGATGAGGGAGCCTCAACTTGTATTATGTCGATCCAGTGTTGGATATCGCTTGGTTATCCTTCGCTAAATCAATCCCCGATGATTCTAAAGGCCTTTGATGGCAGTGGGTTTCATCCTTTTGGCATTCTACAGGATTTGCCTATAGGGGTTGAAGGAAAAATCGTTAATCTAGATGTGGAGGTGGTTGATGCCCCTCTAGATTACAACCTTCTCTTGGGTCGAAGTTGGTCTTATGCTATGACAACTGTCGTTTCATCGGTATTTCGGGTTATAAAGTTTCCTTATAATGGAAATATAGTAACAATAGACCAGCTGGCTTACTTTTCATCTGACCCAGCCTCTTCTGAAAGCATTCAGCATGTCGGTAAAACGACTATCCCGTATAAGGATGTTGGAGTAGGACTAGTTAAATATGTCGGTTTACTGGGAAATTTTCCTTTTCCTCCGATCAACACATCATCTTCATTTGCAACCATTCATATGATTACGTCAGATACCATTGTTTATGATGATTCTTGGATCATTCCCTCTGAATCTGAGATAAACTCATTTGGTAATGTCATGCCTTTGAGTCCATATGAAATTGCGTATGAGGCTGTGCAATCGTTTACCAACCCATCTTCGACCGAAATTGACTTAATGAATGTGGTCCGTGAAGAATCACTTTTCACCTCAAGCTCGGATTCAATCACGTTTTTAGAACTTGTTCAATCTGGTGAGCAAATTCATGAAATCCTATGTGTAGATGATTTACCATGGGAAGATCTCCATCATAGATCTTCATTTTTACCCGAGAATGATTGTTTTGAAAATGATTTTTCATCAATCTTTACAACTGAATATGTCAAGGAACCTTAGAATCCAATGAAACATCCTGATTCAGAGTTAAATTTGGGAAACATCTCTCGAACTATTCCTATTGACATTTTGGTTAAGCCTGGAATTATTGAGAACATTCATATAGGTGCCTCGTATACAAATGACGAAATTCAAATATATAAGGCCCTATTTCAAGAATTCCGCGACGTGTTTGCTTGGTCCTATGAGGAGATGCCAGGAATTGATCCCACGATTGTTGTTCATGAGATCAAGACTTACCCGGACGCTAAACCCGTCCGGCAACGTTTGCGTCAGATTCACCCAAGAAAAGATGCTGCAATTAAAGCAGAAGTTGAAAAATTACTCAAAGCAGGTTTCATTTATCCGATCTCGTTAACGGATTGGGTATCGAATATTGTTCCGTTAACAAAAAGAAAGGAACAATAAGAATATGCATCGATTATAGGGACATTAATCGAGCCTGTCCAAAGGACAATTACCCAACTCCCTATATCGATCAAATCATTGATGATTGTGCCGACAGCGAAATATTCTCCTTCATGGATGGTTTTTCTGGATACAATCAAATCAATATTCTACCTGCCGATCAACGAAAAATGGCTTTCATTTGTCCATGGGGGACATTTGCTTATTGCAAGTTACCTTTTAGGCTCAAGAATGCTGGAGCAACTTTTCAAAGGGCCATGTCTTATGCATTTCATGACATCAAGCACATTGTGCAACCCTATCTCGATGACTTGCCTGCTCATTCATTACATCGAGCTGGTCACCTCGTCCATTTACAAGCAATCTTTATGAGGTGTAGGCATTATCAGATTCGGTTGAACCCACACAATTGTGTCTTCAGTATAGAAATGAGTCGATTGCTGGGGTTTGTAGTTTCGAAAGCCGGAATTCGCGTCGATCCCTCAAAGGTCGAAGCTATTATCAAATTGCCTCCTCCTTCGAGTCTTCACCAACTCCAAAGTTTGCAAGGGAAAGCAAACTTTTTACGACGATTCATTCCTAACTACGCCAAGGTTACAAAGGGTTTTACCCGATTGTTGAAACAGAATACTCCATTCTATTGGGATGAGATAGCTTAGAAATCTTTTGATGCACTCAAACACGCGTTGACCCATGCACCATTATTGCATCCTCCCAACTACAACCAGGACTACTTTTTGTATCTTGCCACCTCTCATTCCACCATTGGAATGGTCTTAGTTTAGGAAGATGAATTCGGAACTAAGCATGTGATATATTACCTTAGTCGAACTTTAAATCCAACTGAGCTAAAATATTCACATGTGGAGAAATTGGCATTGGCAGTTGTTCAAGCTGTCCAACGTTTTCGTCACCACATTTTACTACGTAAAACTACAGTAATTTCGGATTGCAACCCTATGATCTACATTTTGACCAAGCGATTGCTAGGGGGCAAGTACTCTAAATGGATTGTTATCTTGTAGGAGTTCGACTTGGAATTTGAAAAATCTAAGTCTAAGAAATCTTTAGTTTTTGCGGAGTTAATGTGTGATTTCCCGCGTACTGATACGGATACTGTGGCGGAGGAGCCCATTGCAGACAAATCCTTGTTTCTAATTAGCACTTTAGATCCATGGTATGGGGATATCATCGTTTATCTCTAGACCCAATCCTTTTGGCTAGAAATTTCAAGGTTAGAACGTCGAAAAATACGATTCCAGTCCCAACAATTCAGGATTATTAGAGATACTCTTTATCGCCGTGGGGCGGACTTTGTTTTTCGACGTTGCTTAACTCACGAGGAAGCTTAAAGGGTTCTAAATGACTGTCACTCTAGAGCGTGTGGCGGTCATATGTCTGGGTATGCCACAACCCAAAAGATATTGCGCGCTAGCTACTTCTGGCCGTCTTTGTTTAAAGATTGTATTACTGCGGTCCGAAAATGCCACAAATGCCAAATATTTGATCGAAAGATGCGCGCTCCACCTGCTCCTCTCCACCCTATAATTGCCGTTGGTCCTTTTTCCAAATGGGGTATCGATTTTATTACATGTAACCCTCACTCGGCCGGGGGGCATGCGTATATCATCCTTGCGGTAGATTATTTTACCAAGTGGGCGAAGGCGATGCCTACATTTGAGGCAGACGGCAAGATAGCTGCAATTTTCATGTTCAATCATATAATTGCTAGGTTTGGTGTCCCACAAGCGATAGTCACTGATCATGGGCATCATTTTCGAAACGTTATGATGACCGAACTTACACGCTAGCTTGGTTTGCGTCACGATAGTTTAACTCGTTATTATCCACAAGCTAATGGTCTGGTTGAATCCATCAACAAAGTTTTAGTCCTCATGATTCGACGAATCATTGGGATTCATCGATCGAATTGGCATAACATGTTATTTTCAACGCTTTGGACGTACCGAACTTCAGTAAAAACATCAATAGGGTTCACTCCTTTCGAACTAGTTTATGGTCTGGAAGTTGTGTTTCCCATTGAATGCGAAATCCCGTCATTGCAAATAGCCATCGAGTTACTTCCAGCCACTTCTAAAGAGGAAAAGCGTTTGTTATACTTGGCTCAATTAGATGTGAATCGACGTGATGCTGCATTGGCGACCGAGACTCGCGCAAAATGTATGAAAGCTCAGTATGATCGAAATGTGACCCCTCGAAATTTTTCGGAAGTAGATCTAGTCTTAGTTTATGATCAAGCTAATGATAAATTAGGCGCTGGAAAATTCGTTCCTATGTGGCATGGTCCCTATGTTGTCAAGTGAAAGCTATCAAAAGGGGCCTATGAATTGGTAGAATTTGACGGGGACTCTTTGGGTAAACCCAGAAATGGTCTTTACCTGAAGAGGTATTATGCTTAAAGAATGGGTATGGAGATTTTTAGTTAGGATAAATTTTCTTTCTAGCTGGTGTGTTTTACTTTAAACAGTGTGCTTAGCTTAGAGAGTGTTTTTTCATCATTATTCCTGCTTATCTTGGTTTTACTCTTGATATTGCAGATGTCGATGGCTCTCTAAACATACATTTGTTTCGCTGATGGTGCTTGTCGTAATACAAGCACCATCAGTGAAAATGGTCTTTTCTGGTGCTTGTATTCGTCATCATAATACAAGCACCAGAAATGGTCTTTACTTGAAGAGGTATTATGCTTAAAGAATGGGTATGGAGATTTTTAGTTAGGATATCTTTTCTTTCTAGCTGGTGTGTTTTAGTTTAAACAGTGTGCTTAGCTTAGAGAGTGTTTTTTCGTCATTATTCCTGCTTATCTTGGTTTTACTCTTGATATTGCAGATGTTGATGCCTCTCTAAACATACATTGGTTTTGCTGATGGTGCTTTTCGTAATACATGGAACATTTCTTCCGCAGCTTGGGTTATCTATTCGCCCTCTGATCAGTTAGCATCTATGCATGGGGTAAGCCTCGGGCAAACAACGAACAACGTTGTCGAGTATAGTGCAGTGATTGAGTTATTATCTGAATCTATTTCATTTGGGATTCGGAGTTTGATAGTGAGGTTAGATTCTGAACTCGTTGTATTACAGCTTAATAGAGTGTATGCCATTAGAAATCCAGTGTTATTAAAATTATTTTTTGAGAGTGCGTCTCTTGGAACGTGAATTTGATTATATTGAGTATCAACATATTCCAAGATCTTTAAATACATTAGCAGATGCAATTTCTTCTCGAATGTTAAGTAGACATTTGCAATAATCATACATGTAAATTTAAAATCATTCCATAACATGATTTACAAGATAAGCCGGTAATAGTGATATATATATATATATATATATATATATATATATATATATATATATATATATAGGAGTGTGTCAAAAAATACATCGTCCTCGATCATAGGTTGAAAAACACCTTATGATTGGCAAAAATGATAAGTACAAAAAACAAAAATGTCATATGTGCCCACAATAGGCGATCATCCTATCACTGGTGATGATCTCGATAAGAAACCACTACATGGGCCACCTTGCAAAGGAACCCCCTAAAAGGTCCTGGGACCCCAATCACATAGTGCTGAAGCCGACGAGGAATGTCGTCTATAGTGGTCTCTGAAATATCTCCTGTCAAGCGCTCGAGATGACCCTCCAACTCGGCCAAAACCTCTGCTGATTCGTCCTGTGGGGCTGGTGCGGCTGCAACTAGTTGTTTCCTCTCGTAAGGCCGGAGAGCGGCTAGTCGCTGTGGACCCACATCTGCATTTGGAACTTTTACTATCAGTTTTGGGACGATGGAAAAATAATTAAAAAAATTAAAATAGAAAAAATGTTGAAAATGATTTTACCTGAGTCATCCCACTACACTCCTGGTGGAAGAGCCATGTCTGGGTCACCACAAAAATCTACCCCAGCGTAAGGGAAGTCCTGAATAGAAAAAATCTAGTTTTCCAACCATTGGAAATACTCAGGTTTGAATCGAACAACCTCTGTCCCCTCGTCCGGATGACGAGCCATAACTGCAACCCATCGCATCAGTTTGGGCTCTCGAGGAAGCCCAGCTCCAACAATAAGGTGCTGCGGGATCAACATGGGAACCCTCTCCAAACCAAAGCTCACAACCAAAGCCCCATAACCAAAGGTCTTTAGTTGTCCGTTCTTGGCTCTGGTTAGTTGGCCTTTCACATTGGCCAACACAGCATCGCACCAGTTAATGATGGTGCCTCAAAAGTAATCAACTGCCATATGCATCTGGGATCCGGTGGCAACATGTATTGCGGCACTCCCGCAAGTTCTGGTGAGAGTAAATGCGACCACCATGAGTTCAGGAAGGGATATGGTTTCTATGTCTATCCCTTTGTCTATAGCCTGGCTGTTGTGAAACTCTAGCCGGAGGCTATCGACAGACTGGCCACCTGGCCTAGCCCCGAATAGAGTCAAGTCTTCGCCTCTCTTAGGCAAACCGGTCAAGAAATATATATATGTCGGCTCGATTTCAAGCTGGTGGCCACCAATGAAGAAGCATTGTTCCTCTATCCATCTGTCAACCAACCAGTGTAAGAAATCCACCTGGGCCCTCATGCCAGGAATGGCCCAGAATTTGTACAAGCCGTAGGCCTTCAATGCATCGATTGAAGGTTGGTGATTCAATGTGGTAGCATACACGTCCTCGTGCTCTCGTTCACACCAATCTAGCATGATGTACTCTCTGCATCAAGTAAAAAGAAAAATTAGAATGCTAGAAATTAATTTGTTTGCGTCAGTTTTGAGAATTTTTGGGTTAAAAACCCTTGCGGTGGGGAACGCACCCTCTGGGTTAGACAGAGTGCATGGGTCTGCACCTTTCCTACATGGAAGGTGCGGACCCCTGATTTTTTCCCCATTGAGAAAAAGTCGGGGTCCGCGGGCTGGCAGTGTTACACCTGCGGGCCCCCGCACACGGGTTTTAAGCCTAAAAACCCTGCAAAAAATGAAATGAAAGCCTAAAACAAGAAATGAAATGGTTAAAAATGAAGAGTAGGATGATGTGGATTACCTGGAGAAGACGGCGTTCGATTCTGATTGTTGGATTTTTTGCAATCTTCACGGGAAGTTTTCTGAACAAAAGCACTATTTTCTCACCCAAAACTCAAGCGGTAAAAATGAATTGACGAAGGCCCTTTTTATAAGTTTTTTGAGTAAATAAATTGCAAATTTATTTATGTTTCACTTTGGAAAGGTATTTTTGCGACATTTTTATCCATTTCAAACATGTATGAGTAATGTTTGCGTTTTTGTTCAGGATAACAGATTATTCAGGCGAAATCTATCATTTTCGACGAAAAAACATTTAGAGTCATCTTTAAGCTCTTTTTTGACTGCTGAAACATGAAAAGGTTGCTGAGTTCTTCTTTTAAACTCGTTAAAACTGAATTAAAAGACGATCCACTTACAGCTCTTTACTGACCGTAAAAACACGAAAAGATTGCCGGATTTTTGTCGTTTCAAATTTGATATTGGTTATAAAGCAACGTGTCATCGATCACTTTTTTACTTTTTTGGATCAAGGGCACTAATTACAAAAAGTACTCCTTGGTCATAAAAGATCAAGCAGTTCTCTCAAGTATTATTTTATACTTTTTCGGGCTTGGGAGACACAAATTTACGAAAAAGGTCAACCTTGGAGTCTTCTTAAGTTTTTTCAGACTCTCTAAAATTGAAAAATGCCGAGTTTATCCTATACTGGACTCATTAAAATTTCACAGTAAAGGACCTGTTCAATTACAAACATGAACGAACCACTCCTTCTTAGGGTTTGAATTTAACTAAGTTGGACTCATCGGAAGGATGAGATTATAATCAAGAAAATGTTATCCTCCTCAAGCTTGTTAAAAAATAAAGAGGTACTTGCCAGAAATGGTGGGGGAAAAGAGAGAAAAATGAGCATGTTTGTCATACTTTGTAACCACTCTTGAACACAACACTTTTGTTCACCTAGGTTGGGAAATCCTTTGCCTAACAGTTGATCAAACCACATTGAAAGTCTTCAGCCGGTTTCTGGGTATTAACTTTGGGTCAATTGTCACCAAGCCATCTGTCATGTCGTTATGTGTTCAAGAGGTCACTACCAATAAGCCATTCATCTGCAAAATATCTGTCATCCATCTTGACCATCCCTGAGTCAGTCCTTGCAACTAAATTTCTTCAACTTGATCTATGATTTCGTGTTGTGGGCTTCCCTACGACAGATCACTTTCTATTGACTTCAGCTCATTATCTAGAAAGATGATCTAGAAATCGTCAGTACCATGGGATCTGCATGCCTCAATGGCAGGTTTCTCACCTTTGACGATAAGTTGCATCATTGACCTTCGATCAAAGGATTCCGTGACACGTTCGACATCAACACATTTATTTACATCTCATGGATTGTATTGGGTACTCTGAGATCCATTGACATCACTAATGGTTTCTCTCACACTTGTTAACAGTTTACATCATTGACTGGTAATCAAGTGGTTTCTGCCATGTTCGACTCCAACACATTCATTCGCATGGATAGAATCGTACTGTTTCGGGAAGTAGAAATGAAGAACCTGGATTTAGTTTCCACAATCCAGGCTGCGAGGAATTTTTTATTCACTATATAATGGACTATTCATAAACAGATGGCTGCGTCCACACTGTGTCCACATGAGTCTATGCTTGTGATGTATTACAAGATCATTCCTGTATCAGAGCAGTGGTTAGTTTTCTAAGTCAGTTTTGATCTGAGTATGGGAATGCCTACCTCAGCGATGATATGATCTCATATATATATCTTGCATTGAATGTTTTTACAGGTTCCAACCGGGCTCTCCACAAGATGATCCTCGAAATGATAAAGTACTTCACTCTTCCTAAATGATAAATGAAATCCTCATCTACTACAGACTTCTCATTTTAGGGGGCAATCTGTTACACAAAAATATCGTCACCATGATTATTTGCAGTCAGTATGGGTCTATCATCACTTGTACTGTCCTCCTAAGCAAGTGTCAGATCTCAGCTCTTCAAGTCAAGTTTTGAAAATGAGAGAAAGACATTGAAAATCAATAAAACTTTGGTTCCGCACTTTCTCTCACTATTGCCTACGGTCCCGCACCTTCTGTTTACAAAAACTGCGGACCTGCCCGCTCTGTCCCTAAAGGTGTGGGTGCGGACCCCTGTGAAAGTAAAAAAGGCACAAGTTTATTCTAAAAAACTCACTTTGGGTTAATTCTAGTTGATTCTAGAAGGAATTTTGACGTGGATTGGCCGCTCTTAGGTGGTTCGTGCATCCCAAAAGAGAAGGAGCTAATCCCTTGATGAGAGGAGCTATCCCTTTGAAGGAGGGCTTTATCCCTTTGAAGTAGGACCTAGTAACTTCCCTCCATTGCACTATAATTTCAGGCATTGGGCTGGTTGCTATGGAGGTTAGAAGCTGAACATTTTTTAGGGTAAATGCTGGTGAAATTAAGACTTCCTAGTTGAGCTTAAGAGGAGAGATCACATACCTTTTTGGCTTCATTTGGAAGAGAGTGAAACTTGTCAAAGTAGAGGAGACTTCTTGCTAGACCCTGGGAGGAGCTTGTACAACATCAAGGCACAGGTTGTAAAGTTCTTCTTGATTTGAATTAATATAATCAAACTCATTTTTCTCAACAAATTGTCTCATGTCATTTGTTTCATGAATTCCGTGACTTTCATGTTAAATATGTTTTATGATATTGGCTTTTCAGGTGCTATTTAATTTGTTTGCTTGTTTGTGTTTGCAGATTCGCGACAAAGGAGCTCATTTGGATCGAAGGAGCGAGGGCTTCCACAAACTTGCATTGGACCTAAGGTAGGCCTAAAACACTTGTTAGCCTTTGTTTATAAAAGCATATTTAGAGAAAGATATTGTGTGATTGGTTTGCTTGTCATTAGGTCTTCTTTAGATTCTAGGAAGGTCTATCTTGTCCGCAAGATCGACTTATTCCATGTAACAGTTCTCACCAACCTCTTGTGATGACACCACTCATGGATATGATCATAAATCAATGTGGCATCATCTTGTTTGAAGTTAGACAAGAGGTCAGAATCGATATCGTACCTCTACCTATTTGTATTCAACATGCGTTATAGGTATTTCTGTGATACTTTGATCTAATGATATTTCGAGGAAGGTCACTCATTGTCTTCGTTTGTTTGTGGTTGTGTGTAAGGATAGAGATAAAGTGCGTACAAGGCAAATCGCTCGAGTGGAGTGTGAGAATCTACATCAGACCCAAAATACTTCCCCAACTTGAGAGGAGGCCAAGTGCACACATTTTCCCATGTAGTATATAGAACCTGCTACCTAATGCATGTTTGATAATTTGGGTTGGGACACTATTATATCTCTATTAGTATTTCCTTTTATTTTTTGATGATCTAATTTGAACACAAGATCATAGAGAAATAACTCCTCGCATTCAAATTTTGATGCAACATTGAGTTTGATGAAGCATTTAACCCTATACATATAATACTTGCAAAAAAAATAGAAAATAAAAATAGAAAATATACAATCGCAAGAATAGAAAATATTCATAGATATTTTTCTCCTAGAACCCAAAACCAATAAAAGCGGTTTGGTTTTTCATTATATTCCTTTCAATGTTACAATACATTATATACGTGTCAAAGCAGTCATAAATCCCCAATCCATTAACCTAGGATTAAAGCATAATAGTAATTCCTTTGACCAGATCTAGAAATCCAAAACCATGGGAAAACACCATGTTATAGCATCATTTAGTACTCATGTAGACTTGATACTCGTATATGGCCTTGGGAAACCTTTTCCCATGTATACTTGATCTTATATTAAAAAGCAATATTTCAAATTCCATACGCAACTCTTCCCACACAAAAACACATACATATGTAGGTTCTAGAACTCTACACATGTGTATACCTTTTAAAATCTGAGAAAAATAAAATACCATGCTATTTTTCGAGTGGGGTTCACGGGTTTTACTAAGAGCCCACCTATAGGAGCCTATAGTAGAACTGAATTAACTAATTTGAGGTGGTATATATACACCCCTTGGGTAGGCATGAAATACATAAGATAAGGGCTATCGACATTATACCCATTTTTCTCCCATATCAGGTTTGATTTTCTCATGCTCCTACACTCCCAGTCTCTATGGAAACCCTATTTTCCTTTACATATATGCTCATCTTCTAAATAGGATCTCATTCCATTTGTTAGATAGGTTGTCTTCGTGGCTCAGGTTGGACAGATCTAGAGGAAGGCTTCGTCATTGCTTTGGCTTGGATCAAGTTGTACCTTTCCTATACCTATTGCTGATAATCAACGAAGAAGCTCATGTCTTATTCCAGATATGTTATTCTCTCATAAGTAGTAATTTATATCCTTATATGTGATGATCTAACATACCATTTAGTTATGAACATTTAATTATCTATCAAGTTTACGCTTCTGTGAATTGAATTGCAGGCTTGCTCATTATGGAGGGAGAAAAGGGTTCAGACCCTAAGGGAACATCATCAAATGTAGGACCTACCAGTATGTTTCCAAGTCCACATTTAATAATTCATATGTTTGGCATGCTTTCTTGACTCCTCTCTATTGATTATCTTGTTCTTCTCTATTGAGTTTTTCAACCCTTACCTTAGGGAAATTATCACACCAACACACTATGCATAAAACCATAAATAAAAAAATAAATGGATCCACCCAACAAAAATAATTCACCACACTGCCCTGAACCTCATGTAGGGGGGCTAATTCCCCCCCTGTGACCCCCCAGCACACCCAACACAATGTATCACACATGGGGGTAGTCATGCAAATAATACAACACATAACCAACTTTCTTGCACTCATAATTTATTTACACACAAGGGCCGACAAGAGTACATAGTCACCAATACAGGGTTGCAATGCCCATTGTTTCTCTACACCAATAAAAAAAATTCAATGCTCACAATATTCTTCAATGCATATGCAACATTCTGCAACATGTCCACTTTTACCAACAACAAATTTTTGTCTTCAACCATACCTCTCCCAAAGTGATACTCAACTTCAATATGTTTTTTATTCGAATGATAAGCATGTTTCTTTGCTAAGAAAGTTGCACTTTGACTATCACAATCTATCCTTATAGCTTGTTGTAACAACCCCTTACTTCAACACAATATATATAGCCAAATTGCTTCCTTTCTTGCATGCGTGGCTCCCATATATTCAATATTTGTAGTTTAAAGTTCCACTATACATTGCCTTTTACTCATCCAACTAATTGCTCCTCCAAATAGATTAAACACATACACACTTGTAAATCTTCTCTGATCTAGATCTCCAACCAAGTTTGTATCAACAACCCACATATTTCCAACAATCTATCCAATCCTGATCTTCCTTGGTAGCACAAACCATAATCATTATTGCCATGAAAATACATGGAAACCCACTTTACTATTGTTTAATTCCCCTTCTTTGGTTTTTACATAAGCATGCTCAATACTCCCACTACATGTGCATTGTCTGGTTTAGTATATAGCCTTGCATACATCAAGCTTCCTATTGCACTCATATATGGAACAAATGATATGTCTCATTCCTCTTCTTGTGTCTTGGGACACTGTTCTATATATAACTTTACACGTACATGAATAGGAACCTTCATCAATGTACTATCTTGCATATTAAACCTTTTCAGTATTGTATCAACATACTTTAATTTTTATCATGGTTTCCTCTTTTCCCGATATCTTTTGATTTCCATGTCTAAAAAATAAAGTTTTTAGTACCAAGATCCTTCAGTCAAATTTAGAGGAAAATTAGGTCTTTAGATCCTAGATAATTGCTCTATCATTTCCAATTAGTACGATATCATCCATATCCAAGACGAAATCAATAACATGATCACCAATTAATTTAAAATACGCATAGTGATATGCTTTTCTCCTTGTGAAGCGAAGTCCCTGTATATATGTATTAAATTTTTGATACCACATCCTTGTTGATTGCTTTAACACATATAAAGACTTTTTGAACCTACATACCATTTGTTTACTACCCTTCTTTGCTAAAAAAAAATGTTTCTTCATGTAGATCTCTTCTTCTAGACCCCCATGTAGAAATGGCGTCTTCAAATTCATCTATTCTACGTCAAAATCAAAAGCAGCAACAACAAATAAAATTAATCTAATAGAAGCTAACTTGGTATTAGGAGAAAAAAATATCACCACATCAATTCCCAACACTCAGAAATAACCTTTTTCTAGTAACCGAGATTTTTATTTCTCCACTTTTCCTTCTACATTCATCTTCTTCTTAAACACCCAATTGTTTCCAATGGGTTTTCTTCCAACTCGTAACTCCATGGAATACCAAGCCTTGTTCTTGTCCAAGGCTGCCATTTCTTCAATCATGGAATTTTTTCTAGAGTTTTCCATCCTCTGAATAGATCGTCTCCCCAACATTTCTAGGATCATCATTAGTAATAGATAAAAACAAAATTGAACATAAATTAGATGGAGTATACCTCTTTGGCCACCTTCTTTCCCAAACTAATCTCCTCAAAAGTAGAGTGTTTGGCTCTTCTTCTTCTTATTCCTATTCTTCTGTGTAGTATTATTCTTCATCCATCAAATCAAACTCTGTCTTATCTGATTCCATTTCCCTTAGTATAACATCCTATTTCATGACATCTTTCACTTCTCTAAATACCACATCTTGAATATACAAAACCTTCTTTGTTTCTGGGTTCCAAAGCTTGTAATCTTTTAAACCATATTTATACCCAATAAAGATGGATATTTCAAATTTACTAACACATGAGTTAAGCACGATGACATGTGAAGATAAGGAAAGAGAGATAACCCCTCTTCTACCTGTTTGATCATGCACCCATGATTTTTCTGCCCAGATTTTGATCATGAACTAGTGACCTTAGTTTCCTTTCCTAGGGACCACATAGTTGACTATCGGGGGGAATTCTCGTGGTACCTAAGGGGGAAATTGCATCAATTTCATAGTACTTCTAGAGCATGCCCTTTCAAAGCTTAGGTACTTTCACTGACAAAGGATATTGTCTGTCGGTCAGCTTAACTTCTTCTGATATCTTTGCTGGTAGGCTTGGGCCCTCATCATCCCAAAGTAATTTCAGGGGATCCGTAGCTTCACTTTCTTGTATTTTGGTGTCTGGTCTTAATCAATTGGAGTGGAAAATACCTGGAAATTGTTTTCTTGGTTGTATCTTTAGGATATTTTCAGTGAGTGCTTTGTGCTCCTAGCTTTCCATAGGTGTTTTGAATCTTATATTTCTCTTAATATATCAAAGTGGCTGACAAACCAGTTCGTCAGTCTAGAAGGCTTCGTGGTATTTCGCCCGCAAGTGATGAGCCTTCACCTAGAAGGCATAGGAATAATCATGTTGCTGATTTTGAACTAGCATTAGCTAACATAATGAACATGAATCCTTCTCTGAGGGATCTCATTTCAAATGGTGAACCTAGTCTAGTCCATAATCTAGAGGACAATGTTGTGGTTCTTTCTAGAGTACTCTTCCAATCAGAAGATGAAGCGGAAATTGAAGATGTTTCAGAGCCTCTTGAGACTCCTATGGATCCTCTTCCTTCTCATTTTCCTTACGTCGTTTCATACGTGGGTACTCTGACTCATAGGTTGGCTAGCCCTATTCACTCTCCCGTTTTCTTCTCAATGACCAATGTTAGTGGCTCTGTTGATACTACTAGTGTACATAATTCTTCCTCAGTTGTAGGAGGAGGTACTATTCCTATATCTACTATTACAGTTAGTACATTAGCTATTGGCTCAACGTCCATCCTAATTTCGATTGGGGGCACCCAATCTTCAACTCCATTCATGAGAAGTTATCCTTTTGGAATTCCATCTAGTGGGATTCCCTATGTGTCTTCAACTTTACCCTCTTCTTCATCTACATCTATGAATTCAATGACTACTAGTTTAGTGCCTTTACGAGCTTTTCAATTTGGAATTGGACATGTTTCTCCTTCCAATCCATCATTGAATTTAGGATCAATGCCTTTCTCTTGTCATGTTAAAAATATTAATCCTTTTCAAGGTAACCAGGGCTTGGAAAATCCTTTTGTGAGTGGTTTTGGGTCATGTAATTTTTCCCAGTTATTTAGTCAACAGGGGAGTATTCCCTTCCCTACTTTAGGTGCTTCTCAAGTTTTTCATCCTTTAGCTAATGCTTGGAATCCTTATCACAAGCTTGCCCCTTCATATAATGTTCCACTAGGAGGAAGATTTCCAATGAAAAGTAACCCTGTAATAGGGGGTGGATACCCTCTGTATACTCTTGGACTACAAGATTTTCTTTATGGTTTAGGTATTTATATGAGTAACTCGTAGTAGCTTGGTGCCTCTCAAAATCTAGGATACTCTTTTTTGCATGTTGGAAATTCCACTTGGAATTCTCCTATTCCTTTGCACTTACCATTCTTGGAAACATTTAATTTGAATGATCTAATCCGTTATAACCTAGCTTGGCCTCCGGTCCCTACTAAAATTCCATCTGATATTCCCAAATTTCAAGGGAATTCTTGTGAGGATACGATTGACTATATAACAAATTTCCATTTATGGTGCTCCTCTAACTCACTAATTGATGATTGAATTAGGTTAAGACTATTCCAATGCACTTTAACTGGAAATGTTTCTAAATGATACATCGAGTTAAAGGGGGGTACATTTTCTATGTTTGGTGATTTAGCCATAATGTTTCTAAACCATTTTCAATTGTTTGTCTGTTACAATGTCGGAACTAAGCTTCTAACCAGTTTTGAGGAGGAAAAGGCTACACATATTTCTAACCACATTCAAGAGTGGCGCATAAGGAATAGAATGATCAAGGCCTATATCCCTAATGAATTTCTTCTGGAATTTTTTTTGAATTCATTACAACCGGATATCTCTAAGGATGTGTCACTTTCTGGGATGTTCACTGAACAACATGATATCTTCAGAGCCCAGCAATTAGAGCTCATATACTCCCAATTGGGAGTTCTCTATAAGATTTTTCTTGATTCTCCTAGATAAAAAATCGATCTTTTCAACACAAAATCAAGTCCCTGTGCTAATGGAGTTATAGGATCAATCAATAAAAATGTGGATAGTTTATTGAATCATTTACAACAATTTTCATTACAATATGATTTTGAAACAAAAACAATGTCATATTTGTCTTATCCTTCTCAACCTTTAGTAGTTAACGTTGTCCATTCCCCAGACCCCAAACAAAAGCAATAATCCAATTCGAAGAAGAAGGGACGTGGGAAGAAAAAAGATAAGGGAGGGAAGGGAAATGCTAATAAACCCAGTGATGACACTAGTGAGGGAAAAAAATAATCTAAGAAAAACGTTAAGTTCCCATGTAATTTATGCAGTGGACATCACCTTACCCATATTTACCCCAAGATTCAGGATGCTCAACACTTGTTATCTTAGCAAGGTTCTTCTAGTTCCTAGGTTGTGTTTACCAACCCTTTTCCCCAAGGGAAACAATTATTTGCTGGTGGAAATGATAGTGCTAGAACCCCTGTAGGGGGAAACCAAGATGGGGAATATACAACGAATGTATATATGGTTAAGTCTCACATTGAAATTTCAACGAGAGCTCATGATTATGGAGAGATAGAACATTCTAAGACTAAAACTACTTCTAATACCCTCGAACCTCTATATATTGAAAGGCTTACCATAGAGCCTATACCTCGGATGCTGAAAGTCTCCTCAAAAAGTTTGACCTATAATCCCAATGTGAGGACTACTCATAACTACTCTATTGTCAAACATTTAGCCTAGAGCCCCTGTGACATGTCAGTGTTAGAGTTACTCTAATCGAGTGCTGCACAAAGTTCTTTTCTCACTATGATCTCAGCAATAGACCCAAACAATTCTACGGTAGTCATATTTGATATGTCAAATGTTGAGGCTAGATTTCCTCATCACATGGATTTCCATACTAAATCTACATATCGAAATAAGACCATATTTTGAATTGTAGTTGATGAAGGGGCTTCACATGCGTCATGTATATGTGATGGTGGAAGGATATTGGGTCACCTAAAGTTGTTCCCTTTCCTAGTCTCTTAAATTCATCCGATGGTCATCTCATAGGCCTCATGGTATTCTACATGCCTTCCCTATTTTTGTAGGGGGAAAATTTGCTAATGTGGAAGTAGAGATAGTTGATGCTAATATCGATTAAAATCTTTTGTTGGGTCATAATTAGGCTTATGCAATGGATGCCATTGTCTCATATTTATTTGACATTCTATGCTTCCCTCATGAATGGAGAATTGTTACTGTTCATCAATTAGCTTATTCTCCTAATGACCCCAATGCATCTATTGACTCCACTATTCTCTTGTTTAAGAATACCAAGTAGCCTGTTGAGAATTTAGGAGTTGGAATGTTTTCTTTTATGGATACTTTTGATCTTACATCTCCTATTGCTCATCTCAATTACATTTCATCCTCTAGGATCATTTCTCAGCACTATTATTTCATAACTCATTATTTTCCTGATCCTTGGCCCTTCCCCTTCCTACTGCCACATTAGAAGAGGGAAAAGTAGGTGGAATGTCGTATCCAATATCTGCAGTGAAAATTTCATATGAAGATGTTGTGAATTTTGTAGATCTTGATCCCATCCCTATCCCATTAGAGGATGAATATGGGGATGTAGCATCGGTATGGACACTTGATTCCAATTTAGTTATGGATTTCCTTGATATTGTTTTACCATTCGACGAGGAAATTCTAGAAGCAATGATTGGTGTAGAAAGACTATGGGATTATTTACATCATCGATCATATTTTCTCCCTAATTTGTGTGAAGTTGAATCAAACTTGTTTAGTCCTTCCTTTGATGGAAATGTTCATAACCCTTTGGCTCCATCACATATGTATGTCGAAGATAACATGTCTAGTATTTCAGAAATTATTTCCGTGAACATTTCCAAGAGTTCTAATGTTAAATTCATTGAAGCTGATTGTTCCCCTGAAGAATATCTCAAGAAGTATTATGCCTTGGATCTTTCTTATCATTTTCTTTGTTTTGTAAATATTTTACATATTTATTTTTGTCAATAGGTCTCATGGTGATGATGATATTTTTAATCTACCTTGGTAGGTTTCAATGGTTGATCTGGTGTATTTAGGATTCACATATGGTGTTAGTGGATATAATTGAAATTTAGCTTCCACTGCTTGGGTAATATATTATCCATCGAATTAGTTTTTAGTCTCAAGAGGCATATATATTGGTCATTCTTCTAATAATATGGTTGAATACATTGTCATTATCAATTTTCTATCTGAAGTAATATCTTATGGTATTGAACCATTAATGGTTTATTTGGATTCACAACTTCTTTTGTCTTAATTAAATAACATTTATAATGTGAGGGATCCTTTATTACATTGCCAGTTTATAAGAGTGAAATTATTGCAAAGATAATTTAATTTTATTATTTTCATTCATATTCTAGGATCATATAATTCATTTGCCGATTTTATAGCTAACGAAGCATTGGATTGGCACATTAATCATTCATTGCATTAAATAAAAAAATATCACAAAATCATTTGTATATATGATCGAATCATCACGAAATATCTATATATAGATAGAGTATGTCAAAGTATTGCAAATTGTGGACAAATGTCCTATAAAATTAGGGCTTAAGTCTTATCATGTCCATATATAAAAAAAGATGAGTCATCTAAAATCTACTATTGTGGGTCATGCCGTGGATGAACATCTCGGAAAAAGACTGTTAGGTCCCTATAATACTAGTGATTCCCCCATTACTATTATAATTGTAGCCCTTATTGTTATTATTGTGCCCCATAAAAGCCCACTATTATTATTTTTGTGCCCTTATATTATTATTTTTATGTCGGATTTGATTATATTGTGACCCCTTAGACTCCTATATATAGAAAGGAGGTTTAGTTATTTATATCATCCAAGAATTGTTCATTTGTGTAATGTAAATGAGGTTTCTCCCTTGAAAAGGCTAATTTATAAGGTGTTGATCTATCTTTTCTATTTTTTTGTAAGCTACTTTCATAGAATTTGGTATCAGAGCTTTGGATTCTAGGGTTTCGCTGCTCCAAACAGGTCATCGTGGAATTTTCGCTATAACTTGTTTTCTGCAACGTTTTAGAATCTTAAAAAAAAAACCGTTTGATATGAAATCTTGATGATCCTTGGGTCTAAATTTCAGATCTTGTCTCGTTATATTTACAGATCTATGATCTAAGGAAGTTAGGGTTTTTGCAGGCTCCTAAATTACATCCAAAATAGGTGACCCTAGGAAAAGAATCATAACCTTCTCTCTGAGTATCAGATTGACATTCCATAAGAGGTTATGAAAAGAGGATAGACTGTGGTTTTTTGTGCATCGTTTTCAGGTCTGAAGTTTGAAACCATGACACGTGGAACTTATTACAAGTTCACTCTACTGAAAAATATTATAATCAGGTCATCTTGGGAGATTGGGCACAACTCGTCCTTGGAGAATTCAATTTCAATTAGAATGGTGGCGTGGGATGCGGAGATCCGAAATTTCAAAGATACATTAGATTCAATATCGACATCCTACAAAGTGAAAAAAGGTGTGTAGTGTTTTTTAAATTTTGCATAAGTTGGGTTTGAAAAATTAGTTTGAAGGAATTCAAAGGGCATAGTGAAGCATAATTATCATTAATTGATGCCTCAAGAAAGAAAACATAAACATCTAGTAAGAAACCTAAAATCTCTAGCATGACTCATGAAGAAGAGGAAGAAATGAACCATGATATATCAAAATTATGAGACCAAGTGCAAAAAAATTCACTCTCACAAAAAGTAACAAAAGCTAAGATGGATGGTTTAAAGAAAGGGGTGGAAGCTAAGATGGAAGGAAAAATGGAGGATTTGAAGACAAATTTGACAAATTTTCTACAAGAAATATTTACTAATGGTGAAAAGGCAGTAAAGGAAACTCATGATGAGAACAAAAGAAATGTTAATCATGATTTCATAGACTCTAGCATTGGATTGAGGACCCACCATGTTCCAAAGATCGATATGAGGAAGTTTGATGACAAGGATCCCATAACATGGGTACTAAAAATGGATAAATATTTCGATCTCCATAATGTGCAAAACACACAAAAGGTATGCATTGCAAATTTATATATGGAACCAAATCAGTTTGTATAGTATCGATGGCTTTTCTCTCGTAAACAAATTGTCACTTAGGAAATTTTTATGGAAGAAACAATAGCACATTATGAGGATACAAAAAGAAACACCTTTTTTAGCCAATTGATAATTCACAAACAAAAGGGTTCAGTGATGGATCACATTGAGGACTTCCAAAAATTGAATATAAAGGTAAAAGATATTCCAAAGGAGAATAGGATTGATGTGTTCATAGGGACTTTAAATGATAACATCCAACATGAGGTTCGCCATTGGGAACCTGATTCATTGGAGAATGAATTCAGGTTGGCAAGAAAAATGGAAAGCAAAATTATGGCAACCAGTAAGCCTACCACTCACAACTATAAATATAGAAGTGTTGTTGCCCCTAGCCTTCCATAAATTACAAATTTGATACCACAACAATTGGAAGAAAAAAGAGAAAAAGGGCTTTGTTATAGTTGTGATAGAAAATACACTAAAGGTCATAAGTGTGTTGAGAAGAAAGTATTTTACATAGATTGTGAAGAGGAGGAAGAAAAGGAACAATAAATGTCAAAATAAGAGGATAAACACTAGGAACATACCCTAGAGAAAGAAGAAATGAATCCGACCATATCTTGTAATGCATTGGATGGAATTACCACTCCTCAAACTATCAATATAGAAGGACATATCAAGAAAAAAAAGGTAATAGTGTCGATTGATGCAGGCATTACCCTTAATTTTATTCATTGTAAGATAGCCAAGGAATTGAAATGCTTCCTATATCTAGCACCAGAGTGTCAAGTGATGGTTGCAAGTGTAGGAATCATAAATTTATTTGGAAAGTGTCATAATATCAATCTATCCATCGGAGAATATGTATTGAATAGCCCAATGATTTCCATTCCAATGGGTGGTGCTAATGTTCTACTAGGAGTCCAATAGCTACAATCCTTGGGTACAATAGGTTTTAATTTTCAAGAACTTTTCAGGAAATTTTGTTTGAAAGGAAAGGAAGTTGAATTAAGGGGTATCGTAGGGAAACCGAGAAAGATAATCAACTCTAACAAAATGATTTTATAAAGAAAGAAAAATGAGGCATAATTGCACAATTATGTTCACTAGAGGTTCCCACATCGAAATCATCTATTTCTCCAGATCTCCAAAAAGCCTTGGAAAATCATTCCAATGTATTTGGGAATCCCAAAGGCCTACCACCTATTCATGATCATGATCATGCTATTCATTTGATTCCAGGAAGTGTTCCTCTAAACATTAGGCCTTATAGATTTCGCTATGCCCAAAAGAGTGAAATTGAATGTATGGTTGTAGAAATGCTAGAGGCTGGTATAATTCAACCTACTCAAATTTCTTTCTTTGCTCTAATAGTATTGGTGTACAAGAAGGGTGGATCATGGTGCATGTGTCTGGATTATAGGGAGATCAAAAAGCTCACTAGTAAAGATAAATTTCCCATTCCTTTCATTGATGAATTATTGGATGCATTTTCATGGATCAATTTACATCACGAAGTTGGATCTTCGTTCAGGATATCATCAAATCAAAATGAAGACTGAAGAAATTCCAAAAACAACATTTAGAACTCATGAGGGTCATTATGAATTTTTGGTCATGCCTTCTGGTCTTACCAATGAACCTTATACCTTTTAAGGTTTGATGAATTCCATTTTCAAGCACTTCCTTAGAAAATATGTGGTAGTATTTTTTGATGATATACTAATCTACAACAAGTATTTGAAGGATCATGTTCAACATGTTGACAAGTTACTCAAACTATTGGAGGAGAAACAATTATATGCAAAAATTCCAAATGTTTCTTTGGAGTGCAAGAGGTGGAATATCTGGGTCATATTGTATCTCATGAAGGTGTTAAGTTAGACCCTAGCAAAATTAAAGCTGTTAAGGAATGGAAAATCCCCACATCCATAAAGAATTTGAGAGGATTTCTCAGGTTGACAGGGTACTATCACAAGTTTGTTAAGAATTATGGGAGAATAGTAGCACCTCTAACAGCATTATTAAAGAAATATGCATTTTCATGGACTCTAGAAGCAACAAATTCCTTTGAACATCTTAAAGAGGCAATGTGCCAAGCACTGGTATTAACTACGGTAGACTTCACACAAACCTTTAGTGTGGAATGCGTTTGGTCAATTCAATGTCCTTGAATTGGCAATCAAAAATTGTCAACCTAGGTGCGTAGACTGATGAAGTAAGGGTGCACAATATGTGCTTATAAGTTATTCATTAGGTCATTATGTATTTGTTAAGATCTAAACTCAAGATGGGGATGGTGTTTTTCAATTGTGTTAGTGTTGTAATTCTTAGGGATGTTGATTAAGTTTCCTAGGAATTAATCTCTATCCAATTAGTTTGTAGATGACGTGAGAGTGATTTTTCTTATGTTAGATTGTTTGGGATTTTTCACCTTATATCTCTATGTCGTAGCTCCTAATTCTCTAAGTGCAAAAAGTAACCTATTTTATCAGCTATGAAGGAATACCGTTGAACTCAATTGTTTTAGAAGAGGTCCTCTCACTTGTTCAATTTATGCTCAAATAGAGTAACCCAAGCAACATCTATATTGTAAATTGAACACACTTAAATTATGATGGATAATAAGCAAAGGAAAGAACTATGCAGTACTAGGTATAAAGAAAATTACATAACAATTTATACTAGGTATAAAGCAAATTAAATTTCTTATGCAGATAACAATTCACTGGTGAGATCATTATGCAACATTGTCACACAAAACAGAGCAATTGAAGAATTAAAGGAAATCAGATTGTATTTGATTAAAACCTAACACTGTTTGTAGGGGACCTCCCCATAGCAGTTCAGAGCTTCAAATCAACACAACTCTTTCACACAAAAACCAATTCCATTCACAAATTTTCATAAACATATCATTTGTCGCGCACCCAAATAACAATGTGGCCATTAACTTTATAAAAGACCTCTTGGAATAAATGTATGAAGATTTTAAGCCTAATATCTCTTAATCCTACCTAAAATTATATCGTTAAACCATCGTTTTGCTATTCTGAAAGAAAAACAATAAGGTTTCAGCTAATCTCGGGTTCTGTTCTGCATTAATCCAGCAGTTGACTTGGAGTTTGATCAGGATCTCCTATGCTTATTTTGCAGACAATTTTGAGTGGATATGAAGGTATCCATGAGGGAGTCATCCTCTATCCATGCACACCTTTTTCTGCTAACCTGGAACTCTGGAACCTCGCAAACAATGAATACAACTATGGAATCCTAGACTAGCTGCAGAAATAGACTGATTCAGTAGCCAATTGTAACTTTAATTAAAACAATAGGGTATATAGTTGAATATGAACAAGAAAACATACTAATTCATACCTCCATCAAAACCTGCTAGATATGACTTTATTTAAGTGGTAAATATATATGAAAAATAGAGGATCTTTAGGCAAAAGGGTTGTCATGGTAGGACAATCTTCAGACTCTACAGAATGTGATGACTTAGGAAATGGAATTGGTGTTGTTTTAATGCAAGAAGAAAGACCCATTACTTTCGAAAGTCTTCCAATCAAAGGAAAGTATTTAGACAAACCTATTTATGAGAAGGAAATGTTGGAAATACTACATGCACCTAAGAAATGATGACCCTACCTAATGGGAAGGCACTTCATGGTAAAAACATATCATGATAGTCTTAAATACTTTTTAGAATAAAGATTATCTTTAGAAAAGAAGAAAAAATGGGTCACAAAGATGTTGCGTTATGACTTTGAAATCATCTACAAAAAAGGGAAGAAAAATGTTGTGGAAGATGCACTTTCAAGAGAGGATGAGGATGTGGAAGAATTGCTTTGCGCCATTTCTATTATCCAACTAGATTGGATAAACAAAGCAAGGGATGAATGGAAGAATGACGAAGAAGTGTGGGCACTCATTCAAAATATACAACAAGATCCCAGTACATTTGATACATTTAGCTGGAAAAATGATTCGTTATGTTACAAAGATCATTTATATCTATGTAATAATTCCAAACTCAAACAAAAGATTCTTATGGGATTGCACACTTCTCCCTTAGGAGGGCACTCAAGATTTTTAAAATCTTACCATAGGGTTAATAGGTAATTTTTTTGGGATGGCCTTAAATCATATATTCAAAAGTTTGTGGCGGAATGTTTGGTTTGCCAACAAAATGAAGTTGAAACAATTAAGACCCCAGGTCTATTACAACCTTTATCGATTATGTTAGAGTCAGTATGGTCAGTCCTCCGTTAGAGATCAAAACTCTTTATGCATTTCGTTTTTAGGTGTCCCGCTCCATTCACTCAGCTGCATTCCACTAGAGGCATGCCATAATCTGACGGAGAAGGTCATGCTAGTCATTTCCCCTCATGTCTGGCTACTGCTGGCTCAGGTCTTTTGTCAATAATCACCAAAGTCCGTGACAGTCAAGGTCTGGTCCTTTAAAGGACAAATGTCATTTTCTATTTTTAGGTCTAGGAATTCATCAATTTGGTATTTGAAACATGTCCAGTAAAGCCACGCAGGCTAGAGGGAGGCCCTTACACAGCTATGGGTCAGAGAGCTTCATCGTCATGTGGATACACTTTGACTCTTCTTCAAAACTCTGTTTTGAAGAAAAGTCAAACAATGTCATTTATGACAAAATTTTCCAAAAAAGTCGCCAATTGATTTTTTCAGATGCAATCATGGTTTCTGTGGCCAAATGTCCTGTCATACAGTCCCTGCAAGGAGTGCCGAATTTTTCATCATTTGAGCCAAAATTTCAAAGGGAAAGTGAAAATCAGTATGTTTCAAAGTCAATGAAAAAAGTGCAAAACACAACATTAGAAAAATGGGTTTTCAAGGAAGAAAAAATTAAACCCATCTCTTCCAAGGCTATATATACATGTTTTCATCCAAATCAAGGGCATTGTGCTATTACAAGCCTTGGGGAGACGTTGAAAAGGTGTGAGTGTGAAATTGTGAGCGTTTGAGTGAGTTGCAGGTGGTTTTAGAGGGCACGACGCATATACCCACGAGCGTGACGAACACAGAGGGCGCGGCGCACACGCAGCCTGCCCACCATTGAAAATTACAATAGGCATGGTTCATACCCAGTGCTTGGCACATTGGGCTTTGCGCGCGGCGCACTAGACAAGGACCAAAAACAGTGCCCAAACACTTCCAAATTTTGGTGAATGCTATCAAATCGAGAGGTAGGCCTTATGACATCACCTGTTCATCAAATTTTATCAATGATATGGTGTTTATAGAGATGTTTGAATGTCACCAAAATGCATAAAGTCAACCATAAGAAATCACCAAGAAAATTATGGCTAGGGTTGTTAAAATTTGTTGTTAGTGCCAAGGTTTCACTCCACTCACCTTTTTCCCCTCACCTATCATTTTTCCCATCCTTCCTTTATAATTTTTCCTAAAACCCCTGCCCTCAATTACTACCAAACCCTCTCCCCTATCCCTCCACTATTCAGTCAACACAAGATCCCAAACCCTACCCCATCAACACAATACCCAAACTCCTCCCAAGTCCCTAACAAATTCTCCCTATAACCCCTATTCCCATTTCATCATTCCCCTCCTAATACTCCCTTGTTTAATTGTCCCTTTGGTGGCAGATTGTCAAAGCAAACTCCAGCTTCACTATAATGAAAGGGTAGCCTAAATTCAATTTACAAAATAGCAAGTATGGCATCCGAGGTTTCGTCAGAGTATGAGGTGGAGACCCACAGTGATACAGCTTCAGGAGAACAGGCCCCAAGTAGACATCACCGCAGTGGCAAACATGTTAGAGATGATCCAAACACCCTCACTGAGTTGCAGGCATGCCCTCTTGCTATGTCATGTTTTCAGAACTTAACATGTTTTGAATTATTCCAGAGGGTGGCAAATGTCAGAGTTCATCATGAGTTGGCCCGTCTTTTTGCACTTAACCTACATGGAGGACAATCTATCTTGGCTAGGGTCACTTTCACATTGACACCGGAAACCATATCAGTGGCAACAGGCATACCAAACATTGGAGAACAGTAGCATAAGAAGAAGAAGGTGGAGAGACATCACTATGAGCCTTACATTAAGGCCAGCTATTTGAGCCATCTCACGAGAGTTTTTCCATTTAGATTTTTGAGAGATGAGTATGCTCCGCTCATGAATTTGATCATGAAGTACTTCAATTGTGAGGGGAGGTTTTCTCGCCTTTATGCCTATCACATCAGGTTGCTCATACACTTTACCAGGGTGCAGATGATGAACCTCCCATTTTTCATCTGGGGAACATAGAGAGGATGAAGAATTTCATGCAGCACAAGACCCCTCGACACTAGCTCAACAATGTTTATCACTTTGCTCTTATCCAGATTTTGGTGGACCATCAGTTGGAATTGTAGGGTATTGCTTGGGAGGACTTCATCTGTCGTGACTTCTTCAATGCTCCACAGGTGGTATTAGAGGCAGAGCATGAGATAGGTGGCCCATCTCATCAGTATGAGCGACATGAGACTGCTACTATGCCAATATACATCACCTATTAGAGAGGTAGTAGACCCTTATTTACAGCAGCAAAGCAAGTGTTATATCCACCTGGGGTGGAAGCGGCCTCGCTTTCGACATCAGCATCATAGGAGCAGGGCAAGGGTAAGGAGCCAGTACAGGAGGAAGGTCCATCAGGTGAATGAGAGACCGAATTCGTTCTCCTCCATGATGATGAGACAGATGCAGAACCAACAAATGCGAGCTTACAGAGATCATCGAGGAGCAGAAATCAGTGATTGAGTCCTTATCCCTTGACTTGGAGAGGGCCAAGTGGAACATGAAGTACCTGGAGCAGAGAAACAAGTAGCTTGAGGATCAACGGACAATTATGGAGCTGCAAAACATTCGTGAGCATCGCCAAGCTACTCAAAGAAGAAGGGTTGACCTCACATCTTTGGAGCAAGAAATCAATGAGGATCGGGAGGCCAAACTTGAGAGGGTCAACATGCATTTGGAGAGGCTACTAGACAAAGCTGACCAGGACCTTACTCTAGTGAGACATATGGCTTTCCATTACAGGGTGCGAAACATGAGCGCATAGGCCCGAATAAGGAGTTTGAAAGCAAAATTGAGGAAAGCAACAAGAAAAGAAAAGGAGGAAAAAGAGAAAGATTGGCTTCGAATCTTGGTTGAGGCTTCCTTGGCCGATCATAACACCCCATAGGGAACCTCCAGCCCAAATTTCAAGAAATTTGGGCAATTTTTGGTCACATGGTAATTTTTTGGGCAAAAAACAAGGATTTTCTCCCAGTGGCGCGGCGCTAAAATTCTAGAGCTCCAAATGAGGAATGGCTTGCATTTTTGGATTCAGCATGGAAAATCACGACTATTGGTGTCTGGGAAAGAAATTTTGGCAAGGTATAGTCTACAAAAGGTTAAAAAACACCAAAAAATGGCATCTCTGCCACTTTTTTGACACACAAGAAGTAGTCCTCGGAGAATGAAGATTTGGAGGGGCAAATGAGCACCAAATTCAAAAATTCTAGTGGGGTTAGAAAGTAGACAGGACAGGATTTCCAACAACCCCACTTGGGCACATTTTTGACACCTGCAAGTGCCCCAAAATAGGCCCCAAAGTAGCACAGCGCACAGAGAAAATGGCGCGGTGCACAGAGGAAAAATTGCCCAATTTGCTTCCGTTTCGCGAAATTTCGGTTCACGACTTCTCCAAGTGGGCCCGCTCATCTACACTTTGATTTTTTGGCATCAAAGGTGGCATTTAAAGTGTTTTTTCTCCATATTGGCTTCTATCCAAGTGGCAAAGGAAGGCAAATGGTCACCCAAGCCAAATGTCATGTTTGTAGCGCCGTACCTGTAGCTGATGGTTGGCTCTCCATCTCCATTTTGCTATGATTCGAGTAACTCCCCAACCCTTGGGCGTTCTATCTATTCCTTACACATTCTATATTGTATGCAAGTTATTTGCAAAGGGTTGGTTGGCTTGTAACTTCTGGGAGACTATGGGAAAGAAACTTTGTTTCTTCACTATGTATTTTTGACAGAGAATTAATGAAAGGCAACAGCTCTGTTTCATGAGATTCTTGTGGTTGTGAGTGTAGCAAATGTGTCTCTTATGTTTTCATATTTATTTCGTTATGTTTCATAATTCAATTCATGTTCATTTCCAGTGAAATTTTCTGAGTGAGATTAGGTAGAATTCAATTTTGTTGCTATGCCTGTGGGAAAATTTCATGTTCAGTGTTATTCTTCTGTTGAAAAGGATTCATGTCACTATGCCCTTTTCACTTTCTTCAGCAATCTATTCATGCTGCGGTACCTCAAACTAAATTGTTACATTTTCTGCCTACCTTGCCTAATGGAATAATCTGTGCCTTTGTATTAAATTCTCTGTTCTTTTCTGACCGTTGGTCCCATACCATCCCAGAAGCTCGGTCATTCATGAAAATTGTTTCCAGAATCCCTATTCACTTACTAGCCTAAAGTAAATATTTCATTGTAAGTAATTTTAGACCATTTTTGATTATCCATTCACTGAGTGTGACTCGGAGAGAGCCCCCTCTTGCTCTGGTAGGGCTAGCTACCAGACTGAGTGTGGTTTGTGGTTACCCTAATTTTTGCCTTCCTTCAGCCTAAGGCAGATTTAGGTGCTAACATAGTGGCGACTCCACTGGGGAAAACACTGAAATCAAATCCCCTTGTTTCATAATAATTCTAAGCTTCCGGATGATGAGATTAGGATTGGAAAGGATGAGTAAGTTGGTTGTGTCCTGTGATTTTTCTCAATAGCACGCTGGCTACGAGACGATATACCAAAGCGAATCCAGACCCGTATCCTCCTCATATTTACGAAAACCCCAGTTTGATCCCGAGACTCCTTCATCAAGAAAGCGCCATAACTCTTGTGTTCAAATCCCATTCATGTCCCGACATTTTTGAGTATCTTGAAGAGATTGAGTTTGATGAATGGTTTGAGATATCATTGTTTGAGCCTAAGTCCGAAAGGGCTATTGACTATACTGTCCCCAATCCCCAATTTCTTGTAGACCTCGAAATAGAAAGAGCTAATAGGTTAATTGATAATTATATTGCAACACATCCCCAAACTCCAATTGCAAGCCCCTTACAAATTGTTCACACTCCTCCAACACCTCCAAGGCCAAATCCACCGAGAATGATGGCTGCCCGTTTCGCACCCCTTGTTCTGCCCCAAGTTCTAGATGATATGCCAACGGATTATCAAAGTAAAATCTCGTTTTTTGATGGCACTCCTAATAGCATTACTGCCTAGCAACATGTAGACAAAATGGTAGACTTCTATGAACTCCATGAGATCGATGCAGAGAACGTAGCAATGAGGCTGTTTGTACAGACATTTGGAGGTGATGTGAGGAAATGGTTCAGAGGTTTGCTGGCAGCAAGTATCACTACCTTGGCTAAACTACAAAGACAATTTTTAAACGGTGGGAAGTGAAAAAGAATCCCCTTCAAATTCTGGCCGAATATGAACAAATCAAACGAAACGCTAGTGAGTCGGTCCAAGATTATTGTGTTAGATTTAATGAAGTTTATAACGAAATTCCAGATCATCTAAAGCCACCTGTGGGACTAGCTATGATGAAGTTTCCAAATGGTTTTTTATGCTGACATGGCCTACCAATTAAGAGAGAGAGAACCGGCCACAATGGAAGACATGCAGAAAATTGCGGTCAGCGTTGAAGCAAATCTGCTATCCAAAAGAGCTAGAGCGAAAGTAGAAAAGAAGATCACTGTGAAAGAAGAGTCTCCTTCAATGGATCAACTACTCAAAAAGGTAGAGCAAATGATTGAAAGGGTGAAGCTCGACAAGCCTGAGCCACAAGTTAGGAATCCTAACTTCCGTGGCCAGCAGCAGCGACAATATAGAATAAGACAAAGAGATCAGTGAACCCAAGAGCAGATAGCACAACAGCCGGTACAAACACCTTTGCAGCAAAATTTTGTGCATGGACCGGAGTCAGATGAGGACGGGAATGTAATAGGTGAATAAAACCACCTCTTTACCCCAGATGAGCTACCTACTTACATTACCGAAGAAGAAGAATGTGCAGTAAACTCAGCTACACACCAAGACACGGATTTTATTCTAGCTATCGACACTGTTTTGGAAGAAGAATCAGAAGAATATCAAAGGGGATATATGAATGCTTTGTCCGCACAATAGGAGTGATATTCACATAGAAACAGAGATGTGACAGCGAAACCAATTCAGAAAAAGAAGGAGGTTGAAGCATTAAAGACCGATTCATTAGCTACAAAAAGAAAAGGAAAGGAGGCGGTTGGTCCAGAGAGCAGCAAATCAAAATCAGCAGAACAATCACAGTAGCAAGCTACATCAAAAGAAAAAGAAAAGAAAGAGATCCCAGTCAAAGACGTAGAAAAGACTCCCGCATTTAGCTTAGAGAATGAGATTTCTAAGTTAAAGGTATCCATCCCCTTGACTGAAATAATGAAGAACAACAGTTATAGAGGACACATTTCTAAAATGTTGAATTTGGACCCAATGTCCGACATGGTAAATGTAGAAGATGATAAACTCGAAATGATTTTTGGACCAGCATCGAATGGTGAGTCTCCTGATAGCGATGTGCCACCCTTCTATATCAGTTTACGATTGCATGATTTTGTGTTACACAATGCCATGTTCGATTCCGGAGCTTCTCACAATCTCATGCCCAAGGTTATCATGGATAATCTTGGTCTGGACATCACCCGTCAATATCATCATCTCTATTCATTCGATTCCAATAGAGTGATATGTATAGGACTCATCAAAGACTTGGTTGTGAGTTTGGATCAGCCTCCTATGAAAAATGTTTTGATGGATGTGGTGGTAGTAGATATTCCTCCAAGGTTTGGCATGCTTCTTTCCAAGTCTTGGGTAGCAAAATTGAAAGGGACACTACAGCTGGATTTCTCCTATGCAACGATCCCAGTGTTTGGACAAATGAGGAAATTATATCGGGAGAAAAAAATGAAATATATGATCACAAGTAAGGAGAAACCTATAAATCATCCTATTAGCTATGTACATACAGATTTAGAGTCTTTTGTTTTGTTTTCAGATAGTTTAAATGATATAGATAGTCAGATAGTAGAAGCAGATGACATTCTGGAAATGACAGAAAATTTCAGAGAAATTTTGAAGAAAGAAGGACAAGAAAAGCAGGAAAATGTTGGGCAATCAGCTGAAAGTAATGGGCAGCAAGCAGACAAGGCACAACAAAAATATTTCCAGCACTTACAAGAGGAGGAAGAAGGCTTGTGGACCATGGATTTTGATGGAGTAGTAGGAAATGATGGCGCTGGAATTGGAATTTGGGTACGCAGTCCTTTCTCCACCCCAAACAAAGTGCCTAGCAGCGTGAGGGTTTACTCTTACAAGCTGGCCTTTGAATGTTCAAACAATGAAGCTGAGTATGAAGCTCTGATTGCTGGCTTGAAGATTCTTAGAAAGCTAAATGCAAAAAGGATTTCAGTATATGGTGACTCTGAATTGGTAATAAAGCAGGTTAGAGGTGAGTATCAAGCAAAACATCCTAGGATGCGGGCCTATTGTAATGCAATTTTAGACATCTTAAAGTTATTTTCAGAATACACCTTGACATGCATGCCTCGTATACAAAATAGTATTGCTGATGCTCTTGCCAAGGCAGCAAGCAGTTTGAATATCCCCATGAACTCCAGCAATAAATTTGAAATCCATGTCAAGTATCGTCCAACCATTCCAGACAATCAACCATATTGGCAAGTGTTTCAAGATGATGAGGAGATTAAGGATTTTCTGCTAAACAAAGGCAAGTTCAAAGAAACCTCAATTGATGTAGACAATCATGAGGGCAAAGGGAATGGTACAGATGAAGCGCAGATCAATGAAATGGACGTGTTGTAGCTGAAGAATAACATCATTCCTAAAGGCTTGATACCTCTAGAAGAACTTTTTGATCAGGATGATGTAGCCCGCAAGCCAACATTGCAACCAACAGAGAAGGGTGTAGAAGAGGTCAACATCGGAACAGCTGCCAATCCTAAGTTGGTAAAATTGTCTAAAGCATTACCACCAAATATCAAGGAAAAATACATTAGTTTGATGGATTCATTTGCAGATGTGTTTGCTTGGGATTATTCTGATTTAAAGACCTACGATACCAATATTATTCAGCACACAATACCCATCAAGCCAAATCAAAAACCATTTAGACAGAAGCTGAGAAGGATAAATCCAAAGCTACTACCATCTATCGAAAAGGAGGTAAACAGGTTGTACAAGTCAGGTATCATTGTGCCCATCAGATTTTCAGATTAGATCTCCAAATTAGTGCCTGTACGTAAGAAGACCGATAAGATCCGCCTATGCATTGATTTCAGAAATCTAAATAAAGTCTCATTGAAGGACAACTATCCACTGCCCAAGATGGAACATATACTTCAGCGAGTAGTGGGGGCATCTCGTATGTCACTGCTTGATGGTTATTCCAGATATAACCAAATTTTTGTCCATGAGGATGACCGAGACAAGACGACATTCACCACTCCATGGGGAACCTTTCATTATGCTAAAATGCCTTTTGGTTTAGAGAATGCAGGTGCCACATTTCAGCGTGCAATGGAATTGGATTTTGCGAATGAGAAGGATGTGATTTTGGTGGTGTACCTAGATTATTTGACGATATTTTCCAAATCTGATGAAGAGCACATGCATCACCTAAAAATTGTCTTTCAAAAGTGTAGAAAATATGGTCTATCGCTGAATCCTAAGAAGAGCTTGTTCGCCATGGAGGAAGGGAAATTACTTGGGAACATCATTTCAAAGCATGGAATCCATATTGACCCAGCACATGTGCAAGAAATTCAACAAATCGATCTTCCCCAGAATAAAAAGGAGATACAATCGTTCAATGGTAAGATGAATTTTCTGCGTCGCTTTGTGCTTAATCTTGCTGAAAAATTAAGAGAGATGACCAACATGCTCAAAAAGGACAGTCAAGTGAAATGGGCAGAGGAGGCTATAAAATCTTTCAATTTGGTCAAATTGGCCCTTTCCTTAGCTCCAGTTCTAGTCAGCCCGGACTGCACTCAAGATTTCATATTGTTTTCATTTGCTTCTGAGCACACTATGGCAGTGGTATTATTGCAAAAAAGAGATGATCATGAAAGACCCATTACATTCTTCAGCAGGGCTATAAGAGATGCAGCGTTAAAGTACAACATCATTGAGAAGCAAGCCCTAGCATTGGTGAAGGCATTGAAGGATTTCCGGGTATATATCCTACATTCTCACATTCTAGCCTATGTTCCTAATACTGCTGTAAAAGATGTTTTAGCGCAGACCGATCCGGAAGGGAGAAGAGGCAAATGGATCATGGCTTTGCTGGAATATGATGTGGAAATAAAGCCCACAAAGCTAGTCAAAGGACAGGGGTTGGCGAAGCTAATGGCCGAATCAAACTTGCATGCCTTGGACATAAATCTGATCACTGCCATGTCTGATGGGAATGAGGAAATATCATCCATTCAGGTATCTGAAATATTTTCTTTATCCCCATTGTATTTAGATATAATATATGTGCTAAAAAATCTGTCACCACCGCCTGGCATGACTAGAAACAAAGTGAGAACACTCAAATTGAAGGCTGCCAAGTTTTGCATTTTTAATTCTGCACTGTATTAGAAAGATCCTGGTAGAATTTTGTTAAATTTTTTGGTGGAAGAGGAGGCAAAGAAAGTCATGGAGGATTTCCACAAAGGAGAGTGCGGTGGTCACCTTTTTTGGAAATCAACAGCGAACAAAATTTTGAGAGCAGGGTACTACTGGCCTACTTTGTTTGCTGATGTGTATAAGATGGTCAAGCGCTATCATAAATGTCAGATTTTCGAAGGAAAATAGAAATTACAGCCTTTGCCACTTAAGCCTATTGAGGTGAGCACTCCTTTCCAGCAGTGGGGCTTGGATTTCATTAGGGAAATTCATCCAGCCTCTTCTGGACAACATAAATGGATCCTTACAGTGATAGACTATTTCACAAAATGGATTGAGGCAGCTCCCACCAGACAAGCCATAGATACGGTAATCATTTAATTTCTTGAAAATAACATTTTGTCTTGCTTTGGTTGTCCAAATAAGTTAATCACCGATAATGCAGCAGCTTTCAAATCAAAGAGCATGGTAGAATTTTGTCATAACTATCACATCATTTTGGGTCATTCAACTGCTTATCATCTGCAAGGCAATGGATTGGCAGAATCTTCAAATAAATCATTGGTCAACATCATCAAGAAGCTGCTAGAAATAAATAAAAAGAGCTGGAATAAGAGGTTGGTCCATACGCTTTGGGCAGATCAGATCACTTAGAAAAAATCCATTGGTATGTCATCGTTTGAGCTTTTTTATGGAGTTGACGCAGTATTTCCCACCTCTCTTGCTGCCCCGGTAGTTAGACTTCTTCAGGAGTTCGGCAGTGAAGAAGATCCCATGCAAAGAAGGTTGAATCAAATGGTCCACTTGCAGCAAACAAGAGAAGAAGTTTTCAAGAACACATCCAAATTGCAGGAGAAAGTAAAGAAAATCTATGACAGAAAAGCAAAGGCAGATAAATTTTAGTTGGATGATGTGGTGCTGAAGTGGGATGCAAGGAATGAAGAGAAAGGCAAGCACGGAAAATTCGAAAATCTTTGGAAAGGTCCTTTCAAGATTGCAGCATATAGGGGTCAGAATGCCTTTCTTCTGAAGGAAATGAACGGGGAAGATTGTCTAGGAGGACCGATCAATGGTCAGCTGCTCAAGCGGTACCACTGCTAATTTATTAACGCTACTTCCACTGTCATTGTAAATACCATTTGTATTTTAGTTTGGTTTCAGTCTGTCAAGTTAGTTTTTGAGTTATTTCAATGTCAAGTTTGAGTCAATTTCTTGGTCATTTCAGTTTCATAAATAAGTCAGAGTCCTATGGTGTTTATCAAAATGATGACTCCATAGCCCACTGGACAAAGGGTACTGTCTAGCTCCTCCGGAGATCTACTGTTCTTGGCACCTCCAAGGAGCTACCATCCCCCATTGGAGCCAATGCTAGAGTCGGTTTGGTCAATCCTCCATCAGAGATCAAAAATTTTTATGCATTTCATTTTTAAGTGTCCCGCTCCATTCACTCAACTGCATTCCGCTAGGGGCATGCCATAATCTGATGGAGAAGGTCATGCTAGTCATTCCCCTCATGTGTGGCTCCTGCTGGCTCAGGTCTTTTGTCAATAATCACCAAAGTCCGTGACAGTCAAGGTCTGGTCCTTTAAAGGACAAAAGTCATTTTCTATGTTTAGGTCTAGGAATTCATCAATTTGGTCTTTGTAACATGTCCAGTAAAGCCATGTAGGCCAGAGGGAGGCCCTTACATAGCTATGGTTCAGAGAGCTTCATCGTCATGTGGATAGACTTCGACTCTTCTTCAAAACTCTGTTTTGAAGAAAAGTCAAACAGTGTCATTTATGACAAAATTTTCCAAAAAAGTCGCTAGTTGATTTTTTCAGATGCAGTCATGGTTTCCGTGGCCAAATGTCCTGTCATACAGTCCCTGCAAAGAGTGCCGAAAATTTCATCATTTGAGCCAAAATTTCAAAGGGAAAGTGAAAATCAATGTGTTTTAAAGTCAGTGAAAAAAGTGCAAAACACAACATTAGAAAAATGGGTTTTCAAGGAAGCAAAAATTAAACCCATCTCTTCCAAGGCTATATATACATGTTTTCATCCAAATCAAGGGCATTGTGCTATTACAAGCCTTGGAGAGACGTTGCAAAGGTGTGAGTGTGAAATTGTGAGCGTTTGAGTGAGTTGGAGGTGGTTTTAGAGGGCACGTCGCATATACCCAGGAGTGCAGCGCACACAGAGGGCGCGGCGCACATGCAGCCTGCCCACCGTTGAAAATTACCATAGGCGCGGGGCATAACCAGTGCGCGGCGCACCAGGCTTTGCACGCGGCGCACATAGACAACGACCAAAAACAGTGGCCAACCACTTCCAAAATTTGGTGAATGCTATCAAATCGAGAGGTAGGCCTTATGACATCACCTATTCATCAAATTTTAGCAATGATATGGTGTTTATAGAGATGTTTGAATGTCACCAAAATGCATAAAGTCAACCATAAGAAATCACCAAGAAAATGATGGTTAGGGTTGTTAAAATGTGTTGTTAGTGCCAAGGTTTCACTCCACTCACCTTTTTCCCCTCACCTATCATTTTTCCCATCCTCCCTTTATAATTTTTCGTAAAACCCCTACCCTAAATTACTACCAAACACTCTCCCCTATCCCTCCACTATTTGGTCAACACAAGATCCCAAACCCTACCTCATCAACACAATACCCAAACTCCTCCCAAGTCCCTCATAAATTCTCCCTATAACCCTTGTTCCCATTTCATCATTCCCCTCCTAATACTCCCTTGTTTAATTGTCCCCTTGGTGGCAGATTTTCAAAGCAAACTCCAACTTCACTATAATCAAAGGGTAGCCTAACTTTAGTTTACAAAACAACAGTTATGGCATCCGAGGTTTCATCAGAGTATGAGGTGGAGACCCACAGTGATACAGCTTTAGGAGAATAGGCCCCCAGGAGACATCACTGGAGGGGCAAACATGTAAGAGATGAGCCAAACACCCTCACCGAGTTGCAGGTATGCCCTCTTGCTATGTCATGTTTCCAGCACTTAGCATGTTTTGAATTTTACAAGAGGGTGGCAAGTGTCAGAGTTCATCATGAGTTGGCCCGTCTTTTTGCACTTCACCTACATGGAGGACAGTCTATCTTGGCTAGGGTCACTTTCACATTGACACCCGAAACCATATCAGTGGAAAAAGGAATACCAAACATTGGAGAACAGTGGCATAAGAAGAACAAGGTTGAGAGGCATCATTATGAGCCTTACGTACCAGCTGTTTGAGCCAGTTCACGAGATTTTTTCCATTCAGATTTTTGAGAGATGAGTATGCTCCGCTCATGAAATTGATCATGAAGTACTTCAGTTGTGAGGGGAGGTTTTCTCGCCCTTATGACTATCACATCAGGTTGCTCATGCACTTTACCAGGGTGTGGATGATGAACCTCCCACTTCTCATCTGCGGGAACATAGAGAGGATGAAGAATTTCATGTAGCAGAAGACCCCTCAACACCAGCTCAACAATGTTTATCACTTTGCTCTTATCTGGATTCTGGTGGACCATCAGTTGGGATTGCAGGGTATTGCTTGGGAGGACTACATCTCCCATGAGTTCTTCAGCGCTCCACAGGTGGTATCAGAGGCAAAGCATGAGATAGGTGGCCCATCTCATCAGTATGAGTGACATGAGACTGCTACTATGCCAATATACATCACCTATCGAAGAGGGAGTAGAACCTTATTTGCAGCAGCAAAGCGAGTGTTATCTCCACCCGGGGTGGAAGGGGCCTTGCTTTCGACATCAGAATCACAGGAGCAGGGCAAGGGTAAGGAGCCAATACAGGAGGGAGGGCCATCAGGTGAATGAGAGACCGAATTTTTTCTCTTCCATGATGATGAGACAGATGCAGAACCAACAAATGCGAGCTTACAGAGATCATCCAAGAGCAACAATCAGTGATTGAGTCCTTATCCCTTGACTTGGAGAGGGCCAAGTGGAACATGAAGTACCTGGAGTAGAGAAAGAAGTAGCTTGAGGATCAACAGACAATTATGGAGCTGCCAAACATTCGTGAGCATTGCCAAGCTGCTCAAAGAAGAAGGGTTGAGCTCACATCTTTGGAGCAAGAAATCAATGAGTATCAGGAGGCCAACCTTGAGAGGGTCAACATGCATTTGGAGAGGCTGCTGGACAAAGCTAACCAGGACTTTGCTCTACTGAGACATATGGCTTTCCGTTACAGGGTGCGAAACATGAGTGCACAAGCCCGAATAAGGAGTTTGAAAGCGAAATTGAGGAAAGCAACAAGAAAAGAAAAAGAGGCAAAAGAGCAAGATCAACTTCAAATCTTGATTGAGGCTTCCTTGGCCCATCATAACACTACATAGGGAACCTCCAGCCCAAATTTCAAGAAATTTGAGGAATTTTTGGTCACATGGTAATTTTTTGGGCAAAAAACAGGGATTTTCTCCCTACTTGCGCGGCTCTAAAATTCTAGAGCTCCAAATCAGGAATGGCTTGCATTTATGGAAAATCACAACTACTGGTGTCCGAGCAAGAAATTTTGGCAAGGTTTGAGTCTCCAAAAGGTCAAAAAACACCCAAAAATGGCCTCTCTGCCACTTTTTTGACACACAGGAAGCAGTCTTGGGAGAATGAAAATTTGGAGGGGAAAATGAGCACCAAATTCAAAAATTCTAGTGGGGTTAGAAAGTAGACAAGACAGGCTTTCCAACACGCCCACTTGGGCACACTTTTGACACCTGAAAGTGCCCCAAAATAGGCCCCAACCTAGTGCGGCGCACAGAGGAAAAATTGCCCAATTTGCTTCCGTTTCGCGAAATTTCAGTTCGCGACTTCTCCAAGTGGGCCCGCTTGTCTACACTTCAGTTTTTTGGCACCAAATGTGGAATTTAAAGTTTTTTTCTCTATATTGGAAAATGGTCACCCAAGCCAAATGTCATGTTTGTAATGCTGCACGTGTAGCTGATGGTTGGCTCTCCATCTCCATTTTGCAATGATTCAAGTAACTCCCCAACCCTTAGGCATCCTATCTCTTCCTTACACATTCTATATATTGTATGCAAGTTATTTTCAAAGGGTTGGTTGGCTTGTAACTTCTGGGAGACTGTCGGAAAGAAACTTTGTTTCTTCACTGTGTATTTTTGACAGAGAATTAATGAAAGGCAGCGACTCTGTTTCATGAGATTCTTGTAGTTGTGAGTGTAGCAAATGTGTCTCTTATGTTTTCATATCTATATTGTTATGTTTCAAAATTCAATTCATGTTCATTTCCAGTGAAATTTTCTGAGTGAGATTAGGTAGAATTCAATTTTATTGCTCTGCCTGTGGGAAAATTTCATGTTCAGTGTTATTCTTCTGTTGAAAAGGATTCATGTCACTATGCCCTTTTCACTTTCTTCAGCAATCTATTCATGCCGCAGTACCTCAAACTAAATTATTACATTTTCTGCCTAACTTGCCTCATGAATAATTTGTGCCTTTGTATTAAATTCTTTGTTCTTTGCTGACCGTTGGTCCCTGTTACAGGGAAAAGTGTCTATGCAGAATTGCTAATCCCACTAAGGCTGGTAGTGTTGTGGGGAAAAGTATCCGATGCGGATGACCCTATCCCTACTCTAAAGGTGACAGTCTTTAGCAACAACTGAAAGTAAAGCTTTGATGATTTCCTTTATGAAAGTACAGAGAGAATGAAAAGAAGGCCAACCAACCTGGTGTCTTTCGCTTAGTCGATCCTTGTCCTCTCTCCTTGTCTCTTGTTCCCAGCTCCTTGCTCTCTTTGCCGGTCCAGCTACACACAGATCCTGCACAAAACAAGAGAGGAAACTACAAGATACATGTACTCATAACTGAAGCATGGATTAGGGTGAATCAAATATACATGTAAATACAATACATCAATGCAATACAAGTATATAGGAGAACATGCAAAACTTTATTGATAGAAGTAACAGGGTTCTGAGAAGGTTACAACCAATGATGGCTCCAATCCAGCAGCACCTCCCCAGCAGCAAGAACTCTCCTCTTCACCTCTAGTAAAACAATCACCCAATAGCTCTAACTATAAACCAACAGCACCTCCTTGCTTTACACAAAATTCCAGCCTCCTTAGACCTCATAGAAGAGCCCTATATATAGGAGAGAAGAAAAGAGGATGAGTCAGCTTGAGACTGACATGAAGTTGCCTTGTGTCCTCTCCCTCTTCAGTTAATCTTCAGTTCTTGAGTCCACTTGGAGATCCTTGCTTACACATGGTGATCAAGTACCTCTTACTCATCACAGGGCGAATCTCATGAACCAAGTGTCAGTTTGGAAGCTTCCTGGGCAGTTGACACCTTGCAGAATGACTGTGCCACTTGGCCAATCTCGCCCAGCGCAGGTAGCCTTCATTAGATTTGACTTCCAGCGCAGGTACAAGGAGGAGCAGTTGCATTCCAGCGCAGATGCTCAGTGGAGCAGATGACATGATCCAAAATTAGCCTGTTTTGAAGTGTTTTCAGGTGGAGAACTGATTCGAAGTGCTGTTGTTTGATGACCTTGTTCTTTTAGGGGTAAGAACAACATGTTTAGGGACTGAGGATCCCTGTAATTATTGACATTTCATGCTCCATGTCGCGAGGCACAAAAATGTCTATAACAGTTGCCCCCTAAAGTATGAGGCCGTTTATCAGGTGAAATGCTTTATCTAGAGGGTCCGAAGTTCATTCCAGTGCTGAGGAGGCGCCCTGTAATACAATACAATACAATACATTATTTTTCATTCTATTTTCATGATCTAGCTGAGGCGGGCATTCCCATGCTCAGCTTTTATAAATACATTTTGGTACATATGACAGACGATCGTCTGAAGGTAGACTGATAATTTTCTGCTGAAATTATCATCCTTTGAGTAAGATGATCATCTGCTGCAATGATGTACACGACAAATGCTTTTATATTTCCTGAATATGTATCGCAGCCCGGATGGATGAAACTAGATCCGGGGTCTTCAAACTCGTTCGATATTCACTCTAAGTACAAGTCGATCCATGTGAGAATTTCGCTGAAGTCGAACATGGAAAGACATCGCTTGATTACCGGTCAATGATGAAAACCGTTAACAAGCGCGAGAGGAATCACCGATAATGATAATGACCCTCAAGGTACTGCAGTACAATTCACGTGGCGTGAATAAAGGACTTGGCGTCGAACGCCACGCAAAATCTTCTGGTCGAAGGTCATTGATGTATACCTGTCGCCGGAAGTGAGAAACTTGCCATTGAGGCATGCAAGCTTCAAAGTACTGATGGGGTTGTCCCTAGATCAACTTCTTGGATAATGAGCTGAAGTCGACAAGAAGCGATCCGCCAAAGGAGGGCTTTAATGAATCCCACATCAATGGCACGGAACGGAGCTAATGATTTTAGTGGAGGTGAAAACAAACTGTGACATATGATTCAGGGTGGCGATCATGAATGGATGAAGGATAATGTATGGCAGTGGATGGGACACGGTTGACACTTTCAGAATGACCCCTCTTGAACATATAACGACACTGATGCGATGGATCGGTAGCATTACCCCAAATGTGGATGGTTTGGCGAGGACCATGGCGATGAGACCGGTGAATGAAACAACCCAACCCGATGTGGTACGGAGGAAAAGTGTCATGTTCAAGAGTGACTTGCTACCATTAAACTTTGATGTTCTCCCAATTTTTCCCCAGTCATTTCTGACCAGTACCTCTTTATTTTTGTCAAGCTTGAGGAGGATAACATATGCTTGTTCTATAACCTGCCCTTCGGGCAAGCCCATCGCTATGATTTAACGAGCTTAGCGATAGGGAAACTCGTTCTCGTCTAAAGACAAGTTTGTCGCTATTTAATCATTTTAACGAGTCTAACGACAAAGAAAACTCGGTCCTTTTCATTTTTAGAGAGTCTGAAAAGGTACAGAAAGTTAACTCCATAATTTCTTTTTCGTCATCTAATCCCTTAAGTCTGAAAAAGTATAAAACAATACAGAAGGGATGAGTGTTCAGTACTTTTAACGAGCCGAACAAGACAAGCGCTCGATCTTTTTGTGCAATAATCCCTCAGGTCCAAAAAAGATTAAAATCTAGAGGAGGGATAGCTCTTCGGTCGTTTAACGAGCTGGAAGGCCAAAACTCGGCAAACTTTTCATATTTTACGAGTCAGATGAAAAGAGCTCAAAGAAGACTCGTCTTTTGAGGAACGAGTGATAAACAGGGATAGCAGCAGATTCCAGGTACAGGTTGGAATTTTCCAATCACGGTAGTGTCACAAGGATGGCTAAGTGAAATCACTCTTCGCAGCTGTTCCTCAAAATGGGTAAACAAACATATGGAGATGAACGATTGGCCAAATGAACGGATGGAGGTGACGGTGCACAAACACGACCAAGGCTTTAATATGGCTGTCAAAGGTTACATTTACCACGGTTGTTTACCGGTTCATTTTTTCCATGAGCTTGAACTCTGGGGGAAACTTTTGCTCACACTTTTCTATTTTTAAACGAGCATAAATTCAGTCATAAAACTGCTCGAATTTGCATTTATTTTTTAACGAGCATGAACTATATGCTAAAACTGCTCGATATACCAGTCATAAAAAGAACGCCTCCCGTAAGGACCAATTTTTATAGAGCTTATGCCTTACCGCAGCTATGCTCACTTTTGGCAAATTTTACTTTTGCCCCACAGGCTTCTTTCATGCAAGTTTGGAAACGGCTAGTCTTAAAACCAGATAAATAACCGCCCCTAGCTTGCACTCCAGAAGGTTTGCATGCCCCCAGGTATAGGATAGAATTTCGAGGCTGCCCCTCCTCTCCCCTACCTCTGCTTTTCTTTAGGTGTTCACAGTTACTTGTCATCTTGCCAATCTAATGTTAACGATACTTGTCTTCTCGTTATTCTAAGGGGTCTTACGCAGTACTCAGGCTTCCCGTCGGCCCACTTTTAACAAACAGCTATTTGTGACAATGGAAGAACACTACTCAAAGATAAAACATTGGTATTATTGAGGGAGGCTTGCTTCTTTCTTATTATCCGAAGAGGGTTCTATTTGCTGCCGCAAATCAATCTCTTTCTTCGGCGATGTCTAACGTTGGGTTACTAAAGATGGTGACCACCCGTTGTAGCAATAGAATCTCTTTGAAGGCTGCCCCTGCTTATCCTTCAAAACATTTGTTTTAATGGGCGAGGCTTGAATTCAAAGACGGTTACTACTTGTTACCGCAAACGGTCTTCATCTTCGGTGTCCCTATTACCTAGACAAGGGGAGCGAGAAGCCAATTATCTCACTCACATAACTTTGACAAAAGAATATTATTCCAGAACAACCCCACTTCCTTCCACGGATGGGGTACGGACTAGTCATATTCTTTTGCGGAAATTCTTCCTTATACCCGGGGTTTCTTCTGCCCGAAGCAGACCAGGGTGCATGCCCCCTGGGTTCCAGTCTTTCTTTCCGAATCACTCGCACTCATCGGGAAGAAGGACTGTGGAGGCGAATCTTGAGTGAACAGACCATTTAGGAATGGTATTTGACTATTTGCGATGCGAGATCCCGGAAACGAAAGTTGATCTACGAGCTTGACCACCCTTCCTTCGTGTGGAAAACACATTACTCTAAAGAGTGAGGAGACTATCGCTCCCATGCAATAAATATAGTCCCGCCCAAGGAGTAGGTTATAATCCAAAGGTCCTTGGACGACCATCACATTCATCTCGACGGTCTTCCCTTTCAATGTAACAGGTACATTGGGGAGGATCCCTAATGGTCGACTGGTTCCTTTATCAAAACCTGAGAGATTTCTCAACTCAGGTAAAAGCGCTGGGGAACCCAGTGCTTTCCAAGCAACAGAGGAAAGGATACTCACAGACGCCCCTTCATCAATGATAGTACCAGCCATGATCATTCTATAGATCTGGACAATGATTCTGAATGGTACACTGGCTGGTAACCGGGGTCTGCCTAGTTGATTCCAATCAAAGGATACAACCAGGTTGCTTGGTGGTGGGACCGAATATACGGCCGGATATGACTCTGATGATGTTCCTTCCTGCGATAAAGGAATGGGCGCATTGCCCTGACGCTCATCGGAGTCAGTGCTGATGAAAAGAACCTGGATGGTGTCATCCTTATTCTCTTCAGTGAGGGTGTCGCATGAAGACGACTCTTCGGCGACGGTGTCATTTGAAGACGGGTCTTCAATGACGGAGTCATTGGACGATAGAACCTCTGAAGGAAGAACCGGGTCAACTGCCGTTTCGACCTTTAGACTTTCGTCTGGTCTAGATTCAGTAGGTTCATTCTCAATGACCGACACTTCAGCTGACCACTTGAGCGGGCCAGCTGGATTTTCAACTATCGAGGGATTAGGCACGAGTTTTTGGTATCCAGGAGGAAGTCGTAACGGTGATACCGGATGATCTTCCAAAACTCTCTTTGCCTCATCTAAGAATGGACATTTGTGGATGGCATGATTGCCTTCACACAATAGACAGGGTGATCTTGGTCCCCTTCTTCGTCCTTCACTCTCATTAGTCGACGGATTGCAATCAACATGACAACCAGAGGTTGATGCTACCGGATTGTGCAACCTTGGGGACCAGTCCCTTAGTATCCGGGGAATACAAGGACAATCACGATGGAAGTGGATCCCTTTACAAATGACACATGGCGATTTAGGCCCGGTCGGTGCAGTGTGTGGGTTTTTGTCAGCTTTCTTCTGCTTGCCCCCAGTCGCCTTCGCCAGAGGCTCCTTCTGCTTCTTTTCTCTCTTCTTCTTTTCCTTCTTCTCCTTGGGAGGCTGACTTTTGCCGGCTCTACCTTGCGAAGATGAAGGATCAGAGGAAGTATCATAAGAAGTGGAAGGCTGGTGGGTAGTTCTAGATTGTTCTGACTGTTGATTCGACTGCTCAGGATTAGTGGCGATCTGGACTACATGAGTTGAAAAGAGCCATACAGGGAGGCCGATTGTCAATCCTGGAAGTGACAATGTAGCCATATGAGGCACACCAACATCTCCCCAAGAGGAGAAGGGGTTTGGACTTCCGCCAAGGTTACTTCCTTGGTTGGTGGGCTCCATACTTTTCAACTGAAAGATCAACGTGGGAATAATAGGTGATTATGTTCCGCTTAAAATAAATTTTATTAATGACGCTTTTAGACACAAACTTGCTTTTTCATGTTTTAAGAGTCGAGAAAAAGCTAAAGATGACTCTAGTCGCCTTCGATGTATTAACGAGCCCGAAGTGACAAATGCTCGGTTGGACTTTTTCAGTTATAGAGTTTGAAAAAGGCCAAAAGAAACTGCTCTGGAGATCTAGGCAGAGGGTGTGCCAAACCTTTCGCGAAACCACAGAATACGTTTTACGGTACGGGTGGTCGATCTTCGTGAATGCTGTGTTCACTGCATCGCGATCAGTAGGGCGGCCGACATGGTTTCCTAAGGATAAAGGATAAAAGCCTATAGGGGTCTCCCAATATACGCGACGGTACGCGGGAACTCAAGTCCGTGTTAGTGCCACCGACTCTCAGGAGGAATCACCCACCTTCGTAGAGATCGACAGTCATTATGTTTAACGACGCCGGAACACGTCTCTACCTAGACCTCTAGATGTTTGCGTTAAATTCCAAAGCGTTGTTATGTAAATTGAGTTTATTTTAATGTTGATCTTTCTTAACAGTTTGCCTTTCAGGTTCGCCACGAGATGTATATATACAACTTCCTATATGCAATCTAAGAATGAGAAGCAAATCTTTTCAATCTTTCAACTTTGAAAACCTTAATCTACTTGAGGGAAAAGAAAGACACAACTTTTTCCACAGATCAAAGAACACACACTAAAATGCACATCTTCCTAAATCGTCAAGCATACAGTCAAATGCAAAATGCACAATGCATGTATTTCTTTTCGTTATCCTTAATGTTGATGCTAGACAGAAAGGAAACTGTTGTATAATTTTGAATCTAATTTCAAGTAGAAATAAACAAGCTTGTCCACAATAAAAAAGACACCTTATGATAGACTTGTTTAAAACACAGGAAATGTATAGATTCAAACCATGAAATGAAAAGCAAACAAACTCAAACAACCATGAACAGTAATAAAACTAGCTCTTAAGATCACAAAGACACTTTTACAGTTCAGGATCTAAGAGGCCACAGCTATACTGGTTCGCTTTTCACAATGGGAAACTATAACTGAAGCAAGAAATACTGAAAGAACATTCACAGTTTCATCACACAACTGAGGCGGAATAATGTCAAGGAGAAGTGGTTTACAGCAAGTACAATGACCAGCAAGCAATCAGCAAAAAATCAGTGAAAACAGGGCTCAGACACAAAGGGAAAGCTGAGCAAGACAATGGCTAACTGGACCAGCGCAGGTTCTAGTCTGCCAGTTTGACTCTCAGCGCAGTTCCCGAAGGGAGCACCTGCGCTGTAATGCAGACTGCCTGTGGACAGCCTGCACTGACACACGAGAGTTGCGTCTGCAAAGAATTCCGGGTCATAAAAAGCTCAAATATGCACTGTTTTTGCTGAAATAAAAAGCTATAGGTCAAGTACAGGCTAAGGGATGATCAAGAGGATGAAGATCTATCACAAAGAGTAAAGAGTCTTTTGTAGATAAGCTCTTCAAATCTTGAATTTGCTCAGCAAATGAGCAAGAGTAGCAGTCCCTCTACTTCGCTTTTGATATAGTCAAAAGCTTTTCGATTTGGTACTCTTTTCTTCAAGAAATGAATAGCAAAATACTACAAACACCAACAAGATACTAGGCTCCCCAGTGGATTCGCCAGTTTGTTGTGGGGAAAAGTATCCGATGCGGATGACCCTATCCCTACTCTAAAGGTGACAGTCTTTAGCAACAACTGAAAGTAAAGCTTTGATGATTCCCTTTATGAAAGTACAGAGAGAATGAAAAGAAGGCCAACCAACCTGGTGTCTTTCGCTTAGTCGATCCTTGTCCTCTCTCCTTGTCTCTTGTTCCCAGCTCCTTGCTCTCTTTGCCGGTCCAGCTACACACAGATCCTGCACAAAACAAGAGAGGAAACTACAAGATACATGTACTCATAACTGAAGCATGGATTAGGGTGAATCAAATATACATGTAAATACAATACATCAATGCAATACAAGTATATAGGAGAACATGCAAAACTTTATTGATAGAAGTAACAGGGTTCTGAGAAGGTTACAACCAATGATGGCTCCAATCCAGCAGCACCTCCCCAGCAGCAAGAACTCTCCTCTTCACCTCTAGTAAAACAATCACCCAATAGCTCTAACTATAAACCAACAGCACCTCCTTGCTTTACACAAAATTCCAGCCTCCTTAGACCTCATAGAAGAGCCCTATATATAGGAGAGAAGAAAAGAGGATGAGTCAGCTTGAGACTGACATGAAGCTGCCTTGTGTCCTCTCCCTCTTCAGTTAATCTTCAGTTCTTGAGTCCACTTGGAGATCCTTGCTTACACATGGTGATCAAGTACCTCTTACTCATCACAGGGCGAATCTCATGAACCAAGTGTCAGTTTGGAAGCTTCCTGGGCAGTTGACACCTTGCAGAATGACTGTGCCACTTGGCCAATCTCGCCCAGCGCAGGTAGCCTTCATTAGATTTGACTTCTAGCGCAGGTACAAGGAGGAGCAGTTGCATTCCAGCGCAGATGCTCAGTGGAGCAGATGACATGATCCAAAATTAGCCTGTTTTGAAGTGTTTTCAGGTGGAGAACTGATTGGAAGTGCTGTTGTTTGATGACCTTGTTCTTTTAGGGGTAAGAACAACATGTTTAGGGACTGAGGATCCCTGTAATTATTGACATTTCATGCTCCATGTCGCGAGGCACAAAAATGTCTATAACAGGTAGCTACCTTAGAAACAAACAAAGTAAAACTACTTTCGTTTTGCTTTATGAAAGATAGATGAGAGAAAAATAAAGGAGACCAACCTCTGTCTTGCACTTGGTTCCTTGCTCGATTCCTCTCTCTTCTGATAGTCCTTTGCTACTTGCTTTCACGTATACCGAGCTTCACGGAGTAGCTGTAAAATCAAAGCAGCATAACACTATACGAGAACATAGATCTTTATCATAAACAATCTAGGATCAGATGTAAATTGACCATAAAAATGCATAAAACATAAATCACACAAGAGTATGGAGGAAAACTTGAATAGCTTTATTGATAATCTAGAAAGAGCCAAGAGAGTTACAACCAATCATTCTGACCAGCATCATCCTCTTAGCAAGTGAGCCCTTCTTCACCTCATGAAAGGCTTAGATCACCCAACACTATGATGTTGCCTCAAGAAACCAACAATAATTCCTTACAAGATGCAAAATTCCAACCTCTGGATCTCTGGGATGAGGGATCCATATATAGATGTCTGCAAGGGAGATGAGTCAGCTTGTGATTTGATTAGTGTCTTCCCTCTGATAGTTCTTGCTTCCACTTGGAGATTGATGATCTCTTACTCATCCCTGGTCAAATTCAGAGAGGCAAGTGTCACAGGAGAAGTTTCTGGAAGATTCCATGCTTCTCCACCTCGAGGATTGACACTGCCATTTGTCCCTTCTCGCCCACCGCACCCCATAGAAGGGATTTTTGAAATGCAACGCACCTACTATGTGTACTTAGGTGAGATGCAACGCACTTTTCCTATGGAGCAGGTGAAATGGTCCAGTTTTGACCAGTTCTGAGCAGTTTTTCATGGAGAACTTCTGGGAGAAGCTGTAATCAGATGACCTTGTTATTTTAGGGGTTGGAACAACACTTTTAGGGACTTAGGAGCCCTTAGTTTCTGGAAATTTATGCTTGTGGTTGCAGTGCCCAAAAATGTCTATAACAATTGCCCCCTAAAGCATGAGGTCCTTAATATTTTTTATGTCGGGTGAAATGCTTTATCATGAGGATCCGAAGTTCTTTCAGGCTAGAAGGAGACCTGTAATAAGATACAATACAATACATTATCTTCATAATATTTTCATGATCTGGCTGAGGTGTGCATTCCCATGCTCAGCTTTATAAATTCATTTTCATGTACATAGGACAGACAATCATCTGAGTGTAGACTGATGATTCTGGTAGAGCTATCATCCATTAGATTGGATGATTATCTGTGTAGCAACGATGTACATTTGATGTCTTTATTTTCCTGAATATATATCGCAACCCGGATGGATGAAACTAGATCTGGGGTCTTCAATCTCATTAGATCTTCACTCAAAGTACAAGTCGATCCATGTGAGAGATGTTTTGGAGTCGAACATGGAAAGACATTGCCTGATTACCAGCCAATGATGTAAGCTGTTAACAGGCACGAGAGGAATCACCGATAATGATAATGATCCTCAAGGTACTGCAGTCCAATTCACATGGTGTGAATAAAGGACTTGGCGTCGAACACCACGCAAAATCTTTCGGTCGAAGGTCATTGATGTAAACCTGTCGCCGGAAGTGAGAAACTTGCCATTGAGGCATGCAAACTTCAAAGTACTGAAAGGGGTGTTCCTAGATCGACTTCTTGGATAATGAGCTGATGTCGACAAGAAGCGATCCATCATAGGAGGGCCTTAATGAATCCCACATCAATGACACAGAATGGAGCAAATGATTTTAATGGAGGTGAAAACGATCTGGTGATATAAGGTTCAGGGTGGCAATCATGAAAGAATGGAGCGTAAATGTATTATAGCGGGTGAGACACAGGTGAATTCTCTGAGTGACTTCTCTTGAACATATCAGCGACACTGACATGATGGATTGGTAGCATTAACCCCAAATGTGGATGGTGTGATGTTACCATGGTGATGTGACCAGTGAATGAAACAACCCAACCCGACTTGGATGTGGAGTGGAAGTGTCATGTTCAAGAGCGACTTGCTACCAACAAAGTTTCTTCAAGTTTTCTTCCCAATTTTTCCCTAGTCATTGCTGACCAGTACCTCTTTATTTTTGTCAATCTTGAGGAGGATAACATATGCTTGTTCTATAATTTGCCCTTCGAGCAAACCCATCGCTATGTTTTAACGAGCTTAGTGATAGTGAAACGCGTTCTTGTCTGTTATGGACAAGTTTGTCGCTATTAGGTTTTAACGAGTTTAAGGACAAAGATAACTCGATCCTTTTCAATTTTAAAGAGTATGAAAAGGGCAGTAGAGGAAACTCCAAAAATTCCTTTTTCGTCATCTAATCCCTTAGGTCCGAAAAAGTATAAAACGATACAGAAGGGATGAATTTTCAGTACTTTTAACGAGCCGAACAAATCAAGCACTCGATCTTTTTGTGTAATAATCCCTCAGGTCCAAAAAGATTAAAATCTAAAGGAGGGATAGCACTTCCGGTCCCTTTAACGAGCTGGAGAGGCCAATGGCTCGGCAATCTTTTCATATTTTACGAGTCAGTTGGAAAGAGCTTAAAGGAGACTCGTCTTTGAGAAACGAGTGATAAATTTGGGTAGCAGCTGATTCCAAGTAAGGTTTGGAATTTTGCAGTCATGGCAGTGTTACAAGGATGGCTAACAGGATCACTCTTCACAGCTGTTCCTCAAAAGGGGTAAACAATCAAATGGAGGTGAATGATCGGCCAATACAGAGTGGAGGTGATGATGAGAACACGACCAAGGCTTTAAAGGCTAAAGTACTACATTTACGGTGGTTATTTACCGGAAATTGGTTCATTTTTTATTGAGCTTAAACGCTGGGGAAACATTTTCTCATTGCTTATGTTTATTTTTTAACGAGCATGAAGTCCGCGTTAAAACTGCTCAATTAATCCAGTCGCATAATAAGGATGCCTCATATATAAAAACAACAATTTTTTAAAGCTTTTCCCCACATCCTTTCTTTATGCAAGTTAGGAAACGACCAATCCTACGAGTTTAAAGGGTTAGAGGACCTACAAATTTAAAAAAATAAATGGTCACTCTTCACTTGCATGCCAAAAGGTTTGCATGCCCCCAAGTATAAAATAGAGTTTCAAGGTCACCTCTCAATCTACTGACAAAACATTTGTTTTATCGGGAAAGGCTTACCTCTTTCAGGTTACCAAAGATTGTTCTATCTGCAACGCAAAGAAAACACTTCTTCAGCGATGTCTATCGAAATAGACAAAGGCGAGTGGCACAGACACCTCTACCCACATAACTTTGACAAGGGAATCTTATTCCAGTCTAACCCCCTTTTCCAATCACGGACGGGAGTGTCAAACTAGTCATATATCTCTCGCGGAAACCTACCCTATACCTGAAGTTTTCCTGCCAAAGCAAACCAGGGTGCATGCCCCTTGGGTTTTAGTCATGTCCCCCGAATCACTCGTGCTCATCAGGTGGATGGACTGGGGATTGATGAGACATTCCTTGCATAAAAAGACCATTCAGGGATGGTATATGACTATTTGCCATGTGTGAATCGGGAAATGAAAGCTGGTCTACGAGCTTGACCACTCTTCCTTCGTGCGGAAAACACATTACTCTAAAGAGTGATGAGACAATGGCTCCCATGCAATAAATATAGTCTCGTCCAAGGAGTAGATTATAATCCAGGGGTCCTTGGACTACCATTACATTCATTTAAATGGTTTTCCCTCTCAATGTTATGGGCACATTGGGAAAGATCCATAACGGTCGACTGGTTCCTTTGTCAAAGCATGTTAGATTTCTCATCTCAGGCAAAAGCGATGGCGAACCAAGCGCTTTCCAAGCAGTCAAGGAAAGGATACTCACAGAAGCCCCTTCATCTATGATGGTACCGGCCATAACCATTCTATATATTTGAGCAATGATTCGGAATGGTACACTAGCCGGTAAACGGGGTCTGCCTAGTTGATTCCAGTCAAAGGAAACAACTAGGTTGCTTGGAGGTGGGATCGAATAGATGACCAGGTATGACTCTGACGAACTTCCTTCCTATGGTAAAGGAATGGGTAAATTTCCCCCAAGTTCATCAGAGTCTGTGTTTACGAAAAGAATTTGGATGGTGTCATCCTTGTTCTCTTCGGTGACTGTATCATATCAAGATGGAACCTCTGAAGGCAAGACCGGGTCAACTGCTGCCTCGACCTTTTAAATTTCATCGGCTATGGGTTTAGATGGTTTATCTTCAATGATAGACGCTTTGGCCAACCACAAGGGTGGGTTAGCCAGATTTTCAACTAGTGACGGACTTGGCAAGATTTTCTTATATCCAGGAGGAAGTCGTAACGGTGAAACCAAATGATCGTCCAAAACTCTTTTAGCCTCGTCTAAGAAGGGACAACGGTGGACATCGTGATCACCTTCACACAGTTTACAAGGAAATTTTCACTTTCCTTTATGTCCAGGGGCTTCACTTTCACTAGTCAATGGTGTGTTTTCAACATGATCATCACAGGTTGACGACACCGGGTTGTGCAAAATAGGAGACCAGTCCCTTAAGATCCAAGGGATGCAAGAACAATCTCTATGATAGTTGTCTCCTTTGTAAATGACACATGGGAATTTAGGCCTGGTCGGTGCAGTGTGTGGATTTTTGCTAGACGATGCTTGGTTGCCCCTTTTCGCCTTTGGCTCCTTCTTCTTCTTCTCTTTCTTCTTCTTTTCCTTCTTCTCCTCAGGTACTTGATTTTTGGCTTTACCAGCCCCATCAAATGAAGAGGAAGGAGGAGAGGAAGAATTGGAGGAAGTAGAGGGTTGGGGGGTAACTCTGGAATCGTCTAGTTACTGACTCGATTGTTCAGGAATTGCGGTGTTCTGAACGACAGAGGTTGAGAAGAGCCATACGGGCAAGCCTATTGTCAATCCTGGAAGTGACAATGTGGCCATATGGGGCACAAAAACATCTCCCCAAGAAGAGAAGGGACTAGGATTCCCTCAAAGGGGAACTCCTTGGTTGGTAGACTCCATTTTCTCAACCTAAGACCAACGTAGGAAAGGTGATGATTATTCCATTTAAAATAAATTTTAGATGCTTTGACACAACTTGTTTTTCCAATTTTTAAGAGTCGAGAAAAAACAAAAGATGACTCTAGTCGCCTTCGATTTTTAATGAGCCTGAAGTGACGAGTTCTCAAATGGACCTTTTCCGTTAAGGAGTCTGAAAAGGAACAAAAGGGACTGCTCTGGAAATCTAGACAGAGGGATTACCAAACCAATCGCAAAACTGCTAAATACTTTTTACGTACGGTAGTCAATCTTCCAGAATGCTGTGTTTAGCGTGTTGTGATCGATAGGGTGGCAGACACGACTTCCTATGGATAAAGGATAAAGCCTATTGTGGTCTCCCAAAATATACTCGACGGTACGTGGGAGCACAAGTCTGTACTGGCACTTATCATCTCAAAGTGGAGGAATCACCCAACCAACAGTGAAAACAACAGTTACCAGGCTTTACGACGCCAGAATACGTCTCTAGCCTAGACTTCTAGATGTTTTGTGTTAGGTTCCAAAGCGTTGTTAGATTCATTAAATTTATTTTATAGTTGATCTTGCTTAAGAAAGTTTCCTTTCAAGTTCACCGCGTGATGTAGATGTACAATTCTTAAAATGCAATCTAAGATGATAAACAGTCATTTCATCTTCTTTGTGCAATGAAAATCCTAGCTACTAAGGAAAGAGAAATGGCATTCTTTCAGCAAAGAGCATAGAGCACACATTATATGCACTGTCCTAAATCAAACCAATCAAACAGTCTAAATGCAAATGAACATGGATGTATTTGTTCTAAGCCTTCTTAATATGTGAATGATAAAAAGAAAGCTAATGCGCAAATCTGAATTATTTTTCAAAGCGACAATTACTAACAATTTTCTTTTCAAAATCAAAATGACGATAATGACAACACTTTGCGATTTGGAAATGAAAACTTGCTTTCGACACTAAAAAAACTACTAATTCAGATCGAATACAATAGTAACAGGGTAATCGACTATTAAGAACAATCAGATTCTCTTCTATGACTGAAAACGATACTTGCGACACTTTCAAATCAAGAAACGACAGTACAATTACGTTACTTCTTTGTAATGGAGAATTGAAAATGACTCAACAAATACATAAACACATTTACAGTTCTTTTCACAATGGAGGTGGAATAACAGCAAGGAAAGGGGTTTCAAACAGAGGTGTACTGACTACAGGCAGCAAAATTATTGAACAGATCTGAAAAGAGTGAACACAGAAACCAAAATTCAGGAACAAGGCCTTGTCTAATCAGCGCAGCTATAACACATTGAAACTGAAATGCAACGCACCTGCTACACTCAGGAAGTGAGCTGAATTTGAGATTCACAGAACAGACAGCTGGACTAGGGATGAGACTTTGATTGGGTTCCGGTCACAGTTTGCAGTTCAGTTCAGGGATTTTGGCCGAGCAAGTGGTAATCTGTAAATCAATCACAGGGGTAGATCCAAGGAGGTTACTAGAGCCACCATGAGGGCAATTAGAAAGCTTGTAAATCAATTGTTTAAATCATAAACAAAACCTATAGATTGACTGAAGTAGCGTTGATCTACTTTGCACCTGCATAGCAAATGCAATTCGAAGGCTAGCTGGCTTGACTTCAGGCTCCGTCTGTAAGTTTATAAAGTAAACAAATGTAGATTAACAATCAATGTATTCGCTCCCCAGTGGAGTCGCCATTTTGTTACAAGAAAAAGTGTCTATGCAGAATTGCTAATCCCACTAAGGCTGGTAGCTACCTTAGAAACAAACAAAGCAAAACTACTTTCGTTTTCCTTTATGAAAGATAGATGAGAGAAGAATAAAGGAGACCAACCTCTGTCTTGCGCTTGGTTCCTTGCTCGATTCCTCTCTCTTCTGATAGTCCTTTGCTATTTGCTTTCTCGTATACCCAGCTTCACAGAGTAGCTGTAGAATCAAAGCAACATAACACTATACGAGAACATAGATCTATTATCATAAACAATCTAGGATCAGATGTAAATTGACCATACAAATGCATAAAACATAAATCACACAAGAGTATGGAGGAAAACTTGAATAGCTTTATTGATAATCAAGAAAGAGCCAAGAGAGTTACAACCAATCGTTCTGACCCAGCATCATCCTCTTAGCAAGTGAGCCCTTCTTCACCTCATGAAAAGCTTAGATCACCCAACACTCTGATGTTGCCTCAAGAAACCAACAACAATTCCTTACAAGATGCAAAATTCCAGCCTCTGGATCTCTGGGATGAGGGATCCATATATAGATGTCTGCAAGGGAAATGAGTCAGCTTGTGATTTGTTTAGAGTCTTCCCTTTGATAGTTCTTGCTTCCACTTGGAGATTGATGATCTCTTACTCATCCCTGGTCGAATTCAGAGAGGCAAGTGTCACAGGAGAAGTTTCTGGAAGATTCCATGCTTCTCCACCTCGCGGATTGACACTCCCATTTGTCCCTTCTCACCCATCGCACCCCATAGAAGGGCTTTTTGAAATGCAACGCACCTACTATGTGTACTTAGGTGAGATGCAATGCACTTTTCCTATGGAGCAGGTGAAATGGTCCAATTTTGACCAGTTCTGAGTAGTTTTTCATTGAGAACTTCTGGGAGAAGCTGTAATTAGATGACCTTGTTATTTTAGGGGTTGGAAAAACACTTTTAGGGACTTAGGAGCCCTTATTTTATGGACATTTATGCTTGGGGTTTCAGTGCCCAAAAATGTTTATAATAGTCCCATACCATCCCAGAAGCTCGATCATTCATGAAATTTATTTCCAGAATCCCTATTCACTTACTAGCCTAAGGTGAATATTTCATTGTAAGTCATCTCATACCATTTTCAATTATCCATTCACTGAGCATGACTCGGAGAGAACCCTCTCCTACTCTGGTAGGGCTAGCTACTAGACTAAGTGTGGTTTGTGGTTACCCTAATTTTTGCCTTCTTTCAGCCTAAGGTAGATTTAGGTGCTAACAGATTCCAAGCCAACATTGGGAGGAGGTTTAAATGGATTTTATGACAGGTTTACCCAAGTGTGAAGAAAAGATTGTCATCATGGTGGTAATTGACAGACTTACCAAGTATGCACATTTTTATGCATTATCTCATCCATTTAATTCTAGTATAGTTTCTACTGCATTTATGGAAACAATTCAAAAGCTACATGGAAACCCAAAGATTATTGTAAGTGACAGAGATCCCATTTTCATTGGAAATTTTTGGACATAACTATTTTCTTTTCTTGGTACTCATTTAGCTCATAGCTCATCTTTTCATCCTCAATCTGATAGGAAAACTGAGATAGTAAACAAATGTTTGGAAGGATATCTTCGTTGCTTTGTCTTTGATAAACAGACACAATGGGTCAAATAGTTGCCTCTCGCTGAATGATGGTATAAGACTTCCTTCCATACTACAACAAAAATGACCACATTTATGGCCCTTTATGGATATCATCCACCATCCATCACATCATATTTAAGAGAAAATTCTAAGGTTCAAGTAGTGGAAGATCACATTGAGCATCAACAACAAGTTCTCCAACTCTTAAAGGATAACCTCACTTTGGCACAAAATAGAATGAAACAATATGAATATTAACATCACAACGAAAGAAGTTTTGATGTAGGTGACTGGGGATTCCTACGGCTACAACCATATTAAAAAATGTCCCTCAAGAAATCTAAGAAGGATAATAAATTATCACCAAATTATTATGGTCCCTACATGGTGTTGCAAAATATTGGTACTATGGAATACAAATTGGAGCTTTTTTCAGCTTCCTGAGTGCAGTATAGGTGACAAGGTCCCAATTCAAATAATATTTCCAGAACTTGATGAGGAAGGAAAAATGATATCAGAACATGAAGCAGTCACAGAAAAAAAAACTTGACAACTACAAAATTGATCAATTTCAGAGTATCTCATCAAGTGGAAGAACTTACCTGCTGAAGATTCCACATGGGAGGATGAGAATTTTATACAAAAGCATCCATAACTACTCAGGCGTTGAGGACAACAATTTTTTTAAGGAAGGGCATGTTAGGTCCCTATAATACTACTGATTCTCTCATTACTATTGTCATTGTAGCCCTTATTGTTATTATTGTGCCCCTATTGTCCCCATATTTTTATTAGTGTGCCCCATGAAAGCCCACTATTTTTATTGTTATGCCCTTATATTATTATTGTTATGTAGGCTTTGATTATATTGTGACCCCTTAGACTCCTATATATAGCAAGGAGGTTTAGTCATTTGTATCATCCAAGAATTGTTCATTTGTGTAATGTAAAGGAGGTTGCCCCCTTTAAGAGGTTGATTTCTAAGGTGTTGTTCTATCTTTTCTATCTTTTTGTCAGCTGGTTTCATAACAAATTGTTGAAAATAGCAACAAGAAGTGATAAAAATAGAATCTAGAATATTCCAATTTTAATTTGTCCTTGAATTAAAATTGTGAATTAAAATTGAATTTAGTCTCACCAGCTGCTTGGAAAATAATTAATTAATTCATTATGGATTAATTAGTTGGAGACATTCAAGTTAGAAGTCTTTATGAAGTCATGCAAGAGTTATCCCTTAAATTAAGGAGATTATCCCTTAATTAAGGAGATAAGGTTGAGTTATATTTGAGTTGTAATTAGTCAACTTAGTTTATTGAGTTAAGTCTAGTTAAATTAGTTCCAAACTTTTTGAGGAACTAATTGTGAGTTATCAGTTAGTTGGTGCATGCATGCACTCAACTAGTGTACTCCAAATAACTGAAGATTCCCTCATCAGAAACTCATGCATGTCTATTTTGAGAAAGATCCAGTTGAGATTAAATTCAAGGATAGTGTACTATCAATTGCATGTTTTCTCTTATAAAGGAAACTCATGCATGCTGTCAAGGTAAGGTTCCTTGAGGATTGCGCAGTTTTACAGTTTGTAAGAGCAGTGTTCCACTTGGTGAGGTGAGAATCATCCACTAGGAACAACACAAGGAAATAGGAGCTTGGAGGGCAGAGAGGAAGGCTCGTGAGAAGCTTTGGTTGCCTGTGAGCATCCAGGAGGATTGTACTGAGAGTTGGCTAGCTGAGAGAGCTAAGGCTTTGTATAATTCCTATGTATTTCCACCTTGTCTGATAATACAGATAGTGAGGTTTTTAGCTGAGGTTTTCTCCAAAGTATTTTCATGTGTATTGTGCATTGATTCTTCTTCTTACGGTTATATTGTTCAGCTCTGATTAAGCTCGATCTTTAAGATTCCGAAAATTGATAGTAGAAGTAGATTATAGTATTCTTCTTTGGTTATATTGCATTATCAAGTTAATCTACAGTTAGATTTTCTACATATCCTACAGAGTGAGATTTGCAGAGAATTTGTAGATAATTTCTACATGGTATCAGAGCCAAGTTTATCAAAACATAGTTTATCGGAGCTGTGAATAGTATACAGAGAAGAGAATTCGAAGTTTGAAGTTTGGGGTTTCAGGTGCAAATCAAATTCATATCATACTTCAATGGAGATGGGACATTATGTGACTAATTTCCCATTGAAGAAGTCCAAGAAGGGATCCTCAGAATGATCAGAAGGTGAGGCATTAGCCTCTCAATTCAAAATGGACTTTACCCTCATCGCATGCACAATGTCATCGATGATGGGTTGTTGTTGGTATATTAATAGTGGAGCCTCATTCCACATGACCGGCGATAAAAGTTTATTCAGTATCTTGGAGGAGAAATACCTCAAGATGCGCATAGAGATGGGTGACAACGGAAGGTATAATGTTTCAAGAGTGGGCATGCTTGCTTTTTAGAGGGAGCATGGAGCTCCTATCACCTTGACATATTTGAAGTATGTGCCTAGACTGAAGAATAACTTGGTATCGATCATGATGTTGGAGTGCAAAGGCTACTATGTTGTCTTTAGTAAGGGAAAGGTTTTCCTTAAACACATCACCATGAGACAGGTGAAATAGATCTGTTCACGAGTTAAGAACTGGTATTCTCTTGAGTTTCAAGATGCATGAAAAGCCTTGAGGAGCAAGGAAAATGTTAGAATTGGTGGTTGAGGGGGAAAGCAAATTACCTCTCAACATGGAGCCCCAGAAGAAGTCTCAAACAATTGTGGAGGTGCCACAATTGGAGAAGTGGGCAGAGGGATCACATGTAGCCATACCTCCAGGTGAGAGGTGGGGTGATATGAAGTGATAGTCCCAAGGAGGCTGAAATTGGGCAGGGTCCATTGATAGATTTTATCTCATGGATCGTACCTTGCTACGGGAGCCCAAAGTACATAGTAGTGGTAGGAATCAGTGGTATTGATGCAGTTAGAGATAAAAGTGATAGAGGCTAGAGAAGTCATATATTGAAGAGCACATAGAAGGATTGACAACAGTACAGAAAGGTAGAGTCAACCGAAGCACAAAGTTTTCAGTTGACAAAGGCAATAGCAATCAGAGACTTTGATGACAGATGCATCATACTGATTCAGGTTTGAATTTTTTTTTTTGTTTTTGGAGTTGTTGAAGCAACAACACTAGAGAGAAGTGTTGCATGCATAACATTCCAGAGCTTCACGATTGGGATCGAGTTGAATTGCTTTCTTGTTGAGTGGGAGCGTTGAAAATAGCAACAAGAAATGATAAAAATAGAATCCAAAATATTCCAATTTTAAGTTGTCCTTGAATTAAAATTGTGAATTAAAATCGAATTTAGTCTCACCAGCTGCTTGGAAAATAATTAGTTAATTCATTAGGCATTAATTAGTTGGAGAAATTCAAGTTAGAAGTCTTTCTGAAGTCATGCAAGATTTATCCCTTAAATTGAGGAGATTATCCCTTAATTAAGGAGATAAGGTTGAGTTATATTTGAGTTGTAATTAGTTAACTCGGTTTACTGAGTTAAGTCTAGTTAAATTAGTTCCAAATTGTTTGTGGAACTAATTGTGAGTTATCAGTCAGTTGATGCAGACATGTAGTCAACTAGTTTACTCCAGATAATTGAATATTCCCTCATCAGAAACTCATGCAAGTCTATTATGAGAAATACCCAATTGAGATTAAAGTCAAGGACAATGTACTATCAGTTGCATGTTTTATCTTATATATGAAGCTCATGTATGTAGTCAAGGTAAGATTCCTTGAGGATTACGCAGTTTTACAGTGTGTAAGAGTAGTGTTCCACTTGGTGAGGTGAGAATCATCCACTAGGAACAACGCAAGGAAATAGGAGCTTGGAGGGAAGAGACGAAGGCTTGTGAGAAGCTTTCATTGCCTGTGAGCATCCAGGAGGATTTTACTGAGAGCTGGCTAGTTGTGAGAGCTAAGGCTTTGTATAATTCCTATGTACTTCCACCTTGTATGATAATACAAATAGTGGGGTTTTTAGCTGAGGATTCCCCAAAGTATTTTCATGTGTATTGTGCATTTATTCTTCTTCTTATGGTTATATTGTTCAGCTCTAATTCAGCTCGATCTTTAAGCTTCTGCAAATTGATAGTAGAAGTAGATTATAATATTCTTCTTTGGTTATATTACATTATCGGGTTAATCTACAATTAGATTTTCTACATTGTCTACAGAGCGAGATTTGTAGAGAATTTGTAGAAAATTTCTACAAAAATACGATAATTTTCCACTCATTAGAAGAGCTACACCCACTCTTGTGGTACTCCAAACACTTCTCTTTGTATATCCTTAGGGATATCCTCTACTCTTTACATGGGAAGATAGCAGGTCAAACTCTCTAAGTTCCTCTGAACAACATGAAGAACTCTCTCAAACTTAGTTGCTACTCTCTCTACATCTCCCCTACAATGCCTATGCCTTGGTAGACCCTCAGGTATCATTGGTTTAATATATGTATCATGATCATTTAATCTTGTAATATTTTTGTTTCATGAAAAATTATTTTTAATTTCTTAAGGTTACATTTAAAAATCCAAAAAAATTGAAGAAATACAAAATAAAATTTACCAATGTCATGCCATGCAGCTCTTGCTAGAAGTGCTAGCTCCGAGTCATCTCAGAAGTCCACACTTCAATAGGGGTATTCATCTATGGCCATGAATTATCACTCCCACCAATGTAATAAATCATGATCAAAGGCCACTCAGATGACTTCACCTCTGCCAAGTAACTTCATGAAATCTGCCCATCTAGCCATCGTAGGATCTCTAGGATTACTGATGAAAGTGGATACTTTAGGTAATAGCACATGAATCCTTTCAAAGAAAAATGAGCAAAGGATGCTAACATAGCCAAATTTCTTCGTTTTACCCTCTCTAACTGATGTTAATTATTTCTTCATGTTGATCAAGAGTGTTGTACACCAATCATAAACTATTGGTCTTAGCAATTCTACTGCCAAGAGCATAGCTAGTTGTGAAGCCTAATGTAATGAGGTTGAACTTGCTATCCTGGAAATAGTAAAGAGGATGATTTTGGTTGGCACGTTTGTGATTTCTTTGATCAGAACTTGTGATCCAACCTTGTCAGTATATGGTGCAGAATTTACAGAAATATAATCAGCAATGTTAAGGCCTCCATGGGCCTTTCCTTTTAGGTCAACTGCTTCTCACCTTCGAGAAAGCCCTATTATGAAGTAGATATCCTATAATTTGATCTGTAAAGGCATATGATATATAATAAATAGCTCCTAATCTGGGTCCCAATAATGAACTAACATCTCCAACAATTGAGTATGTGTTTTCATGATCGGCATCATGAATAATTTGAGCAATCCACAATTTTTTATCCATTCAACGGTTCTTGATCCTCTAAGACCACATTATCAACATAAGTATGCTCTCTCTCTCTCTCTCTCCAAATGATTGACATCCTACAAAATTAAGGGATGTCATCCATTCTAAATTATTTGTTTCATTTTACTCTGTGTATGCAACTTTTATAAAGAAAAGTCACGTACATGTGTATCTTTTCCTTTGAAAACTTGTGTATAGGGATTTATATATGTGATTTTCAAGTTTTCGACCCACGTACACACCGAACATCATTTGAAAACAAGAATATCTCTCTGAAATGTATTTAAAATCGTGAAATTTTGGATCAAATGGATGCGTTTAAGGATAAGAATTACCTGGAGATTGTATGTGATGAATTCATCTGTGGATTTGATTGAATTGGTTTGCCCAAATTTTCTCTAGGAGCCCTCTTCTCAAACCTTGGATGGTGAAAATGAATTGGGGTGAGTCTAAAAAGTTGTTTTATAACCAAATTTTAAAAACCCACTTTTCTAAATTTCTAAATTTTTCATTTTTATAATTTCATGAACTTTTGATTTTTTGCTTGAAGCATTGGGAGAGGTTATTTTTTAGGGTAATGAAGACTTAGTCATGTTTTCTCCACCGCTTTGACTCCATCATCGCTGACCTATCATGGCAAGTATCATTTTCTAATTGGCATATAGGTTAAGACATATCACGTTTTCATTGTATTATGCATATTGACCTCATATTACAATATTTTTCCATAGGGTTGACCCCATTATGTTGTGATTTTTAACCACTTTCACTCATCATCTTGTAAAATTGTAACATAGTGGTAGATCCTTTCCTTCCATGGGCTTCCTAGTTATATCCTCATTGACATATGTCACCCATGCTACAAGTATTGTGTAGGCTCGGGAGTCCTCTTTAGTTCCACCATGACTTTGCGTTGAAGCCTCATTCTTCTTCTTCTTTGCTATTTTCAAGCTTTATACCCTAGAGGCTCCCATGTGTTAAGTTGTACTACTACATCGTAGTTTTACTACTTGTACCTCTTTTGGCCTTAAGACAACTTCATTTGGACTCGTGTATAAGCCACTTTTGACCATGACCTTTTACAAGTTCAAACCATGCATTCATTAGCCTTTGGGACTTTCCACCTATCCTTTTGTGTAGAGAACATCCCCCGAGTGTCAATGACCAACATCTTCCACCTTGCTTTGAACATAAGATTGTTCCAACCCAGGAAATAGTGCAATTTCCCTTGACACTCATTCTATGCATTATACTATAGGCATTCTTTAATTTATTTTCAGGCTCTAAATATGCAAAAGACAAAAAAATCAAATATTCCAAAAAGAGCGGGAATGGGACAATTTCTTCATTACTTGATGGAATCAAGAGTTAGTAGTGTCACCCTTGAACAAATCACTTAAAATGAGTCTTTCCTCTGTTGGGATGGGACTTAGTCTAGCTTTAGGGAATCCATAACCTTGTTCATGAGTCAGTCGTCCTTCGGTTGTTTATCTCTTCCAGTCATATGGAGAGTTTGTTACTGCCTCTTACATTGCAATATTATACAAAGTTATTTCATGTTGCCATAAAGTCACATTGAGTCGTGATTTTGTTAAGGGGATGTAAACCTATTGTCGGCCATTTTGTGGTGTCCCTTGACTCATTTCTATTTGCCATACTCGGTATGTCAAGTTGTCTTTAGTATCACATCAACTATTTGGTCATTCACTCATACTAGTTAAGGAGATCCCCATTGACTTCTTACTAGTGGGTCTACTCTTGTCGACTCTAAAACAATTCTCTGAGAGTAGACCTAGAGTCATACCCTCACCCTATTTACGTCATTGATAGGTGATCTTGTGCTCAACATCGATCAATATCATGGTTGTTTGACTGAGTGGTTTCCCTTGTGTTTGATATCATATTACATTATCACACATTATGATTCATGAAGTACCTTGGTTTTCATTTGACCCTATTGGTGGTTTCATCACCTATTTATCAGATTTCATTATTGGTTGGTTTAGAGGATTTCTGTTGTACACTATCAACATTTTTTGTATGTTGTAAATGTACTTCAGAATGGTCACTTTATCTCTCTTCATCCTATTTCTTCGAAATTATTGGCCTATGTATTATGCTCACACTGGTTGATCTGGGATGTCTTAATTCCTTTCTTCCAACAGACCTTTTCCCATAGACTCCAACTCATTTCTCCAGGAATAAGGTCTAGAGTCCTTTTTTTAGTACTGTAGGGTTTGTTGTCATTAGTGGTAGACTCCTTCACTATCAATAGTGAGAATACATCAATGTCTCATTATTGGTAGATTCTTTCAAGTGTTTGACTTCAACACATTTATTTGAACTTGTTAGATTATACTAGGGTACCTTGACACTCATTATGTTATGAAACCAGCTCAAGAAAAGATAGAAAAGATAGATCAATGCCTTAGAATTCAGCATCTTCGAGGGGGCAACCTCCTTTACATTACATAAATGAAAAATTCTTGGATGATTCAAATGACAAAACCTCCTTTCTATATATAGGAGTCTAAGGAGTCACAATATAATCCAACTAACCTAACAATAATAATATAAAGCCACAAAAATAACAATAGAGGGATTCTATGGGGCACATTAATAACAATATGGGGGAAATAGGGGCACAACAATATTAATAAGGGTTATAACTACAATAGTAATGGGGTAATCACTAGTATTATGGGGACCCAACATGCCTCTCTCCTTCAAAAAAGTGTTGTCTTCAAAGCTTGAGTAGTTTTGGATACTTCTGCATAAAATTATCATCCTCCCATGTGGAATCTTCAGCGGATAAGTACTTCCACTTGATAAGATACTCTGAAATTGATCGATTTCGTAGCTGTCGAGTTCTTGTTTCTGTGACTACTTCTGGTTCCAATATAATTTTTCCTTCCTTGTCAAGTTTTGGCAATATTGTTTGAACTAGGAGCTTGTCGCCTATAGCCTTATTTAAACATGAAACATGGAAAACTGGGTGCAATCGAGAAGCTGCAGGAAGCTCCAATTTGTATGCCATAGTACCAATCTTTTGCAACACCGTGTACGGACCATAATATTTTGGTGATAATTTATTATCCTTCTTAGCTTGCTTGAGGGACATTTGCTTATATGGTTGTAGCCGTAGGAATACCCAATCACCTACATCAAAAATTCTTTCACTGCGATGTTGATTTGCCTGTTGTTTCATTCTATTCTGTGCCAACACGAGGTTATCCTTTAAGAGTTGGAGGACTTGTTGTTGATGTTCAATGTGATGTTCCACTGCTTGAACCTTAGAATTTTCTCTTAAATATGATGTGATGGATGGTGGTTGATACCCATAAAGTGCCATAAATGGAGTCATTTTTGTTGCTGTATGGAAGGAAGTGTTATACCACCATTCAGCCAGAGGCAACCATTTGACCCATTGTGTCTGTTTATCAGATACAAAGCAACGGAGATATCCTTCCAAACATTTGTTTACTATCTCAGTTTGCCCATCAGATTGAGGATGATAAGATGAGCTATGAGCTAACTGAGTACCAAGACAAGAAAATAATTCTGTCCAAAAATTTCCAGTGAAAATGGGATCTCTGTCACTTACAATAATATTTGGGTATCCATGTAGCTTTTGAATTGCTTCCATAAATGCAGTAGAAACTGTACTGGCTTTAAATGGATGTGATAATGCACAAAAGTGTGCATACTTGGTAATTCTGTCAACTACCACCATGATGACACTCTTTCCCTCAGACTTGGGTAAACCCGTGATAAAATCCATTGAAAACTCCTCCCAACGTTGGCTTGGAATGGATAAAGGTTGTAATAGACCCGGTGTCTTAATTGTTTCAACTTTATTTTGTTGGCAAACCAAACATTCCGCCACAAAATTTTGAATATCTGATTTAAGGCCATCCCAAAAAAAATTCCTTCTTAACCCTGTGGTAAGTTCTTAAAAATCCTGAGTGCCCTCCTAAGGGAGAAGTGTGCAATTCCATAAGAATCTTTTGTTTTAGCTGGGAATTCTTACAGAGGTATAAGCGATCTTTGTACCATAATGAATCATTTTGCCAGCTAAATGTATCAGAGTACTAGAATCTTGTTGTGACTTTCGAATAAGTGCCCATGCTTCTTCGTCATTCTTCCACTCCTCCCTTGCTTCATTTATCCAATCTGGTTGGATAATAGAAATGGCGCACAACAATGCTTCCACATCCTCATCCTTTCTTGAGAGTGCATCTGCCACCACATTTTGCTTCCCTTTTTTGTAGATGATTTCAAAGTCATAACCCAACATCTTTGTGACCCACTTTTGTTGCTCTTCAGGGGATAATCTTTGTTCTATAAAGTATTTAAGGCTATCATGATCCGTTTTTACCTTGAAGTGTCTTCCCATTAGGTAGGGTCGCCATTTCTTAAGTGCATGGAGTATTGCCAACATTTCCTTCTCATAAATAGCTTTGCTTAAAAACTTTCCCTTGATTGGACGACTTTCAAAAGAAATGGGTCTTTCATCTTGCATTAGAACAGCACCAATTCCATTTCCTGAAGCATCACATTCCACAATAAAGGTTTTTGTTAAGTCTGGTGTAGCTAAGACTGGTGCTTGGCACATTGCCTCTTTAAGATGTTCAAAGGGCTTTGTTTCTTCCGAGTCCATGAAAATGCATCTTTCTTCAATAATGTTGTTATAGGTGCTGCTATTCTCCCATAATTCTTAACAAACTTGCGATAATACCCTGTCAACCCAAGAAATCCTCGCAGATGCCTTATGGATGTGGGGATTTTCCATTCCTTAATGGCTTTAATTTTGCTATGGTCTACCTTAACTCCTTCATGAGATACAATATGACCCAGATATTCCACCTCCTGGACTCCAAGGAAACATTTGAATCTTATTTCGTATAATTGTTTCTCCTCCAATAGTTGTAGCACCCTGTCAACATGTTCAACATGATCCTTCCAAGACTTGCTGTAGATTAGTATATCATCAAAAAATACTAACACAAATTTTCTAAGAAATGGTTTGAAAATTGAATTCATCAAACCTTGAAATGTTGAAGGTGCATTGGTAAGGCCAAAAGGCATGACCAAAAATTCATAGTGACCCTCATGAGTTCTAAATGCTATTTTCGGAATGTCTTCAATCTTCATTCTGATTTGATGATATCCTGAACGAAGATCCAACTTGGTGAAGTAAATTGATCCATGCAATTCATCCAGTAATTCATCAATGACATGAATGGGGAACTTATCTTTAATAGTGAGCTTGTTGAGCTCCCTATAATCCGGACACATGCGCCATGATCCATCCGTCTTGTGCACCAATACTACTAGAGCAGAGAAAGAACTTTGACTCGGTTGAATTATACCAGTCTCTAGCATTTCTGCAACCATACGTTCAATTTCACTCTTTTGGACATAGGGATATATGTATGGCCTGATGTTTGGAGGAACACTTCCTGGAATCAGATGAATAGCATGATCATGATCACGCATAGGTGGGAGACCTTTGGGAGTCTCAAATACCTGGGAATGATTGTCCACGACTTTTTGGAGATCTAGAGAAATAGATGATTTCGATGTGGAAACATCTAGCGAACATAATTGTGCAATTACACCACTTTTCTCCTTTTTTAGAAGCTTTGTCATACCATTAGAGCTAATTATCTTTCCTGGTTTCCCTGCTATACCCCTTAATTCAACTTCTTTTCCTTCCTGTTACACAAAAATATCGTCACCATGATTATTTGCAGTCAGTATGGGTCTATCATCACTTGTACTGTCCTCCTAAGCAAGTCTCAGACCTCAACTCTTCAAATCAAGCTTTGGAAATGAGAGAAAGACATTACAAATCAATGTAACTCTGGTTTCGCACTTTCTCTCACTATCACCTATGGTCCCACAGCTTCTGTTTACAAAAACTGCGGACCTGCCTGCTCTGTCCCTAACGGTGTGGGTGCGGACCCCTGTGAAAGTCAAAAGGCGCAAGTTTTATCTTAAAAAACTCACTTTGGGTTAATTCTAAAGGATGCTAGAAGGAATTTTGACGTGGATTGTTCACTCTGAGGTGGTTCATGCATCCCAAAAGAGAAGGAGCTAATCCCTTGATGAGAGGAGCTATCCTTTTGAAGGAGGGCTTTATCCCTTTGAAGGAGGATCTAGTAACCTCCCTCCATTGCACTATAAATACAGGCATTGGGCTGGTTGTTGGGGAGGTTAGAAGCTGAACATTTTTGAGGGTAAATGCTGGTGAAATCAAGACTTCCTAGTTGAGCTTAAGAGGAGAGATCACATACCTTTTTGGCTTCATTGGGGAGTGAGTGAAACTTGTCAAAGTAGAGGAGACTTCTTGCTGGAACCTAGGAGGAGCTTGTACAGCGTCAAGGCAAAGGTTGTAAAGTTCTTCTTCTTTTGAATTAATACAATCAAACTCATTTTTCTCAACAAGTATCTCATGTTATTTGTTTCATGGACTCCTTGACTTTCATGTTAAATATGTTTTATGATTTTGGCTTTTCAGGTGCTATTTAATTTGTTTTCCTTGTTTGTGTTTGCAGATTCGCGAAAAAGAAGCTCATTTGGATCGAAGGAGCGAGGGCATCCACAAACTTGCATTGGACCTAAGGTAGGCCCTAAAAACACTTGTTTGCCATTGTTTATTAACGCATATTTAGAGAAAGATAGTGTCTGGTTGGTTTGCTTGTCATTAGGTCTTCTTTAGATTCTAGGAAGGTCTATCTTGTTGGCAAGATTGACTTATTCCTTGTGACAAAATGGCGACCATACTAGGAACTTGATTTTTTTCCTTGTTTTTACTTTGACCTGAGAAACTGTGTTTTTGTTTCTGTTTTTGGCTTGTTGTGTGTAAAATTGGGCAGATTTTGTAGATCCAGGGTTATTTTTTGTTTTTCATAGCTTTGGGAGAGGACCACACCCTAGCCGTTTGACACAGTGCATACCTATCTGCATCTTGGCTTTTAGAACAGAGCAGGACTGCACCTGTGTCAACAATGGGCTTGCGAACCCTGTCAAAATTTTGAAAAACCTAAGATTTCCTCTGTTAGTCAGCTTAGTTTTTTGTTTAGAAATTGTTATCCACTGCCCAGACCTGCATATAACTTGTCAGAAGCTTTCCTTAGGTTGATTTCGTTAGTGTTAGGGTTTTAGGTGAAATTCCTAGGAGTTTTGCTTGTTGGGCTTCTTTTTCATTTTGGTTGTGTAGTGGCTCTGAGCTTAGAAGTTGTAGGGATTTCAGATCACCTTAGTGTCTACCAGCCTTCTTATGAGTCGGACCATTTATGAAATCTCCCCTTGTTGAGGAATCCGCTTTCAGTTTTCTCTTTACAAAACTTCGAAAAGCTTGTGTTTAAAGTTTGGATTTTCATTTTCAAAAAGAAAACAAAATTGGTTGTTCTTGACTTATTTGTGATTCTGCATAAATTAGTCCTTAGCTTACATCTAGCTAAGTAAAACATCCTTAAAAAGGACATCTAGTAGGCTTTGACTTCAAATAGGTTTTTATAATTTATAGATCTCAAAGTTAGTCATTTTCATAGTTTTGAGTGTTTTATAAAAAATATAAAAATCTCTTTTGGAAAAGTTTGTTTTTGTAGTGATTGAGTGCTTTGAAACGAAAAAGGGAAATTTTTGTGAAATAACTAGTTGTCTCGTTTTGAGTGCATTGGAAAAGGACAAAAGCTCCTCTTTTAATTTGTTTGATTGAGAAAGATTTGTGTTTACAAAGTATTTGCATTCTCAAACTCTTTCTTAGTTTAGAAGTTCATCGAAGGGAAAAATATTGTTTGAATCATCTTAGGTGCATTTTTAGTGATTTCGAGTCCAGTCTTCATACCACGAGTCTCATCTCCGCACCTTTTGACTTAAACAAAAACAAATAAAAATAACGCTTAAAGTAAAACTCATCTAGTAACATTTTTGTTTCTAGGGCTCTGATACACCAACTTAGCTTAGGCTAGTGTCTTGGAGTAGGAGAGTAATTAACTCTCCAAGACAGTAAAAACAAACAAGTAGATGTATCTTGTGGTAGGGAAGAAATCCAATTGTTGCATTTATGCTCTGGGAAAACTACTCTTAAAGGAGAAGCACGAGATGGCGTCCGAACCAGTGTGGGAATCAATCCTTCCTCATTGGGAAGGACGCCATATATTCACGTATTAAAAATGGTAAACCTCGGATTAACCATTGTTGAGGAGCCTGGGGTCACTTACTGGTAAACCTTGGATTATGTCAAGGAGCCTTCAAGGGGATTGAGCTTGCTACTCTACCCTTGCGTGCATATCGGATCGTAGACTGTTCCCCCAAGTATATTTGTCTCAGTTGGTAACCTTAGTGGCCATATTCTTTAGAATTCTTCCTGAGGTGACAGTGGTGGGAAGATCCCACTATACCTGGAGCAGACGTCGACTAGACTCACTTGGATTTTCTGGGGGGTTCCCTTCACTCGAGATGGTTAAGTGAAGGAACTTGTGCCAGTCTATTCATTAAGCAGGTTGCCAGGGTAACTGTTCCAACCGCCATTTCTGTATTGAACTCTGCGACGTTGGATTTCATCACCAACTAATGTTTTCAGTACGGAAAGTTACTGTTTGTGTATGCTTGATCTCCTAGATTCTTTAGGCGTGTGATTCAAATTTGTTTGGTTCTTTAGAGATTTAGGTGTTTTTCATTGAGATTTTACTTTGTTCGCGTGTGAAGTAGTTAAAAGTTTTTAACTGTGGCTGAATTACCAAGGCAGTCCCGTAGACTTCGAGGCCAATCTCCTGAGTTTATAAACGTGGCTGAGTTACTTAGGAAGTCCTGTAGACTTCGAGGCCAACCTCCTGAGGAAGTAGCGAGCCAGCTTGAAGGCTTGAAAGTCCTCGTGACTCCTAGAGACAGTAGAGTTGGGTCACCTGAAGAAGGAGAATCTTCTTTGATAGTACATCCTGATTTTCAACCGTTAGTGGCAGATTATAATCTACAGTGAATGTCTGTTTCCGAAATTGCTGGTAGATTTTCATCTACTAGTGATATAGGTGAGGAACCTGAAATATCCGAGCCTGAAAGTGAATTTGCTGCTACTCCGACATCGAGGTTTGTTTCTCCAACTTCTAGTGGTCCTAGTTCACCTAGGGTAGAAAGAGTAATCACCCAAGATCTTCCTTCTGGACTTATTGCTATTGAAGAACTTGCTCCGGAAGAAGAAGTAGGCATCCCTATCCCTAAAAATCAACCTGTTATTGAGCTAAGGGAGCGTGAATCAATTTTTTACAGTCCACCTAGGAGCAGTTCTTGGTATCTTTCTTTGACTAATTTTTTAGAAAACTCAGGGTTAAGTTTTTCACCACCTCGCACTCCTTATCACCCAACACCTAGAAGTTATTATACTCCTGTAAATATGTCAGGACAGTCTTCCATGTTTACTCAATCGCCTGAATCCTTTTTGTACGGTGGTCCTTCTGTTCCCTCCGGGTATCAATCCCTTTCTGGTACTTTTTCGGGAGCATCTCCTCGACCCATTGAGCAAGGGTTATTAACTGGAAGCAATGGTACTAAGCCGTTGAGCGTAGAAGACATTCTCATGATGTCAGGTTCTATTCCCAATCCTCAACGTCAAGGTGGCCAGTTACCGCCTGGGGGGCAGCCTCAATTCTCGCCTGGGGGCAACCTCAAGGTACCCAATTTGCATCTGGGGGGCAACCTCAAGGACAGTACATACCTATGGGATAGTACGTTCCTCAAGGTCAACCCCAGACTCAATATGTACCCCAAGGTCAACCCCAGTATCAATTTATACCTCAAGGTCAACCCCAGTATCAGTACGTGCCTCAAGGGTATCAACCCCAAGGTCAGTACTCGAACCAAAGTTTCCAACCACCCTCCGATCAAACGTATGTTCAAGGAATGGGAAATGTACCTTTCCATTACCAATCCCACCCTCAACCCGGTTATGTTCCTCAGAATTCTCAACTAGTTATGGGTCAGTACCCCGGAATGAATATAGTGTGGGATCCATCGCAAACTCAACAGGTGTTGCAGCCAAATGTACAGTTGTCATCTCAAACTGGACAACCCTTAGGTTTTGGTACACCCCAGCAACCAGTCCAGTCTAATATTCAAACTTCTATACCTTCGGTAGTTTCTCAGCTTGGGCCTAGTACACCTCGTACTCCACCTCAAATGACTGCTACAACCGCCGCAACATCTGTTCAATCTACCCCACTTACTTCTGGAGTATCGACAGCTCCGGTTTCTACTGTTCCTATATCTACTCCTCAGACATCTTTACCACTGTCTAGATCTACGATTCAAACTTCGGTTCAGATGCCTGTAGGACAACCTCGTTCAAGTACGGTTGTCACAAGTCAACCACAATTCACTTATCAACCGTACCAGGGACAGTACCAATTCGGTCCTACTGTGCAGCAGCCAATCTATCAGTATCAACCGTACCCTGGGTACACTTATCAACAACCTCAACAACCCCAGTATGGTCCGGTTAATCCTGGTTTTCCGGGAGGATACAATATCCCAAACGCAGTTCCTATTCCTAGTTATCCTGGATATCCTCCTCCTGGGGCTGGTGTCATGACCCAGAGTTTTAGGGATCCTAATCGGCAGTTACCGTTTATCACAACTTTGGACTTACCTGACTTGTCACGCCTAACAAACGATCCCATTAATTATCTTCCGTTTTGGCCGCCAATGCCGAATAAGTTGCCCAGTGACATTCCTAAGTTCGAAGGTAAATCAGGAGAGGACCCGTCGAACCATGTGATGACTTACCACCTCTGGTGTGCGTCTAACTACATTTCAGATGATTCAATCCGTCTTAGACTTTTCCAGCGCACTCTAAGTGGTCTCACGGCCAAATGGTACATTGAGTTACCACGAGGCACTTTATATAATTTTAGTTAGTTAGCTACCTCGTTTTTAACTCATTTTCAGTTGCCAATCCGATACAACAATGGCACGGAATTGATAACTTCGCTAAAACAATCGACATCCACTTACATTTCAGATCATATTCATGAGTGGAGACATCGACGGTGTTTAGTGAAGGTATTTATTGTGGATCAAATCTTGGCCGAGTGGTTTGTAAAATCTTTTTGCCAAAGATCACTGAAGATATAGCTAAAGCCAGAGTTGTTACTGAGGAGCAAGTAATTGCTCAAGCACAGTACCTTGACTTGGTCTATACTCAGTCAGGTACGTTACACGAGAAAATCCCGATCTTCCCAAGCAAAATCAAATCGCTGCAGCTCCTTCGGGATCTCATGCCGCCAATGGTATGATTGGTATGGTTAACACTAAAAGTAATAAGAAGTCTTCCAAGAATTCTTCCCCTATCATAACCTTGCTTGATTCCCCAACAGGAGATTCTTCTGCAGAGATTTCCGCTGATATTCACGTTTTATAGTCATCTATAGCCAAATCAAAATCCGGTGGGAAGAAGAAAGGAAAGAAGAATAATAAAACGGACAAAAGTTCAAAGGAGAAACCTGAAAAGGCGGAATCTAATGACGAAAAGCGCAAACCTCGTTATCCTTGTCTCATTTGTGACGATGAACATTTTACAAGAGACTGCCCTCATCGTGCAGAGGTTGCGAAGATTGTCAAAGGTTCCCAAACTCTTGATGTTTTGAAGGATCCTTTTCCAGATCAAGACAGTAAGATGATAGGTTCGTCCTCGAGTGCCAATGAATAACCCATACTGATGATGTCCCATGTTAGGATTGTGACTCGATCGCAAGATTATGGTAGTAAAAGTCCCGTTGATTGTAAAGAAGCAGAATCTTCTCATTCTAATCCATCAACCTTAGCTCCCGGTTCCGATCCACTAAAGATCGAGAAACCTAATCCAGACTTGGTAATCAAACCGCTCGCCAAGGGTATACTTCGAAAGTCCGCTTTCAATCCACATGCGAGAGCGGCTCAGAATTATAACATTATTGAGGATTTAGCTGTTTCACCCTTAGCAATGTCAGCTTTGGAAGTGCTGCAATCATGTCCAGCACAACGTAAATTACTTTTGTCGGCTATAGGAGCTGTTGACGTTCAGGACTCGAACCTAATAATTTTCGATCTAGAAAATAGTACACCACGTTTGCCTCATCAAATGGCTTTCTAGATTCCAGTGATAGTCAAAAACAGACCTATTCATCAGACTGCAATTGATGAGGGAGCCTCAACGTGTATTATGTCGATACAGTGTTGGAGATCGCTTGGTTCTCCTTCGCTAAATAAATCCTCGACGATTCTAAAGGCCTTTGACGGCCGTGGGTTTCATCCTTTTGGCATTATATAGGATTTGCCTATACGGGTTGAAGGAAAAATCGTTAGTCTAGATGTGGAGGTGGTTGATGCCCCTCTAGATTACAACCTTCTCTTGGGTCGAAGTTGGTCTTACGCTATGACATCGGTCGTTTCATCGGTCTTTCGATTAGTAAAGTTTCCACAAAATGGAAAGATCGTAACAATAGACCAGCTGGCTTACTTTTCATCCGACCCAGCCTCTTCTGAGAGTATTCAGCATGTCGGTAAAATGACTATCCCATATAAGGATGTTGGAGTAGGACTAGTTAAAGATGTCGGTTTACTGGGAACTTTTCCTTTTCCTCCAATCAACGCATCGTCCTCATTTGCAACCATTCATATGATTACATCAGACACCATTATTTATGACGATCCTTGGATCATTCCTTCTGAATCTGAGACAGACTCATTTGGTAGTGCCATGCCTTTGAGTCCATATGAAATTTCCTATGAAACCGTGCAGTCGTTTGCCGACCCATCTTCAACCGAAAATGACTTCATGAATGTGGTCCGTGAGGAATCACTTTTCACATCAAGCTCGGATTTAATCACATTTTCTGAACTTGTTCACTCTGATGAGCAAATTCGTGAAATCCTATGTGTAGATGATTTACCGTGGGAAGATCTCCATCACAGATCTTCATTTTTACCCGAGGATGATCGTTTTGAAAATGATTTCTCATCAATTTTTACAATTGAATATGTCAAGGAACCTCAGAATCCAACGAAACATCCCGATTTAGAGTTAAATTTGGGAAACATCTCTCGAACTATTCCTATTGACATTTCGGTTAAGCTCGGAATTGTTGAGAACATTCATATAGGTGCCTCGTGTATAGATGACGAAATTCAGCTATATAAGGCCCTATTTCAAGAATTTCGCGACGTGTTTGCCTGGTACTATGAGGAAATACCAGGAATTGATCCCGCGATTTTTGTTCATGAGATCAAAACTTACCCGGACACTAAACCCATCCAGCAATGTTTGCGTCAGATTCACCCACGAAAAGTTGTTGCAATTAAAGAAGCAGTTGAAAAATTATTGAAAGCAGGTTTCATTTATCCGATCTCGTTAACGGATTGGGTATCGAATATTGTTCCGGCTAACAAAAAAGAGGGAACAAGAAGAATATGCATCGACTATAGGGACATTAATCGAGCCTGTCCAAAGGACAATTACCCAACTCCCTATATGAATCAAATCATTGATGATTGTGCCGGCAGCGAAATATTCTCCTTCATGGATGGTTTTTTCGGATACAATCAAATCAATATTCTATCTGTCGATCAACCAAAAATGACTTCCATTTGTCCATGGGGGACATTTTCTTATTGCAAGTTACCTTTTGGGCTTAAGAATGCCGGAGAAACTTTTCAAAGGGCGATGTCTTATACGTTTCATGACATCAAGCACATTGTGCAACCCTATCTCGATGACTTGCCTGCTCATTCATTACATCGAGCTGATCACCTCGTCCATTTACGAGTAATCTTTATGAGGTGTAGGCATTATCCGATTCAGTTGAACCCACACAAATGTGTCTTCTATATAGAATTGGGTCGATTGCTGGGGTTTGCAGTTTTGAAAGCTGGCATTCGCGTCGATCCCTCGAAGGTCGAAGCTATCATCAAATTGCCTCCTCCTTCGAGTCTTCGCCAACTCCAAAGTTTGCAAGGGAAAGTAAAATTTTTACGACGATTCATTCCTAACTACGCCGAGGTTACAAAGGGTTTTACCCGGTTGTTGAAGCAAAATACTCCATTCTATTGGGATGAGATAGCTTAGAAATATTTTGATGCACTCAAACATGCGTTGACCCATGCACCGTTGTTGCATCCTCCCAACTACAACCAGGATTACTTCTTGTATCTCGCCACCTCTCATTCCACCATTGGAATGGTCTTAGTTCAGGAAGATGAATTCGAAACTGAACATGTGATATATTACCTTAGTCGAACTTTAAATCCAACTGAGCTAAAATACTCACATTTGGAGAAATTGGCATTGGCAGCCATTCAATCTGTCCAACGTTTTCATCACTACATTTTACTATGTAAAACTACAGTAATTTCGGATTGCAACCCTATGATCTACATTTTGACCAAGCAATTGTTAGGGGGCAAGTACTCTAAATGGATTGTTATCCTGCAGGAGTTCGACTTGGAATTCGAAAAATCCAAGTCTAAGAAATCTTTAGTTTTCGCGGAATTAATGTGTGACTTCCCGCATGCTGACACGGAAACTGTGGCGAAGGAGCCCATTGCGGATGAATCCTTGTTTCTAATCAGCACTTTAGATCCGTGGTATGGGGATATCATCATTTATCTCCAGACCCAATCCTTTCGGCCAGAAATTTCAAGGTCAGAACGTCGAAAAATTCGATTCCAGTCCCAACAATTCAGGATTATTGGGGATACTCCTTATCGCCGTGGGGCGGGCTCTGTTTTTCGACGTTTCTTAACTCACGAGGAAGCTGAAAGGGTTCTAAATGACCGTCACTCTGGAGCGTGTGGCGGTCATATGTCTGGGTTTGCCACAGCCCAAAAGATATTGCACGCTCGCTACTTCTGGCCGTCTTTATTTAAAGATTGTATTACGGCGGTAAAATGCCACAACTGCCAAATTTTTGATCGAAAGATGCACGCTCCACCTGCTCCTCTCCACCCTATAATTTCCATTGGTCCTTTTGCCAAATGGGGTATTGATTTTATTACATGTAACCCTCACTCGGTCGGGGGGCATGCGTATATCATCCTTGCGGTAGATTATTTTACCAAGTGGGCCGAGGCGATGCCTACATTTGAGGCAGACAGCAAGACAGCTGCAATTTTCGTGTTCAATAGTATAATTGCTAGGTTTGGTGTCCCGCAAGCAATAATCATTGATCATGGGTGCCATTTTCGAAACGTTATGATGACCAAACTTACAGGCCAGCTTGGTTTACGTCACGATAGCTCAACACCTTATTATCCACAAGCGAATGGTCTGGTTGAATCCATCAAAGAATTTTTAGTTATCATGATCTGATGAATCATTGGGATTCATCAGTCCAATTGGCACAACATGCTATTTTCAGCGCTTTGGGTGTACCGAACTTCAGTAAAAACATCAACAGGGTTCACTCCTTTCCAACTAGTCTATGGTTTGGAAGTTGTGTTACCCATTGAATGCAAAATCCCGTCACTGCAAATGGCCATTGAGTTACTTCTAGCCACTTCCAAAGAGGAAAAGCGTTTGTTATACTTGGCTCAATTAGATGAGAATTGACATGATGCTACATTGGCAATCGAGACTCACGCAAAACGCATGAAAGCTCAGTATGATCGAAATGTGACCCCTTGAAATTTTTCGGAAGGATATCTAGTCTTAGTTTATGATCAAGCTAATGATAAATTAGGTGCTGGAAAATTCGTTCCTATGTGGCATGGTCCCTATGTTGTCAAGCGAAAGCTAGCTAAAGGGGCCTATGAATTGGTAGACTTTGACGGGGACTCTTTGGGTAAACCCATAAATGCTCTTTACTTAAAGAGGTATTATGATTAAAGGATGGGTATGGAGATTTTTAGTTAGGATAGTTTTTCATTCTAGCTGGTGTGTTTTAGTTTAAACAGTGTGCTTAGCTTAGAGAGCGTTTTTTCGTCATTATTCCTGCTTATCTTGGTTTTACTCTTGATATTGCAGATGTCGATGCCTCTCCAAACATACATTGGTTTCGCTAATGGTGCTTGTCGTAATACATGGAACATCTCTTCCACAGCTTGGGTTATTTATTCGCCCTCTGACGAGTTAGTATCTATGCATGGGGTAAGCCTCGGTCAAACAACGAACAACATTGTCGAATATAGTGCAGTGATTGAGTTATTATCTGAATCTATTTCATTTGGGATTCGGAGTTTGATAGTGAGGTTAGATTCTGAACTCATTGTATTACAACTTAATAGAGTGTATGCCATTAGAAATCCAGTGTTATTAAGATTATTTTTGAGAGTGCGTGTCTTGGAACATGAATTTGATTATATTGAATATCAGCATATTCCAAGATCTTTAAATACATTAGCAGATGCAATTGCTTCTCAAATGTTAAATAGACATTTGAAATAATCATAGATGTAAATTTAAAACCATTCCATAACATGATTTACAAGATAAGCCAGTAATAATGATATATATATAGGAGTGTGTCAAAAAATACATTGTCCTCGATTATAGGTTGAAAAACACCTTATGATCGGCAAAAATGATAAGTACAAAAAACAAAAATGTCACATGTGCCCACAATAAGCGATCATCCTATCACTGGTGATGATCTCTATAGGAAGCCATTGCACGGGCCACCTTACAAAGGAACCTCCTAAAAGGTCCCCGGACCCCAATCACATAGCGCTGAAGTCGACGAGGAATGTCATCTATAGTGGTCTCCGGAATATCTCCTGTCAAGCGCTCGAGATGACCCTCCAACTCAGCCAAAACCTCTGCTGATTCGTCCTATGGGGCTGGCGCGGGTGCAACTGGTTGTTTTCTCTCGTAAGGTCGGAGAGCGGCTAGTCGCTGTGGACCCACATCTGCATTTGAAACTTTTGCTATCAGTTTTGAGATGATGGAAAAATAAAAAAGTTAAAATAGGAAAATGTTGAAAATTATTTTACCCGAATCATCCCACTGCTCTCCTAGTGGAAGAACCATGTCTGGGTCACCACGAAAATCTATCCTAGTGTAAGGGAAGTCCTCAATAGAAAAGACCTGGTTTTCCAGCCATTGGAAATACTCAGGTTTGAATCGAGCAACCTTTGTCCTCTCGTTCGGGTGACGGGCCATAACTGCGACCCATCGCATGAGTTTGGGCTCTCAAGGAAGCCCAACTCCAACAGTAAGCTGCTGCGAGATCAGCATAGGAACCCTCTCCAGGCCAAAGCTCACAATCAAAGCCCCATAACCAAAGGTCTTTAGTCGTCCATTCTTGGCCCTGGTCAGTTGGCCTTTCACATTGGCCAACACAGCATCGCACCAGTTGAAGATGGTGCCTCGAAAGCAATCAACTGCCATACGCATCTGGGATCTGGTGGCAATATGTAATGCGGCAGCCCCACAAAGTCTGGTGATAGTAAACGCAATCACCATGAGTTCAGGACGGGATATGGTCTTTATGTCTATCCCTTTGTCTCTAGCTTGGCTATTGCAGTACTCTAGCCTGAGGCTATCGATAGACTGGCCACCTGCCCTAGCCCCAAACAGAGTCAAGTCTTCACCTCTCTTAGGCAAACCAGTCAAGAAATATATGTCCGCCGGCTCGATTTCGAGCTGGTGGCCGCCAATGAAGAAGCACTGGTCCTGTATGCTCCATCTGTCAACCAACCATTGTAAGAAATCCACCTGAGCCCTCATGCTAGGAATGACCCAGAATTTGTACAAGCTGCATGCCCTCAAAGCATCAAGTGAAGGTTGATGATTCCATGCGGCGGCATCCACGTCCTCATGCTCTTGTTCACGCCAATCTAGCATGATGTACTCTCTGCATCAAGCATGAGGATAAATTAAATTGCTAGAAATTATTTTGATTGGTCCATTTTTGAGAATTTTTGGGTTAAAAACCCTTGCGACGGGGACCGCACCCTCCAGGTTAGACACAGTGCGTGGGACCGCACTTTGTCTACATGGAAGGTGTGGACCCCAAGCTTTTTCCCAATGGAGAAAAAGTTGGGGTCCGCAGGCCAGCAGTGGTAAACCTACGGGCCCCTGCGTGTGGGTTTTATGCCTAAAAACCCTCCCAAAAATGAAATAAATGACTAAAACAAAAGTGAAAGGGTTAAAAATGAAGAGTAGGATGATGTAGATTACCTGGAGAAGACGGCGTTCGATTCCGATATTTGGATTTTCCGCAAGCTTCACGGGAAGTTTTCTGAGCAAAAGCACTATTTTCTCACCCAAACTCAAATGGTAAAAATGAATTGACGAAGGCCCTTTTTATAAGTTTTTTGAGTAAATAAATTGCAAATTTGTTTATGTTTCACTTTGAAAAGGTATTTTTGCGACATTTTTATCCATTTTAAACAGGTATGAGTAATGTTTGTGTTTTTGTGCAGGATAACGGATTATTCAGGCGAAATCTATCATTTTCGACGAAAAAACATTTAGAGTCACCTTTAAGTTGTTTTCTGACTCCTGAAACATGAAAAGATTGCCGAGTTCTTCTTTTTAACTCGTTAAAACGGAATTAAAAGACGGTCCACTTACAACTCTTTTCCGACCGTAAAAACATGAAAAGATTGCCCAATTTTTGTCGTTTCAAATTCGATATTGGTTATAAAATGACGTGTCGTTGATCGCTTTTTTACTTTTTCGAATCAAGGGCACTAATGACGAAAAGTACTCCTTGGTCATAAAAGATCAAGCGGTTCTCTCAAGTATTATTTTATACTTTTTCGGGCTTGGGAGACACAAATTTACGAAAAAGGTCAACCCTGGAGTCTTCTTAAGTTTTTTTAGACTCTCTAAAATTGAAAAATGCCGAGTTTCTCCTATACTGGACTTGTTAAAATCTCAGAGTAAAGGACCTGTTCAATTACAAACAGGAACGAACCACTCCTTCTTAGGGTTTGAATTTAAACTAAGTTGGACTCATCCGAAGGATGAGCTTATAATCAAGCAAATGTTATCCTCCTCAAGCTTGTCAAAAATAAAGAGGTACTTGCCAGAAATGGTGGGGGAAAAGAGAGAAAAATGAGCCTATTTGTCATACTTCGTAACCACTCTTGAACACAACACTTTTATTCACCTAGGTTGGGAAATCCTTTGCCTAAAAATTGATCAAACCACATTGAAAGCTTTCAGCCAGTTTCTGGGTATTAACTTTGGGTCAATTGTCACCAAACCATCTGTCATGTCGTTATGTGTTCAAGAGGTCACTGCCAATAAACCATTTATCTACAAAATATCTGTCATCCATCTTGACCATCCCTGAGTCAGTCCTTGCAACTAAATTTCTTCAACTTGATCTATGATTTCGTGTTGTGGGCTTGCCTAAAACGGATCGCTTTCTATCGACATCAGCTCATTATCTAGAAAGATGATCTAGAAATCATCAGTACCTTGAGTTTTGCATGCCTCAATGGCAGGTTTCTCGCCTTTGACAATAGTTTGCATCATTGACTTTCGATCAAAGGATTCCGTGACATGTTCGACATCAACACATTTATTCGCATCTCATGTATTGTACTAGGTACTTTGAGAGCCATTGACATCATTGGTGGTTTCTCTCACACTTGTTAACAGTTTACATCATTGACTGGTAATCAAGTGGTTTCTACCATGTTCGACATCAACACATTCATTCGCATGGATAGAATCGTACTGTTTCGGGAAGTAGAAATGAAGACCCTGGATCTAGTTTCCACAATCCAGGCTGTAAGAAATTTTGTATTCATTATATAATGGACTATTCATAAACAGATGGTTGCATCCATACTGTGTCCACCTGAGTCTATACTTGTGATGTTTTACAAGATCATTCCTATATCAGAGCAGTAGTTAGTTTTTCTAGTCAGTTTTGATCTGAGTATGGGAATGCCTACCTCAGCGATGATATGATCTCATATATATATCTTGCATTGAATGTTTTTACAGGTTCCAACTGGGCTCTCCACAAGATGATCCTCGAAATGATAAAGTACTTCACTCTTTCTAAATGATCAATGAAATCCTCATCTACTACAGACTTCGCACTTTAGGGGGCAATCTGTTACACAAAAATATCATCACCATGATTATTTGCAGTCAGTATGGGTCTATCATCACTTGTACTGTCCTCCTAAGCAAGTCTCAGACCTCAGCTCTTCAAGTCAAGCTTTGGAAATGAGAGAAATCATTAAAAATTAATGTAGCTCTAGTTCCTCACTTTCTCTCACTATCACCTACGGTCCCGCACCTTCTGTTTACAAAAAATACGGACCTGCCTGCTCTGTCCCTAACGGTGTGGGTGCGGACCTGTGTGAAAGTCAAAAGGCGCAAGTTTTATTTAAAAAAACTCACTTTGGGTTAATTCTAGAGGATTCTAGAAGGAATTTTGACGTGGATTGTTCACTTTGAGGTGGTTCATGCATCCCAAAAGAGAAGGAGCTAATCCCTTGATGAGAGGAGCTATCCCTTTGAAGGAGGGCTTTATCCCTTTGAAGGAGGACCTAGTAACCTCCCTCCATTGCACTATAAATACAGGCATTGGGCTGGTTGCTAGGGAGGTTAGAAGCTGAACATTTTTGAGGGTAAATGCTGGTGAAATCAAGACTTCCTAGTTGAGCTTAAGAGGAGAGATCACATACCTTTTTGGCATCATTTGGGAGTGAGTGAAACTTGTCAAAGTAGAGGAGACTTCTTGTTATACCCTGGGAGGAGCTTGTACAACGTCAAGGCAAAGGTTGTAAAGTTCTTCTTCTTTTGAATTAATACAATCAAACTCATTTTTCTCAACAAGTATCTCATGTTATTTGTTTCATGGACTCCTTGAGTTTCATGTTAAATATATTTTATGATTTTAGCTTTTCAGGTGCTATTTAATTTGGTTGCCTTGTTTTTGTTTGCAGATTCACGACAAAGAATCTCATTTGGATCGAAGGAGCGAGGGCATCCACAAACTTGCATTGGACCTAAGGTAGGCCCTAAAAACACTTGTTTGCCATTGTCTATTAAAGCATATTTAGAGAAAGATAGTGTCTGGTTGGTTTGCTTGTCATTAGGTCTTCTTTAGATTCTAGGAAGGTCTATCTTGTCCGCAAGATCGACTTATTCCGTGTGACACTTCCATAGAAAATTTGATGAAAAGTTCTTGAAAATTAAAAGCTATTGTACCCAAGGATTGTAGCCATTGGACTAGTAAATACATATTCTCCCATGGATAGCTTGATATTATGGCACTTTCCAGAGCAATTTATTGTTCCTCCATTTGCAATCATCACATGACACTCTGGTGCTGGATATAGGAAGAAATTCAATTCTTTTGCTACCTTACAATGAATAAAATTGTGGGTGCTTCCTGAATCAATCAACACTATTACATTTTTCTTCTTGATTTTTCCTTCTATCTTGATGGTTTGAGGAGTGGTAATTCCTGCCAATGCATTACAAGATATGGTCGGATTTATTTGTTCTTCATCTAGGCTTTGTTCCTGGAGTATATCCTCTTCTTTTGACCTTTCTTTCTCCTTTTCTTCTTCCTCTTCACAATATATGTAGAATAATTTCTTCTCAGCACACTTATGGCATTTAGTGTATTTGCTATCACAACTGTAACAAAGCCCTTTTGCTCTTTTTTCTTCCAATTGTTGTGGTGTCAACCTTATAGGTTATGGAAGACTAGGGGCAACAACACTTCCGTCTTTATAGTTGTGAGTGGTATGCTTCCTGGTTGCCATAATTTTCCTTTCCATTTTTCTTGCTAACCTGAATGCCTTCTCTAATGAATCAGGTTCCCAGAGGTGAACATCATGTTGGATATTATCCTTTAAAGACCCTATGAACACATCAATCCTATTCTCCTCTGGAATATCTTTTACCCTTATGTTCAATTTTTGGAACTCCTCAATGTGCTCCATTATTGAACCCTTTTGTTTTAGACTTATCAATTAGCTAAAAAAAGTGTTGCTTTTTGTATCCTCATAATGTGTTATCAATTCTTCCGTAAAAATTTCCCAAGTGATAAATTGTTTACGAGAGCAGAGCCATTGATACCATACAAACTGATTTGGTTCCAAATATAAAGTTGCCATACGTACCTTTTGTGTGTTTTGCACATTATTGCGATCGAAGAATTGCTCCATCTGTAATATCCATGTTGCGGGCTCCTTGCCATCAAAATTCCTCATATCGATTTTTGGAATATGGTGGGTCTTCGATCCAACATTAGAATCTATGGAATCATGATTAACATTTCTTTCGTTCTCATCATGAGTTTCCTTTACCACCCTTTCACCATTAGTGACCATTTCTTGTAGCAACGTCTTCAATTCTTCCATGTCTGTCTTCAAATCTATCTTGAAATTGTCCATCTTAGCTTCTATGCCTTTTTTTAAACCATCCATCTTAGCTTCGACATCTTTCTTTAAACCATCCATCTTAGGTTCTCTTCCTTTTTGTGCAAGTGACACTTGTTGCACTTGGTCTTGTAATTTTGCTATATCATGTTGCGTTTCTTCCTCTTCTTCATAAGTCATGCTAGAGCTTTCAGGTTTCTTACTAGGTGTTTGTATTTTCTTTCCTCGGGGCATCAATTACTCATAATAATGCTTTACTATGCCCTTTGAATTCCTTCAAACCAAGCTTACGCAAAAATTAAAAAAAAAACTACACACATTTTTTCATTTTGCAGAAACCTGATATTGAATCGATGTATCTCTGTAATTTCGAATCATCCAGTTCTAAAATTGTGACCTGTAGTAGCCTTCTATGTCCTCTTTCCAATGCCACTAGTCTGATCCAAATTGGATTCTCCAAGAAACAGTTATGCACAATCTCCTGCAGTGACCTAATTGTAGACTAGTTCAGTAGAGTGAACTTGTATGAAGTGCCACGTGTCACTGTTTCAACCTTTGACTCTGAAAAATATATACAAAAAAACTAAAGTCTGTCCTCTTTATGTACCTTCTTGCAAAATTTCAATCTAATTCTTAGAAATAAAGTTATGACGATTTTCCCTAGGTCACCTACTTGGAATGTAATTCAGGAGTCTGCAAAAAGACCAACTTCCTCAGATCATATCTCCGCAAATATAGCGCGAAAAGATCTTAAATTTAGACCAGAGGTTCAGCGCGATTTATTCTCAAATGGGTTTTTTTTTAACTTTTGAAACATCTCAGAAATAAAGTTATAGCGAAAATTCCACGATGACCTATTTGGAGCAGCGAAACCCTAGAATCCAAAGCTCTGATACCAAATGTTATGAAACCAGCTCAAGAAAAGATAGAAAAGATAGATCAACGCCTTAAAATTCAGCCTCTTCGAGGGGGAAACCTCCTTTACATTACATAAATGAACAATTCTTGGATGATTCAAATGACAAAACCTCCTCTCTATATATAGGAGTCTAAGGAGTCACAATATAATCCAGCCGACCTAACAATAATAATATAAAGCCACAAAAATAACAATAGAGGGATTCTATGGGGCACAGTAATAACAATATGGGGGAAATAGGGGCACAACAATATTAATAAGGGGTATAACTACAATAGTAATGGGGTAATTGATGAGCCCCAAATTTTGGTAACAATTTGGGCTCATTTGGCCTACTTACCTTGCTCAACCCTTCATTTTGTATCACTTATGCATCATTTCTTAGTATATTCGTGTTATTTGTAGGAAGAAGGGCAGTCATTATGCCTATGTGGCTAATACATGATGATTTCAGGTTTTTTGACATTAAATGGAGCAAAGACCGCGCAAATGAAGACAAGGAGACAGCCAAGGTGGCATTGTGGGTTTATAGGGAGGTTGTCCACAGCCTTGAATGACCTTCCTCGTGATCTCCACCCCAACTCCAAGCTCCAACAACTATCACCACCGAACTAGAAGGCAGCCAATGGATTCTACAGGAACAACAGTTTACTTTCAGTTGGACAGCCAAGCTCCACTAATTGAGGAGGCCAGCTTGGCCCTCATCATGTATAAATATTGAGGCTGTAGCCTTCGATGAGACTCTTGAACTTTTGTTGTAGATTTTGGATTACGAGCTGTAGCTCTGTTTTTGCTCTTTGTAAGCCAATTTTGGCATGTTGTTAGACTCATGATTATGATCTTTTAATAAAAGGCAGGCAGATTTGGATTCGATTCTGAGTTCTTATGGGAGCTATAGCTCTCAGGTTAGGGCCCAACCTGAGAGCAATAGACCTCCTTCTTTTTGTATTGATACTTGTCTTTCTTTTATCATTGCATTTCTTTCCTTTACATGAACTTGAAAAATACAGTTTGCTGAGTTGACTGTTTCGGTTTGGTTATGTAGGTTAGTTTCATGAATGTAGTTGTTTCAGTAGTTCAGAATTAGTGTAGGGATATTGAGGTTACGTTGAGTTCAAAAAGGTTGAATGCATGCTCACTTTCACCTCTGTTTGGGGACTGGAAGTGTAGACCGCGCCAACTGCCAAAAACGTTGTTTTGCTTCACCATGCAAGTATTATTGTTGGATTCTTAGTTGTCAAACTTGATATCAGTTTTGACTGCATGCTTAGGGTTATGATTGCATAGTTGCATAGTTAGTTCATCTGATTTTGTGCAAATAAACTTCTGTTCCATTTCTTTTGCTATTATCTAGGTCATATTAGGTCAAGGTAATTAGGTTCTTGATTTTCCAAGTCTTCATTTGTTAAATTCGAAAAATAACTTGCAGAGCACCTGTTATCCTTCTCTATCTACCCATAATCCATCAGATAATATGCTCCAACCCTTAGTCCATGATTCGTACCCTTCATTTGCCATACTTTCCCCACCTTGCCCTAATTCCTACATTCTTGTGCATCATCGCTTCCTCCATCCTTGAACAAATCCAATCGCTCCTTAGCCTCATCCACCAAGTCCTAGACCTCTTCACACCCCTATTTCACCTCCATACTCATTCCTCCATCTTTTTCCCTCCATCCATGCTCCAAAATCCCATTTCGAACATCCTGTAGAAGAATTACAGAACATCCTGTAGAAATCCTTAACATCCTGTAGAACCCCTGCAGACTTCATGTAGAAGCTCATAAACACGGTTTCTTGGCCGCCAAACTTTGTGAGACTCTCTAGAAGGGTGTTAGGGACCCCTTAGACCCTCTCTGAACCTTCCCAACCTTTCCCAATCATTTCTCCTCGATCCACCTCTGCATAGTCAAAAGTAGTTAGAAGCACATGCATGATAATTCCAACAACTTAAACAAAAATACAAAAAGATGTTTTCTTTAGATAGAGGTAGTCTAGACACATGTATTTTACCTTCATAGAAGTAATGGCATCTCTTTTACTAGTTTTCATGCTCTCCTTTGTGTCAGTAGGACTAGCTGGTAGAATTAGGGTTTGCGTTTCTTTTTGGCTTTCAGTTTCTTTCCGCAAGTAGATCAACTTCCTTTGAGTTAGCTTTCATCCATCAGTTAAAAAGCTTCTTCTAAGAGCTCATAGAAGCTGGCTTAAGCCCCTAGCGGACTTGTGCCAGCTGACCAAGTGACAGCTGCGGAAAGAGCTAGTACTTGTGCATATAGCACCGTCGCTTCCAAGTTTGTTACGAACTGCTGGGTTGATAAAATTAAAGAAGGGAGTTCCAGGAGTTGTAGCATTATTGCTACAATACTGGAGCCCACCAGTAATCACTAGTATTATGGCGACCCAACACATTATCATTATTGCTGAGTTGTCTCACATTTGTTAACAATATGATTAATGATCAATAATAAAATTATTTCTCACATGGTTGACTTCATCTCATCTATTCCCATATTTTATAAATGTACCATTTGTGGTCAGTGAATACCTCTGGTTGTGTTATCATTTTGGTTCACTTGACAACTCCTTCATTTTTCTACCAGTGACACCTTCCACTCTTATATGTTACAGTCCTTCACAAAACATCCTATATGTTGGCAGCCATTTTTATGCACTACCACTATTCCACCTATATGAATTGGTACTTTCATGAGGACCAGTTATGCAACATCATTGATCAGACAATATTCTAGCATCATTAATAAGATATTATTCTATATGTGATACTGAGACATATCTTTGTTGTGTTCCTTTGCGGCTATGATCTGATGATCCATTATGTATTCTGCAACTCCTTCTATTCACTTATGTATACATTCTGGATCCACTTTATACTTGATCATCGGACATGCTTTATTACTTGTGAGCATGGGTATTCCTGCCACGTAAAATGAGTTTTCTTTCTAACTCCTTCCACAGGTATTCGATGAGATGGAATATGGTGATCTGCTCCCAGGTTTTTAGATGATTCCTCTCTCTATACTCAATATATTTTGGCCATCATGTACCCCTTATTACATGATATATTGGGGGAATCTATTATAGCATCATTTAGTACTCCTATAGACTTGATTCTCTTATATGGCCTTGGGCATCCTTTTCCCATGCATACTTGATCTTATATTAAAAAAAAAAATCAAATTCCATACACAACTTTTCCCACACAAAAACGTGTATATAAGCAAGTTCTAGAACTCTATACCCATGTATACCTTTTAAAATATGAAAAAATAAAATAATATGCTATTTTTCAGGTGAGGTTCATGGGTTTTACCGAGAGCCCAAGTACAAGAGGTTATACCACAATTGAATTAACTAATTTCAAGTTGTATATGTACCCCTTGGGTAGGCCTAAAATACATAAGAGAAGGGCTATCGACATTATACCAATTTTTCTCCAAGATCAAGTCTAATTTTCCTATGCCTCCTGCACTCCTAGTCTCTATGGAAACCCTGGTTTCATTTGTAGAGATGTTCATCATGTTTATAGCATCTCCTTTCATTTGTTAGAGAGGTTGTCTTTGTCGATCGGGCTGGATAGATCTAGAGGAAGGCTTCGTCAATGCTTTGGCTTCGATCAAGTTGTAACTTTCTTGTACCTATTGTTGATAATCAATAAGTAAGCTCATTTCTTGTTCTTGATATGTTATTCTCTCATGAGTAGTATTTATATGCTCATATGTGACGATCTAACATATATTTTATGTATGCACATTGAATTATCTATCATGTATATGCTTATGTGAATTGACTTGTAGACCTACTTGTTTTAGAGGAAGAAGAGGGTTTGGACCCTACCAGAACATCATCAAACGTAGGACCTACGGGTATGTTTCCAAGTCCACATTTACTAATTCATATTTTTGGCATGCTATATTGACTCCTCTCTATTGATTATCTTGTTCTTCTTTGTTGAGGTTTTCAACCCTTACCTTAGGGAACTTTTCACGCCAACACACCATGCATAAAACCATAAACAAAACCATCAATGGATCCACCCAAAAAAAATAATTTGGGGCACTGCCTTGAACCTCATGTAGGGGGGCTACTTCCCCCCCCGTGACCCCCCACCACGCCCAACACAATGTATCACACATGGGGCTATTCATGCAAAGAATATAACACATACCCAACTTTATCCCACTCATAATTTATTTACAAACAAGACCCAACAGTAGCACATAGTCACCAATATAGGGTTGCAACACCCATTGTTTCTCTACACCAAGAAAACTTCTCAGTGCTCACACATCTTTTCAATGCATCTACAACATGTCCACTTTTACCAACAACACATTTTTGTCTTCAACCATACCTCTCACAAACTAATACCGAACAACAATATGCTTTTTATTTGAATGATAAGCAGGGTTCTTTGCTAAGAAAATTTACTTTGGCTATCACAACATATCATTATAGCTTGTTGTAACAACCCCTTATTTGAACACAATATCTATAACCAAATTTATTAATTTCTTGCATGAGTGGCTCCCATATATTCAATATCTATAGTTTAAAGTTCCACTATAGATTTTCTTTTACTCATCCAACTAATTGCTCCTCCAAATGGATTAAACACATACACACTTGTAAATCTTCTCTGATCTAGATCTCAAACCAAGTTTGTATCAACAACCCACATATTTCCAACAATCTATCCATTCCTCATCTTCATTGGTAGCACAAACCATAATCAGTATTGCCATGAAAATACATGAAAAGCCACTTTACTGTTGTCTAATTCTCCTTCTCTAGTTTTGACATAAACATGCTCAATACTCCCACATCATGTGCATTGTTTGGTTTAGTATATAGCCTTGCATACATCAAGCTTCCTATTTCACTCACATATGGAACAAAAGATATGTCTCATTCCTCTTCTTGTGCCTTGGGACACTGTTCTATAGATAACTTTACACTTACATGAATAGGAACCTTCATTGGTTTACTATCTTGCATATTAAACCTTTGTAATATTGTATCAACATACTTCCTCTAATTTGACCATAGTTTCCTCTTTTCCTGATATCTTTTAATTTCCATGTCCAAAAAAAAAAATTATAGCACCAAGATCCTTCAACCAAATTTAGAGGAAAATTAGGTCTTTACATCCTAGATAATTTCTCTGTCATTTCAGATTAGTAGCATATCATCGATATACAAGATCAAATAAATAACATGACCACCATTTAATTTAAAATACGCATAATGATATGCTTTGCTCCTTATGAAGACAAGTCCCTTTATAAATGTATCCAATTTTTGATACCACATCCTTGGTGATTATTTTAACCCATATAGAGACTTTTTTAACCTACATTACATATATTTATTACCCTTCTTTGTAAATCCTTTTTTGGCTTGATGTAGATATCTTCTTTTAGACCCCCATGTAGAAATGGTGTCTTCAAATCCATCTATTCTACCTCAAAATAAAAAGGAAATAACACATATAAAATTAATCTAATAGAAACTAAATTAGTAAGAGGAGAAAAAATATCAGCACATCAATTCCCAACACTTGGGAATAACCATTTTCAACTAATTGAGCTTTGTATTTCTCCACTTCCCTTATGCATTCATCTTCTTCTTAAACACCCAATTGTTTCCAATATGTTTTCTTCCAACTGGTAACTCCATGAAATACCAATACTTTTTCTTGTCCAAGGCTACCATTTATTCAGTCATGGCATTTTTTCTAGAGTCTTCCATCCTCTGAGTCAATTGTATCCTTAATAGTTCGAGGATAATCACTAGAAATAGATAAAGAAAAAATTGAATGGAAATTAGATGGAGTATACCTCTTTGGCTGCCTTCTTTCTTGAACTGATCTCCTCAAAATTGGAGTGTGTGGTTCTTCTTCTTCTTATTCCCATTCTTCTATGTTGTATTATTCTTCATCCATGAAATCAAAATATATCTTTCCTTATAACAACCCTAGTGAGAATTTCATGTAATAAAAGTTAATAATGGCAAAATAATACCATGGTTAAGGGACACTTATTCCAAGTGGAATTTTAGGCAATATATCATAGTGGGCATCACTGGATGTGTGTTTTGTCTATGGAAAATTAGCAAAGGATAAGGCAAAGACATTAAAAGGTAAAAAGGCATTTTGGCACATTTATTTATGAAAATAAATGGAATTAGGAGAGAAGTAAGGTGAAAGGTCACAGGTTTCATGTGAGGGAGGGAATGAAGGAAAATAATGGAAAATTAAGAAACTAGAGGTCTCATCAATAAAAAGGCTTATGAGGACCAGTTCATGGCTTTTATCAATTCAAGTTTGGAGCCCTCTCTCTCTCTCTCTCTCTCTCTCTCTCTCTCTCTCTCTTGGTCACTTAGAGTTTTCTTGGAGAACTGTAGTTTGGACCAAGGAAAGGAAAAGAAAGAAAAGGAAAGGAAAAGAAAGAAAGGATCAAGGAGGAAGAGCAGGATCAAGTAGCTTCAGAAAGAATACTTGTAGGTAACCTTTTTCATGTGTGATTTCCTAGTTGGTTTGAACATGCATGGATTTGCATGTTGGTGTATGGATCTCTTGTCGTCGGTGGCATGGTTTGGCCGGGTTATGACAGTGGTTTTCTACCTAGCCTTATCATTTTCTAGATGTCATGGTGTTGGGATGTTTATTTTAGTTTCGAGATTTGGTTTTCCAGATGGATTTCAGAATCCGGGTTGGAGGTGGTCTCAAGGTTCATTCGCAAAGGCCTAGGAATCCCTTGACCAATTTTGGTGGGATACGCGGTAAAGCCTAAGGGAGAAGCCTTGGTTTAGGGCCTAGTAACTGAATTTTGGATTTCGATAAAGCTTGAGAGACTAGTCTCATTTTAGGTCCTAGTGATCTATGATTGGATTGTGGTAAATCCTGAGATACAAGGAGAAAAAAAATTCATTAAGGATAGTGATGGATTCCAAATGGAATTCCAAGTTTGGTTTGATTGTGATCGATGCACTCATTTTGGTGTGATCATGGTTTGGTGAGGGTGGAGGTGGTTTAACCTCTGGATTCCCTTGGTTCTTCTTGGATTGGCTTTTCTATGAGATCCAACATTCATGATTGGAATATGGCACCTGTGTGACTAGCTGAAAAGATATTTAGTTTAGCCATGTCTATGGTCGAGTGGTACATGGAAGTCCCGAAGCTGGTCAGATTTTCTAATGATTAATAAAAGCTAATTTCTCTTGCTTTTGTACTAGTTTATATGTGGATTTAATGGTTTTCATATCTCTTATATTTATATGGTTTACTGCTAGTTATAAGAATGGTTATGTGACTGGTTCATGCCATGGTTATTTCATGTATTTACTTGTAATTGTTAAATCGATGGATGCAATACCTAATTGATGATATAATAGTCCAATGGAGAAGGAGGTGATCCTTCTGCTTGTGTATCATAATTTATTTCTTTCATTTATGCTTTGTCTTATATCCTAAACCTGTAGGTTGCATTGATGCCAAGTGTTTGACATAATGTCAGTCCCAGTAGGGGGATGGTCAGTCCTAGTCCCAAAGTTTATTTTTATTTATCAACATTTTGATCATGTCTCTAATGGATTCTAAAGGTTGTAGCAAGTTTTGGGCATAGACTAGGATTCTGGGCTAGAAATGTGGCTCAAATCTTGGGGCCGTTGGCACAGGTCTATTGATAAATGTCCATATTTGCTGGCATAAAGACCTATGAGAGAGACTTTGAGTTGCTGGTCACTATCTTTCCTATAGCATGAGAGTGAATTTGGGCTAAAATGCTTAAATCATCAATGGGACTCAGGGACCGGCCGTCTGCATAGCTAACATGTCTCTTGAGGGTGTTTTGTTGATGTGGATGGGTTTTTTGATATGTTTCTTCGATTCCATTTCATTAAGGTTACCTAGGATATTAAATCCCTTAGTAACCTCTCTCATCACATGTTTCCTCAACTGGATGGTTGGTTGGGTGGACCTTGGAGGAGGGGGTGTTACATCTCTAATTAATTTTCCCTTGGTATGACCTCCTATATCATGACATCCTTCACTTCTCTAAAAACCACATCTTGACTATACAAAACCTTATTTGTTCATGGGTTTCAAAGCTTGTAACCTTTTAAACCATCTTTATACCTAATAAAGATGCACCTTTCAAATTTACTATCCAACTTGCCCTTTTTCTCCTTTGGAACATGTACATATGCATAAGATCTAAATAACCTAAGATGTGAGATAGAGGGTTTCTTGCTAGTCCATACCTCATTTGGAGTCTTACCTTCAAACCCTAATGAAGGTGATCTATTAGAAAGTAACATGCAGTCTCCATTGCCTCTGCCCAAAATTCTTGTCCTAATTTAGCACCATTCAGCATGCTCCTTGCCTTTTCCATCAATGCCCTTTTCATCCTTTTATACATCTCCTTTTTTCTAAGGTGCATATGGGGTAGTGTTCTTTCATGTTATACCACACTTCTTACTAGACTCCACCAATAAGTTTTCTCAATGCCTTAATCTTCTTCTTTATATGACTTTCCACCAAAGCCTTAAATCCTTTAGACATGTTAAAGACTTTAGATTTCTTCCTGAGTAAATATATCCATGAGAGGTCATCTATAAATGAGATTTATTACATGGATTTACCTAGTGATGGAGCTGACATAGGTCCAAACACATCACTATGCACAAGCTCTAATATTCCTTCAGCCCTCTTAGCACCAGAGGAAAACCTAACCCGATTCTAATTCCCATATACAAAATATTCACAAAAATCAAAATATAGAGAGAAAGTAGACTTACCTTTTACCATACCATTACCATGTGGTATTTGAAGGTGTTTCTCTCCAATATGTCCATATATTTGACTCCGCATCATACTATTTTTTATAGAGACTACAAGTTTTTCTACTCCACTTGCAGGAACTACAGAACTATCACACCCATCAATAATAATATTTCTGAGTACCTTGTATAGATGTTGGATCCAAGATCTCATCATCAATACAAATTCTCCTTGAACCATCTTGCATACATATTTATTAAACATTGTTTTAACACTTGTACACCATATTTATACCACACTTCTTACTAGACTCCACCAATAAGTTTTCTCAATGCCTTAATCTTCTTCTTTATATGATTTTCCACCAAAGCCTTAAATCCTTTAGACATGTCAAAGAACTTAGATTTCTTCTTGAGTAAATATATCCATGAGAGGTCATCTATAAATGAGATTTATTACATGGATTTACCTAGTGATGGAGCTGACATAGGTCCAAACACATCACTATGCACAAGCTCTAATATTCCTTCAACCCTCTTAGCACCAAAGGAAAACCTAACCCGATTCTAATTCCCATATATAAAATATTCACAAAAATCAAAATATAGAGAGAAATTAGACTTACCTTTTACCATACCATTACCATGTGGTATTTGAAGGTGTTTCTCTCCAATATGTCCCTATCTTTGACTACACATCTGTAGGAATTTACAGGGTAAGTTCCTCAGACAGAACACCAAAGGACACCGCTCACAACCAGATCACAGATCAATACACCAATACTTTTGACGTGGTTAAAACCCTCAAAGAGGGAAATAGTCCACGGCCTAAGCCAACACGGCCACTTCAGGCAATTTATTAATAAAAGAATGAAAATTTACATATGCTTCTCTCATAGACGGATTACCCTACAAATGACCCTCCATGCTCTTTAAATAGAGATCATGGACCAATCGGGTGTTAAGCCACGGATCAAGTGTCGGTAATATCGAGGAGAGAATGAACCGTTGGATCACTACATATCATGACCGTCGGATTGTAAGTTACAAAATGTACATAGTAAAGAAACACACTATACCTAACTCTATACTAGACCAAGTTGTACTTAACTATTTCCTATTTGTCGGAATATCCTAACATCCCCCCTTAAGAACAACTTGGGATAGGATTGAAGGATTTACAAATATGACACAATAGGAGAAGGAAGGAGGTACTAGAGCCTACCCCCCCTAGTGACAACTTCCTGAACTCCAACCATAAATCGAAGTTTAGTGAACTTCACCTCTGTGAGAGCCTTTGTAAAGATGTCTGCAACTTGATAATCTGCAATATTGCACTTCAAGAACATGGTCGTGAATGAGCTTTCTAATGAAGTGCATGTGTAGTTCAATGTGTTTGCTACGTTGATGTTGAATTGGATCTTTGCATAGTTGAATGGCACTTTGATTATCACACGAAAGTGTAGTCAGATGCTTCTGCTGAAAGCCAAACTCTCCCAGGATCTGACGAAGCCACAAGGCTTCCTTACTAGCTTCTACGGCACCATGATACTATGATTCTGCTAAAGAAAGAGAAATGGCACCTTGTTTCTTGCAAGCCCATGTAATAGGTCCTGAACGAAGAGTGAACACATAACCTGCAGTAGACTTCCGATCATCAGGGTCACCAACCCAATCGGAATCAGTAAAACCAACCAATAGAGGAGATGCTTCGGCACTGTAATGAATCCCAAACTGAACTGTACCTCAAACATAACAAAGTATTCTTTTAGCTACTTTCCGATGACTTTCATGTGGGTTTTTCATAAACCGAGCAACAAGGCCAACAGCAAAGGAAAGGTCAGGACGAGTATGGGTTAGATACAAAAGTTTTCCTACAAGTTGACGATATAAGGTAGCATCAACTTCAGGAGAAGTACAAGTGACTGAAAGTTTGACTCCAAACTGAAAGGGAGAAGGGGCTGGCTTATATTCTTCCATGTGAAAATGGCGTAGAATATCACAGGCATACTAAGACTGAGAAAGGAAAATACCTTCCTGGGATTGCAAGACTTGAAGACTGATAAAATAATGTAAGTGTCCTAAGTCTGTCATTTCAAACTTCCTTTTAAGGCTAGACTTCACATGGTTTATAAGGTTGGGATCACTACCAGTCAGGATAAGATCATCAACATAAAGAAAAAGAATGATAAGAGACTTGCCCACTTTCTTGGTGTAGACAGTATTGTCAGAATGACACCTAGAGAAGCTAGATTCTAAAAGAAAGTTATCCATTTTGGCATACCAAGCTTGAGGAGCTTACTTGAGACCATAAAGGGATTTCTTAAGCCGACATACAAGGCTGGAGTCTGTTTGTATAAAGCCAATAGGTTGTTCCATATAGATTTCTTCATGCAAGTCCCCATGCAAGAAGGCGGATTTAACATCCATCTGATGGACTTCCCATTTGAAAGAAGCAGCAAGGGAAAGAACAAGGCGGATAGAGTTCATTTTGGCAACAGGGGAGAAGGTTTTAGTGAAGTCAATGCCTTCAACTTGTGAAAAACCCTTAGCAACAAGACGAGCTTTATGTTTATCAAATTTCCCGTCTGGTCCATACTTGGTTCTGTAAACCCATTTGCATCTAACAAGTTTTCATCCCTTTGGTAGAGGAACAAGATCCCATGTATCATTTGCCAATAATGAATGATATTCTTCATTCATAGCTACTTCCCAATCTGGATGGCCTGAAGCTTCTGCAAAGGTGTCAGGATCATAATTCACTGAAGCTTGAGCCAGTAAAGAGGAGGCTCTCTCAAACTGAGAACGTGTACGTCGCTGATCTGTAAGATCACCAACAAGATCACCTGCTGCATCTCGAGTAGCACGGACCCATTTTGGAAGCTGAGGAGCTGAAGGAGGATCCTGAGAAGGTGGGGGAGGATTTTCATCCTCACTTTCATCATCTGAAGAAGAAATATTTTCAAAAGTAGAAGAGATAGGGAGAGGTGGCACATCTGCCGAACTAGGCTCGCAGGCCGATATATTTTCAGTAAACTTTACATCTCTTCTAATGATAACATTTTTGGACTTAAGTGGAATAAGTCTATATCCTTTGACATCTTCAGAATATCCAACAAAAATACATTTTTCACTCTTAGGTTCTAAAGCTTTATGTTCCTCATCTAGAATATGGGCCCATGCTTCACTTCCAAAAACATGAAAGTGACTTACATCTGGTTTGATTGAGCTCCATGCTTCTTCTAGAGTGATATTATTTAAAACCTTAGTAGGAGTGCGATTTATTATGTAATTTGCACAGTTAATTGCTTCTGCCCAATAATTAAGACTAAGTCCTTTAGATTGAAGCATACAATTAGCCATTTCCTTTAAGGTGCGATTCTTCCTTTCAGCTACACCATTTTGTTGTGGAGTATATGGAACAATATGTTGCATTTGAATTCCATTCTCAGTGCAAAAGTTGATGAATGTGTTTTTAACATATTCTCCGCCATTATCAGATCTTAGCTTAAGAATTTGATGTCCAGATTGTTTTTCAACAAAGGCCTTAAAGTCCAAGAACATGTTAAATACTTCACTCTTGAGTTTTAAGAAGTATACCCAAGTGCATCTGGAGAAATCATCAATGAAAGTTAAGAAATACTTGTAGCCAGAGAATGAAGCAACTGGAAGTGGACCACATAAATCACTATGCACGAGTTGTAAAGGGGCTGAGGCGTGCCAAGAGGCACGTTTTTCAAAACTGTCCCCATGATGTTTTCCGAGTACACATCCGGAACAAACACCATCTCTGCAAGATACCATTGGAAGACCTGTCACCATATTTTCTTTACATAGATTCTGAAGAGAGCGATAGTTTAAGTGACCAAATCGCTCATGCCAAAGTTTTCTCACTTCATCATTATGAGCAGCAAATACTGAGGGAAGATTTGATGACCCAAAGTTGTGGAACTTATACAACCTTGTAGAATCATCAGCAATGCCAGTAGCTAAAATCTGTTTGGGATCTCTTAGGTCCTTAATTACAACATTGTGAGGTGAAAATTCAACGATTTTACTTTCACCTGAATGGGTTATCTGATATATAGATAGAAGGTCGCAGGATAAGGTTGGAACACATAATACATCATTAAACTGACCATTGTCTATATGAACAGTTCCAGTCCCTACAACACTAAGAGATCTATCATCACCAACATATATATTTTTGGTGTTACAATCATTTAAAGAAGAAAACATGGCTTTGTTTTTGTCCATGTGATAAGAAGCTCCAGAATCAATGAGCCACTCATGAGAATGAGAAGAGGAAGATACATTTAGTGCATAGCCAGACCGGGATGCTTGACAACCACATGCAGAAAGTGCCATTCCTAAAGATGAAGTTGAAGTTGAAGATTGCTCCAAATGGATGTTATGCTTCTTCATTGCTGCTTCCAAGGCTTCCATCTTCTTAAAGCATTTGGATTCTAAGTGGCCATCTCGATTACAAAAGTTGCAATGTCTATCAGTCTTCTTCCCTTTGTTTTTATTTGTCTTATCATTTTGTTGAAATGATTTTTCATTTTGAGGCTGAAATTGCTTAGGACCCTTGTTTGGTTTAGGACCATTCTTTTTAGGATACAACTTCTTAGGATTCTTTGGATTTGGTTGCTGCTGGGCAGCTAACGCTTTCTTAGAAGAGTTTCCAAGATGAAGAAGACCAAGGTGTAAGAGTTTTTCTTGTTCTCTTATTAAAGAATCACAAAAGGAATCAAAGGAAGGGGACTTGTAGGTTTGTCCTTGAGAAATGAAGGCTTCTCTTGTAGAATGGAAGGTGGAAACAAACACAGAATAGGCTAGTCCCAACTTAGTAAGAATGGAGTAGATAAGGCTACTATCTTCTTTCTTAACCTTAACACCTTCCAAGAGAAGTCTAAGGGTCTTGAACTTGGACAAAAAATCTGAAATGCAAGAAAAAATATTGGGGTCCAATGTAAGAAATTCATTTTCAAGTTGATGGGCTTTAAGTTCATTTTTAATTCCAAAGACTTTAGTAATTTGTTGCAGTGCTTCATCAGGAGTATCAAGTTCTGCAATATGGAATCTAAGATCTGGAGAAATAGACATCCCTATCAACCCACGTGCTTGGTCTTGCCTATTTTCCCATTTCGCTGCCTTATCTTCATCTTTCGGTTTGGTCTCTTGGCCTATGGATATTCTGTAAAGACCTTTACTTCTAAGTAAATCCATAATGTAGGACCACCATTGGAAGTAGTTAGTGCTATCAAGAATGACGTGGCATGGACTTTCCATTTTTAACAGAAACTGAAGCTGTAGATACTGAAACTAAGTGTACCAATGGAAAGATCTCGAAAAATTAGGCCGTTTAAAAAAAACGGTTCTGAAAACGGCTTCCGGATGAAGAAGTTATGGCTTTTTGAAAAAAAATTGACGAAGTCGCCGACGAAGTGCAGGAGTGTGCGGAAATGAAAAAATATTCCCCCACAAAATGGAGACTTGAACCCAATACCTCTACTCTCATAAATTAGCTTTGCACCAAGTAAGCTATACAAAAAGTTTGAGAGAGAGAGAGAGAGGGGGGGGGGTTGATGCTTTGGGTTGCGTGCTTGCTTTGAGAAAGCTCTTTTTCCCTACAGAACAAAAAACACAAAACCCAACATGGACATACAAAAAAAAACGAACCTTGTGGCTCGAAGTTAGCTTTAGCCGGAAACTAAATATTTTCCTCAATGTTTCTGATTTTCCGAGATCACACTAAGGTGCAACGGAAAAGAGCATACGCATGAGAAAAATCCTTCCTTTCTGTTTCTGATTTTCCCATGTCGCACAGAGTCGCAGGGAAAAGAGCATACGTAGAAATGAAAGGTATAGATCCGGTAATAAAAAAAGCTAAATAAACCGAAATCGAAATAAACAGAGAGAAAATAACTGTAAACTGCAAATAAACACTATATACCTCCAGATCTTAAAAATGACACAGCTAGGGCTACCAGAAACCTTTTCGCGTGAAATAAAAGGGGTTCCTCACTGGAACAGATGCTCCCAACACAGCAGAGCAGTCCTCTCAGCCTGAAAGCAGTCAGAAACAGTAGATCTAGGAAACAACAGTCGGACGCAGTTCTACCGGCTTCAGATTTGGATCACCAACGGACACGGCCCTCAAATAGCTCTGATACCATGTGGGAATTTACAGGGTAAGTTCCTCAGACAGAACACCAAAGGACACCACTCACAACCAGAGCACAGATCAATACACCAGTACTTTTGACGTGGTTAAAACCCTCAAAGAGGGAAACAGTCCACAGTCTGAGCCAACGCGGCCACTTCATGCAATTTATTAATAAAAGAATGAAAATTTACATATGCTTCTCTCATAGATGGATTACCCTACAAATGACCCTCCATGCTCTTTAAATAGAGATCATGGACCAATCGGGTGTTAAGCCATGGATCAAGTGTCGGTAATACCGAGGAGAGAATGAACCGTCGGATCACTACATATCGTGACTGTCGGATTGAAAGTTACAAAATGTACATGGTAAAGAAACACACTATACCTAACTCTATACTAGACCAAGTTGTACTTAACTATTTCCTATGTGTCGGAATATCCTAACAACATCATACTATTTCTTATAGAGACTACAAGTTTTTCTACTCCACTTGCAGGAACTACAGAACTGTCACACCCATCAATAATAATATTTCTGAGTACCTTGTATAGATTTTGGATCCAAGATCTCATCATCAATACCAATTCTCCTTGAACCATCTTGCATACATATTTATTAAACATTGTTTTAACACTTGTATCATCCATAATACTTATATAAAATAGATTTATGGCCAATCCTCTAATGTGTAGAACACCAAGGAGTGTTCTAATCCTTTCAACCATCAAATTTAGATTTACATTTACTCATCATATGATTGTGGTACTCCTTTAATCACATAGGAAGACATCACCACCACCATATTTATCATCCTCGTAGTACACCCCCTATGGGGAGTCATATGGAAGGATGCACCTGAATCAATCAACCATGCCTCATGATCTACATGTGTAGTTGAAGAAGCCAAGTACACACCCTCACCTTCACCTTAGTTGTTTTTCACCTCTGTAGAAGGAACAACATCAAATCCATTTCATTTATTAGGATTTTTGGATCTAGAATATTTCTTGTAGTGCCCTTGTTCTCTACATTTCCATCATACCTTTACAAATTTTCCTGGATATTTTGATCTACCTATAGATTTAGACATCCCACTTGAGGACTTATTTATATTCCTTCTCTAGGAGCATCCTCTTATAGACAAGACATCTCCATTTTGGCTCTCCATATTTTTCCATCTCATCTCCTCCAACAACAAGGATGAGATGACTTCATCAAATTTCAAGGTAGTTACATTACTACCTATGGAAACAACCATACTATCCCATGAGTCTAGTAGATAACATAACAGGTTAGTGAAGTTATCCTAATCTGAGACCTTAATATTCATAGAAAACAACTAACTTACCATAGTATTGAAGGCATTATGATGCTCTATCACGTAGTCTCCATCCCTCATATTCAAGTTCTATAACTTCTCCCATGGGAACAATTTATTTACCAGGGACTTACACCGATACAAAGTCCCTAACTTATCTCACAAATATTTTACTATAGCTTCTCCTAAAATATTTAGTAATATTGAATCTGAGACACATAATCATATTGTTCTCTTTACCTTTTGATCCATGTTTTTCCAATCCTATGTCAACATTGTCATTGGTTTAATACCTAGATCCATAGTGATCCATTTATCTTTATGTTGAGAAACCAAGTGCAATGTAGTTTAATGCTTAATTCCTCTTCTTCTTAATTAGTTGTGAATATTATATGTTTTCTTATTACTTCTCATGAAGCAATTATATAATTGTTCAATCATTCAAGAAAGATAGATATCACAATGAGACAAGAGACACCAAACATTAGTCTAGAATCTAGGGAAAAACCCATAAGGGGGAAAGCCGAAAATCCTTTCCTTATAGAATTAGATTGAAATGAGTGATATACAATCCAAGAGAAAGACCAAACAACTACCAAATGCCAATTCAAACCCTCCTCCAAGTCACCCTTAAACGTCAAAAGTCAACACTAGTCAAATTTTCTCCAATCTAGTCAAACTCAGAAAATTTCAGACCTGCAACTTAGGGAAAAAATTCAACCTGCAAAAAACCCAAAAAACTTTGGCCTCTTTTACAAAAATTCATCCTTCACACGTGCAAGCTAATGGAAGTCAAATATTTGGTCAACGATGTTGGATTCTTCTTGTTTTGACTTCTTTCCTTATCTCTCTTGACTCGATTTCTTTCTCCTTTGATAACTATAGAAGATAGTTCTTTTTGTGATGATGAATGAGCCTCCAAGTAGGTTGAACTTGTATTTTATATATAGTGGTCCAGGAGGGTTGAATATGTTCGACTTGGAGGGCTTAGGTCGACTTTTCCAATGAGGATTGACTTGGTCACCTTGAGGCCTTATGACTCATACTAAACATTCAAATTCTCTTTATTTTAAATGCCCAAATGGGAAATGATATAGATAAATCTTTATTTTGACTCAAAAATAAATTCCTTTTTACTCTAGCATGAAGAACATGCTTTATAAAATATTATAAATACATACATATATTATGAAGAACATACCTAGTTACAACTTCAACATTCCCGCTTGACTAGTGATATATTCATATAAGAAAGGATCCATATCTATAAGCATCATTGATGATAACATCATAATAACTAGCATTATCAAATTTAAAAGGTCTTGACAAGCAAGCTCTATCTCTCCACTAGATTAGAGGACAATGTTAGGAGGAATTCAATATGACACCACACTTGCCACTCTGAGGCGCATAATCGACCTAGGTTCACCAAATTATGTCCTCCATAGGACCATTTCCTACTTGTCACAAGGAAATGTCATTCCACTAGACCATTCTTTCAGCGGGTCAATGTACTTGAGTTAATGTGTTCATTCAAATCAATCACAATCTCAAGAATGTTTGTCTAAGATGCTTATCCAATCCATCAATCTCCATATCCATGTCCAAGTACATGAATTATGGTTGTTAGTCCTATCCATAATACATGGCACAAGTATAAATAGGTGTTCATCCTCACTACATCTCAATATGGGAGGACTTATCCTCAATTTCAAGCTTATATTAAAAATGCTCATAATTTCCCTTAGAAAGGGTTTTTGTCAAAATGTCAGCTACCTATTCATCAATGGAGATATATTGTAGCTTCATAGATATATACTACACCATGTTTCAAATATATTGGTACTTACTCATAATATGCTTTGGCCTTGCATGAATTTGTCAACTTTGTGTAATTTTGATTATCACAAAGTATTATGATCACATCCAACATGCCTTCAAACAAATCAACAAGTAATTTATTAATCCAAATAAATTCATGGTTAACTTCACTAGAAGCCATATATTCAGATTTAGTAGTGCTTAGTACAACATAATGATGTTTTATACCCATCCAAGAAATCATAACAGATCCAAAACAAAAACAATATATAATAGTACTTTTCCCATCATCAACACTACTAGCCCAAATAGAATGGAATCTCTTTTCCTGCAACATATCTCAAAAAATTATGTATGGTACCATGGATATATCTCAAGATGTGTTTTTCAGCTACCTAATGATCATGTTTGGGTTCCATCTGAATCTGACTCAAAATATTTACAACAAAGCATATGTCCGGTTAGGTGTTCACTAAATACATCAGAGAACCAACTAGTTTCCAATACAATGATTGATCAATAAGATTTGAATCCAAACTTCTCATATTCTTCAAACTGGATATCATTGGAGTTTCCATTGGCTCATAGCCCATCATCTTGAATTTTTGTAGGATCTTGATCACATATTTTCCTTGGAAAATAAATATTTTTCTAGGTTTCTACCAAACCTCAACTCCAAAGTAAATTTTCATTAATCTAAGATCCTTCATGTCAAATTATACTATTATTTCCTTCTTACATTCAAGAATAATATGCTCTACACTTGTTATTAATAGGTCATCCACATATAGAAATATGATCACTAGTTCATTCTTTATTACGTTTATGTAGATATTCGAGTTTGCAACAATTCTAACAAAACCAAGCCTTGTCAAATAGGCAAGCATACCATTATTTAGGAGCTTTTTATAAACCATATAAATATTTCTTTAATCTGTAGACATGAGATTCCTTCCCATGGACCTCAAATCCTTAAGGTTGTTCTATGTATACTTCTTCATCAAATGTGCCATTAGGAAAAATGGTTTTCATGTGCATTTGATGTATATTCCATCCCATAGAAGTTGAATAGAAATAAGAGTTCCAATTGTTGTGTACTTCACTGTAGGAGAAAAAGTTTCATCATAAGAAATTATCTCTTACTGTGACAATTCTCTAGCCACAAATTTATCCATTTATTATCAATACTTTCATCAACTATATGTTTGATCTTATACACCCATTTTGAAGTCATAATTTGTTTTCCTTTTGTTCTTGGAGCGATTTCTCAAACAATATTCTTCATTATTGAGTGATATTCTTCCATCATTGCATTATTCCATACTTGTTGTTCAACAACCATTTCATAAGTAGTAGAGGGTTTTGATTCAATGATATTTTTCATATATGGTGCATAACCATAATACCTTTTGGGTCTCTTATTTTCTTTCAATGTACCACTTGGATCTACATGTCCTTAAAATTCTTGTAATGTTGTTCTAATTCAAGTAGGTCTCTTTCTAGTTTTTGGAATGACGAAAGGGTCCACAGGTTTTCTCGATCCTTCAAGTTCTTCATGATGATCAATTAAGGGTTTTGGAGAATCAAATGGTTTTGGATTATCTTTATTAGAAAAGAAAAATCCTTTTTCTTCATCAAAATCAATGTGAATACCCTTGGAATTTTTGTATGCGATGATTTCATCCGAATGTGGCATCTCTACTTACTTGAATTTGATGGTGGCCATTGATGTATATTTTGTATGATTCAGATAAATTATTTTAACCAAATACGATTGTTCTAATACTTGTGGGATCGAAATTATTTCTTTTTCTCTTAGAAATGTGAATATAGACTGGACATCCAAAGAATATGAGATGATGAACATTAGGTTTCTTACTAGTAAAAGCTTCTTCCAAAGTTATGTCACCAAGAATTTTGTGAGGGCTTCTATTTTGTATGTATATTATAGGCATGGAGGTCTCTCCATGTAGGAATTTGGGAAGATCTTGATCATGTAACATGGCTCTTACACATTCTTCAATGGATCAATTTTTTCTTTTTGTTACACCCTTTTTTTGAGGATTATAGGGAAATATTAGCTCCCTTTTAATCCCAACTTCCAATATAAAAGGATCCAAGCTATTTAGATGTATATTCACCTCCATTGTCAAATCTTAAGGTTTCTATCTTCTTTTTTTTCATGTTCTCAACTTTGGTCCCTAATTCTTGGAACTTATCGAACACTTCACCTTTAGAATTTAAGAAATAGATCCAAGTCTTTTTAGAATAGTCATTAATAAATGTTATGTGGTATAAATGACCACCAATTTATTTTTCAGACATTGGAATACACACATCAAAATGTATTAGGTCCAATTTTTTTTTGGATCTTGAGACACTGTTAGGAAGACTTCTTCACATTTTTTCCAAAGGAGCACCTTTTACAAACTCCTTCATGATCTTCTTTCAGCTTGGGCATACCTGTAACCATTTGAATTTGTTAAACACACACATGGCAGCAACAAATATGAAATATAAAACATAAGAATACATTTTTATTAACAACTGATATACATTTATAGTACATGGTTTGACTGTTGGGTTTCACATCCTAAGGTCTCTTGGACTTCCTTTTGTCTATTCAAATTCCACACTAACCCATTGAGGATTAGGAGTCCAACATTCCCCACCTTAATCCGAAGGGTTATGTATGAGTCCAAGAAGAGAGTTGTAATACAAAATGTGCAAAAATGCATGGCAGAACTAGGTTGAATGTGCTCTCTGAAATGTTGGTATAAAGGGTGGTGGTTTAAGGATGACCAGCAATGCTGCAACGCTTAGTGCAGTTCCCGGAACTCATCCAAAACTGGCAAGAAGTTGAAGTCTTCTGCTAGAGGAAGTGCTCCTATTGTTTTGAAGAGGGAAACCTTCAAACATGAAAGGGAGGTCTAACCCCGCATAAAAGGGAGAAATTCAACCTAAAAAGGGAAGTCTCAACCTGTGATGGTTTAAGGATGACCAACAACTCTGGAATGCTTAATCCAATTCTTGGAACTCTTCCAAATCTGGTAGGAAGATGAAGTCTTCTGCTAGAGGAAGTGTCCCCAATTTTGTTCCTAGAATTCTTCCGAAACTGGCAAGAAGATGAAGTCTTTTGCTAGCGGAAGTGTCCCAGATTACCAACTGAAGGCATGCTCAGGGGCATCTTTGTCTCTGGCTACAACTCTGAAACTGGTGTGGCAGGTTGTGGCTCAGGCTTGCTTGATGTGACTTTGAAGCTTGTAGATGACCATCATTTCCCCCCATGTCAGATACAAGGTGAGATGATGGAGAAAACTCAACTACAAGACTGTTCAATACTCTGGAACAAGTTCTGACATGTGATTGAAATATCTTCTTGGCTGTTGATGCCCATTGCCAAGAAGTGATCCATCCAAGATAAATCTTTGTTCATGCAGAACGTTTGTTTCTGAAGCATCTGTGTGAAGAATGGTTGGTTTTATGACAGTGCTTACATGGATGAAGATCAAAACAGTGATCTTTCAAATGGAAAACTCCGCCACAGTGTTGGAATTTCATAATCTGTTTTTGTTGTTGTTGCTGTGGAAGAGGGGCAGAATCTAGAACAGCTGGAGGTGAACTGTCATGAAGGAATCTGGCACTCTGAAACTGAATGGACTTTGAGTAGTCTGGAATATGAAAGGACAAGTCCTTCTCATATCCAAGACTGGTTCTGTGCTTGTTGTGGACAAGATGCTCCCAAGGTCTAATGATGGGCTTGGGAAGTGTAGACTGAGTTTCTGCATTTGCATGTACAACTACTGCTTTATTGGGTACTAAATCTAAACCAACTGTAAAATTATTAACTTGCTTCTGTTGGGTTGCAGTCTCAATGTTCTGAGCAGAAACATGTTCATAATGACTCTGTTTTAATTCTTCTTGCTGTAGTTGAGATTCGAGCTGCAAAAAATCAATTTTCTCTTATGCATTTTGTATATTTTTAATGTATCATGAGTGGTAGACAATATCAGAGTTTTGAGGAGCTCTAATACTTCATTGGTTCTGGCCATTTTTTTTTCTTCAATGTTAGAATTACACCTTAAAAAGCTGAACACAACTACTACCCAATGCAGAAAATTAATATCACTCATAGTACATAGTAATATCCTTTATAAATGTGTAGCAAATGATCAGTGTGCAACCAGCAAGCACCAATTACAATCCATTACATAAAAATAAGAGTTTACTCATGACCAACAGCGAAAACTTTCTCCACAAAACATTACTTTTATTTGTCAAAACAATCACAGCCTTTATACAGCCCACCAAACTCTTATGCAACAGTCAAATCAAGGAATCAATAAATATATATGTAGATAAAAAACTATAGTGAGTTTTAAATACAATGCCACAACTCGGGCAGCAACAACTACAAACTTGCTTAGATCCCTCAAATACTCCTTCAATTTCGAAGCGGAAATGATGGCTATCAAAACTTCAACAACAACTATAGCATCACATAACACTCAATCATGTGCAACATATGTTTTCCATACACAGGTCTTCAAAAACTCAATGCACAGTGAACAATTTCTGTCTTAGTCCACTCATCGGCTTATTGAGTTGTTGCACATATATATAACGTAGAGGTTCAAAATTGAGAATGCACAAACACTTTATAATTCATCTTTGCTTGTGGGTAAACTAGGAAACCAATTAAAAATTCAATTCATATATCATGAATAACTCAATGTTTCACCACACACTAAAAATAAACCAATGCATTGAGGCTCAACGTTGCAGTAATTACAGTGGAGATGATGACCAGAACATTCCAAATACTTTGTCTTCAAACTTTGACTAGGTGAAATTCCTTTTTTTCTTAAATCATTGCAAAGAATGTTCAAGATTTCATTCCATCGAACACAGATAAATGAATAAACCAATATATATATATATATATATATATATATATATATATATATATATATATTAGACGTTGGTTGCCACACATCTTACTGTTGGGTGTGGAGCCTGATTATCTTCTATACTACCGGCATATTGGACCCCAGTTCAAAATGGGGCGGCAACGCCGCCCGTAAAATAATCGCTGCCGTGGCCGAAGCTAAAAACAGCTGTAAAATTTCCTTGTAAAAGTATAGGAATTTCTAGTCAATCTGGGCCGTTCATTAGGCGGATGATCTGACGGTAGAACTTATGTTTAGTTTAGGGTTTTTTGCCCTAGAAGGCAACCCCTCTCTTTATATGAGGGCATTGTATTTGAGGCTGTGAGATAGATGTGTATTCGGTGAGCGAGAAACATAGAGGTGAGACTGTGAGAGAAAACAGAGGATATTACAGCGGTTTTGCTGTAGGTTGTATCTCTTCATTTTGCTGGATAATAGAAAGGAAGGACTGGCTGTTCGGGGTGGACGTAGCCCAAACTGGGTGAACCACGTATATCTGTGTCTCTCTTGTTTTGTGCGTTTTCTGTGTTTATATTTCTGCAATATTTTATGTGTTCCATTGCTCCATAATATATAATTTTCTAACAACTGGTATCAGAGCCGAAGGTCTGTTTGGCTGATAAACTCGCAGGAAAGAAGGGTTCCTAGTTCGAGTGGGAGAAATGGCAGAAGATGGTAAGTTTAGGGTCGAGAAATTTAACGGCCAAAACTTCTCGCTGTGGAAGATGCAGATGGAAGATTATCTGTATCAGAAAGATCTATACCTACCATTGGGCGGAAAAACAAAGATGCCGACGGGTATGAAAGACGAAGAATGGAACCTTCTTGATAGAAAGGCACTCGGAACAATACGGTTGTGCCTTGCTGCGTCAGTCGCCTTCAACATTTCGAAGGAAACTACGACAGAGGGTTTGATGCAGACGTTGTCGAAACTATATGAAAAACCCTCGGCCTCAAACAAGGTATTTCTTATGAAACGGTTATTTAATATGAATATGTCGGAAGGTGGATCTGTTGCAAACCATTTAAATGATTTTAATACAGTTACAAGTCAGTTAAGTTCTGTACGGGTAAACTTTGATGATGAAGTTAGAGCTCTGTTATTCTTGTGCTCATTACCAGAAAGTTGGAATGGTTTGGTAATGGCCATTAGTAACTCCGTTTCTGGATCTAGTACTTTAAAGTTTGATGATGTTGTCGGTGCTATCCTTAGCGAGGAAATGCATCGGAAAAGCTCTGGTGAGACATCGGGAAATGCTTTGAGTTCAGAGTCTAGAGAAAGAAAAATGGAAAGAGGAAAGAGCTCAGGATATCGCAGTAAATCAAGGAAAGGCAGATCCAAGTCTAGATCGGGGATAGTGTGCTGGAAATGTGGAAAGAAAGGACACCTGAAGAAAGACAGTAGATCTCGAAAGGGAAAAGAAGGAGATGCAAAGTAAGAAAACAATAATGAAGCAAATGTGACAGGTGAGGTGTTACAAGATGCTTTGATTCTTTCTTTCGAAAATATTACTGATTCCTGGGTGGTAGATTCAGGGGCTTCATTCCATGCCACACCTGATAAGAAATACTTTCATGACTATGTTCAAGGAGATTTTGGACAAGTTCGTCTGGGTGATGATAAACCCTGTAAAATCGTTGGAATGGGTAAGGTTCTTGTAAAACAGCAGAATGGAAACCAATGGCTACTAAACGAGGTAAGGCATGTTCCAGATCTAAAGAAAAATCTGATTTCAACAGGGCAGTTAGGCAGTGAAGGTTGTGTGACAACTTTCACAGATAAAGCTTGGAAGGTCACAAAAGGAGCCCTGGTAATAGCAAAAGGTGAAAAGGTTGGTACATTGTATTTATGCAATGGTATTTCTAACTCTGTTAATGCTTTAACTTCCAAAGGAGCAGATGCAACATTATGGCATCATAGGCTCGGACACATGAGTGAAAAGGGGATGAAGATTCTTCACTCAAGGAATTTGTTGTCAGGTTTGAAGAATGTTGATTTGGACTTTTGTGAAAATTGCATTTATGGAAAACAAAAGAGAGTCAATTTTCTCAGAGTTGGGAAAGAAAAGAAGAATGAAAAATTAGAGCTTGTGCATACAGATGTATGGGGACCTGCTCAGGTATCATCTCTCGGTGGCTCTCATTATTATGTTACTTTTATTGATGATGCAACTAGAAAAACTTGGATTTATTGTATTAAGAATAAATCTGATGTATTTGATACTTTCAAGAAATGGAAAGCTTTGGTTGAGATTGAGACAGGAAAGAAATTGAAGTGTCTTAGATCAGACAATGGAGGTGAATATTACAGCAAAGAGTTTGATAGGTACTGTTCAGAGCATGGAATTCGCAGAGAGAAGACAGTTCCAAGAACACCACAAGAAAATGGTGTGTCAGAAAGGATGAACAGAACAATCATGGAGTGTGCAAGGTGCATGAGATTGCATGCAGGATTGCCTTTACAGTTTTGGGCAGATGCTGTAGATACTACTGTTTATCTGATAAACAGAGGGCCTTCAAGTTCCTTGGATGGTGGTGTTCCAGAGGAAGCACGGACAGGTAAAAAGGTAAACTACTCTATTTTAAAGCCTTTTGGTTGTGAGGCCTTTGTCCATATTGATAAAGAAAATAGAACAAAGCTTGAGGCAAAGTCAAAGAAATGTACCTTTATTGGATATGGTGTTAATGATTTTGGTTATCGCTTATATGATTACGAAAATCACAAAATCATTAGGAGTAGAGATGTAATATTCAATGAAAAGGTCTTGTATAAGAATCAGTTGCAGGAAAAGAAACAGGAAAAGGAAAACAAGGAATACGCAGTTTTTGATGAAATCACTTAAAAAGTAAAGGTGCCTGAAAATAATAATAATCAACAACCACAACAACAGCAACCACCACAACAACGACAGGCACCCGAAACACCTGAAAGTGGTGTTAGAAGATCTACCAGGATAGTTAGACCCCTTGAACGATACTCTCCTTCATTATATTATTTATTGCTGACTGATTCCGGTGAACCCAAATGTTATGAAGAAGCAATGCAGGTTGAAAGTAGGAAGGAGTGGGAGGTAGCCATGGAAGAAGAGATGGACTCCTTAATGCATAACCAGACTTGGGATTTAGTCAGGTTGCCTGTAGGAAAAACTACATTGAAGAATAAATGGGTTTACAGGCTGAAGGAAGAAGATGGAGGAAAACAGAGGTATAAAGCTAGACTTGTGGTGAAGGGGTTTGCACAGAAGAAAGGTATTGATTTTGATGAAATATTTTCTCCTGTTGTTAAAATGACTTCAATCAGAACTATTTTAAGTCTTGTAGCAGCTGAAGATTTGCATCTTGAGCAGTTAGATGTAAAGACAGCCTTTCTCCATGGGGATTTGAAGGAAGAGATATATATGTAGCAGCCACAAGGATATGAGGTGAAAGGGAAGGAGAAACTAGTGTGCAGGTTGAAGAAGAGCTTGTATGGCTTAAAACAGGCTCCAAGGTAGTGGTATCTAAAATTTGACAAGTTTATGTCTGAACAAGGTTATACTAGATGTCACTCTGATCATTTTGTTTATCTGAAAAAGCAAAATGATGGCATCTATATTATATTGTTATTGTATGTAGATGACATGCTTGTTGCAGGATCTAACATGCAGGAAATAAATGTGCTCAAAAGAAAATTGGCAAATTCATTTGCAATGAAGGATTTGGGTGCTGCAAAACAAATCCTTGGTATGAGAATAACTAGAGACAAGAAAAATAGAAAATTAACATTGTCTCAGAATGAGTACATACAAAAGGTGTTGAAAAGATTCAACATGCAAAATGCAAAACCAGTTAGTACACCTTTTGCTAGCCATTTCAAACTTAGCAAAGAAATGTGCCCAAAGACCCAAGAAGACATGGATTATATGTCTAAAGTTCCATATGCATCAGCGGTTGGAAGTTTAATGTATGCAATGGTCTGCACAAGGCCTGATATTGCACATGCAGTGGGAGTTGTAAGCAGGTACATGAACAATCCAGGAAAGGAACATTGGATGGCAGTGAAATGGATTCTCAGATATTTGAGAGGTACCACAAATCAGGCATTATGCTTTGGTGGTTCAAACATATCCCTACAAGGATATGCTGATGCAGATATGGCAGGTGACAGAGATAATAGGAGGAGCACTACAGGATATGTATTTACTGTCGGAGGAACAACTGTCAGTTGGGTTTCAAAAATCCAAAGTGTTGTTGCACTTTCAACAACAGAAGCAGAGTATGTTGCTGCTATAGAGGCTAGTAAAGAAATGATTTGGTTACAAAGGTTTATGGGTGAATTGGGTAAGGAGCATGATATGGGCACGTTATACAGTGATAGTCAAAGTGCCATTCATCTTGCAAAGAACTCAGCATTTCATTCCAGGACAAAACACATACAACTCAAGTACCATTTCATACGATCAGTGTTGGAAGATGGAGAGTTGAAGCTGGAAAAGATACACACTAGCCAGAACCCTGCAGATATGCTAACAAAAGTTGTAACCACGGAGAAACTGAGAATATGCTCAGTTTCAGTTGGTCTTCAAGGATGACGATGAAGATGAGAAACAGCCAGGTCTAAAGAGGAGTCATTGTCCAGCAAATGGAGCAGCGGTGGAGTTGCTACAATCAGTCTCCAAGTGGGAGATTGTTGGGTGTGGAGCCTGATTATCTTCTATAGTACCGGCATATTGGACCCCAGTTCAAAATGGGGCGGCAACGCCGCCCGTAAAATAATCACTGCCGTGGCCGAAGCTAAAAACAGCTGTAAAATTGCCTTGTAAAAGTATAGTAATTTCTAGTCAATCTGGGCCGTTCATTAGGCGGATGATCTGACGGTAGAACTTATGTTTAGTTTAGGGTTTTTTGCCCTAGAAGGCAACCCCTCTCTTTATATGAGGGCATTGTATTTGAGGCTGTGAGATAGATGTGTATTCGGTGAGCGAGAAACATAGAGGTGAGACTGTGAGAGAAAACAGAGGATATTACAGCGGTTTTGCTGTAGGTTGTATCTCTTCATTTTGCTGGATAATAGAAAGGAAGGACTGGCTGATCGGGGTGGACGTAGCCCAAACTGGGTGAACCACGTATATCTGTGTCTCTCTTGTTTTGTGCGTTTTCTGTGTTTATATTTCTGCAATATTTTATGTGTTCCATTGCTCCGTAATATATAATTTTCTAACACTTACTTCAATCAAAGAATATACTTCCATGAGAAACAACCCTCAAAAATTTGAAGTCGCATTGTAACTCATAAAATAGCCCCAAATTTCTTCATTTTGTCGGGAATTTCAATAGTCGAACCCAAACTCACCGAAAAGAAGTTTAGTTTTCCAACTCCAACGGAAGGTAGTAACATGGTTTTTGTAAAGGGCGAATCTCGTTTCTCAATCGAAATTTCGACAGGGCTTGTTATATTTTTAGTTTCTGGTCATAGGCATAAGAAGGGAAGAGATTTCTATTGATCCATATAAATGAGTACTGTATGTTTGTTTGCAAAGGCATTAAAAAAAGATGAGGACCACTCTAGAGAAAAGATCCAGGAAGAATATAGATATATAGGCAATATAAATATAAGACGTAGCATGTAATATGACCAACCACATATGGATGAAGAGTATGTGTATACCAGCTATATATTAGTGCGGACCTTGAGCAGTTGTATATCGTGTGGAGTATGGGATAAACCCCATGACCATAGTCAATGCAGTAGAGAGGTAATACAAGCCCATTCAAAACTGTAACACACTAGCAGCCACACCAGCATATCTCATCGCTTCTACCCGTGATCTATATTTAATTAAGAGAAAACGCAGTGAAGGAAAATAGTGACAGCTGCATCAAGCATCACAAACACTGCAAGAATGTATCAACTGCATCAATTATAGAGAACAGGTCGACGGGGAAGCTGTTGCAATTTTTGTCCAGAACCCTAGGAGTGCATCAGGCAAACAATATCACTCAACACAGAATATGTATTGACCTCCAGGAATAGTGTTCAACAGTCCTGCCATACACAACATGCAAGTTCATAGTCATACGCATCATACAAAATCCATATGCATCATACATACTAGTCATGAGTTTTGTTTTTCACTCATGCTTGAACCACAACCGAAAAATATGCTCTGAAACATAACTTGCCAATCGATTTCTCAATGCACATTCTTATTACAACAGTCATTCAACATATTTGAGTCCTTCAATAGAAAAATATGGTCAAACAGAAACCACTTTCCATCCTCCAGGATGAAAACACTGAGATCAACAGAGGTAAAAGCATTGTTACCAAATCTGTTGGTCCTCAAGGCATTCAACACCTAGAAAGAAAGAAGAGGAGGAAACTGAGCACTTTTGGAATTAATGATGGATTGAATGAATGAATGGCAGTGATTCAGAAGTTTTTCAAGGCAGAGGCATGGCAAGACTAGCACAAGTCAAAATATATGGAATATGGCAGACAATGTATGCACAGAAGCTATGCAGTGGGTAACACAGAGTGCAGAATGGCCCAGACAATAATGATGGCAGACAGAGAGCGCAATAGACAAACTCCACAGAAGCAGCTAAAGGGTGGATGCGGCAACGAAATGTGGTAATTATAGGATTGTCAAATGTTCTTCAGAAATGGGGGCCATTTCTGGCATCAAACACTCAAAGCTCGTCAGAATCTTTGACAAAACCATCCACTGGTGCAAATGCCATGAATAGTCCTTATAATTCCAAGTGCTCAAGGCAACCTAAATGATAGGTCAGTATTCATAGGAAAATAATGGCTCATTATAATGACTCAAAATGGAGCAGGACCAGCAATCGCCTGCTCTGATACCATGTTAAACACACACATGGTAGCAACAAATATGAAAGATAAAACATTAGAATACATTTTTATTAACAACTGATATACATTTATAGTACATGGTTTGACCGTTGGGTTTCACATCCCAAGGTCTCTTGGACTTCCTTTTGTCTATTTGGCTTCCACACTAACCCATTGAGGATTAGGTGTCTAACAAAATCAAGGATGGATTTATTTTGTAATGAAGATGGCCATATCTTCCATGCCATAATTTGCATGTATTGATTTCACATTGTACTAAATCTTGAGGAGGAGGAGTTAGAAGTCTATACAACCTTCCCTCATGAATCCAAATAGTCCTAGCATTTTCTATACTAGATCCCTTAGCCCAAACAACCACTTTTCCATTAATAAATGTTATCATGTCTCCTTTATATTATAAACATGAAATATAATTAAATTATTTTCCAAACCTGGAACACAGAGGATGTTGTTGAGATGAATGTTCCCACTAGATTCCAACTCGATGGAGGTAGATCCAATGCCTTTAACTGGATAGTTTTTTTACCTCCATTTTCAACCTTGTGTGAGGAACTTCCTTTTGATAGAATGTTGAGATATTCACGTTAAACTATCATATGCCTTGAAGCACCACTATTAATTACCCATGTGTTGTCATCTTTGATTGGACTTGTAAGATCAAAGTATTGGCATTCATCCTTGACTTATTTGGATATAGATAATTTTAAAACAAAGATGGTGACATATCCTTTGATGGATTCAGCGAGAATCCTTACAGTATTGAGACCTTATTTTATATACTTGGCAATTGGAAGAGAGAGTGTGTGATGCTACAAAGATATCTTCAATCAAGAGCACCAACAAACTGTGATCTTCAACCTTAGCTTTAAAACGATGTTGGAAAACCAAGTGCAATGTAGTTTAACACTTACTTCCTCTTCTTGAAAATTACTTGTGAATATTAGCTGTCATTTTATTAATTATTATTCCTTCTTCATAAATAAATTATACAATTGTTCAATCCTTTAGGAAAGATAGAGATCACAATAATACAAGAGACACCAAAAATTAGGCTAGCAGTCAGGGAAAAACCCACAACAAAGAAACCAAACAATATTTTCCTTATAGAAATGTATCAAAACGAGAGATATATATTCCAAGACCATGAAAAAACATTAAAATAATGCAAATTCAAAACCTCCTCCAAGTCACGCTCGAAATTCAAAATTCAATGTTGGCCAAATCTGCTCCAATTTGGTCAATCTCAGAAAATTTTAGAACCAGAACTTAGGGCTAATTTTGGCCTACAAAAACCCCAAAAAACTTTAGCCTCTTATACATAAATTCACCCTCACACATGCAAGATGAGGGAAGTCAAATATTCGGTCAAATATGTTATATTCTTCTTGTTTTGACTTATTTTTTTCTCTCCATTGACTCAACCACTTTCTCCTTTGCTAATTGTAGATGATACTTCTTGTTGTGATGATTAATGATATTCTAATTAGGTTGAACTTGTCTTTTATATATAGTTTTCGTCGAGGGTCAGATAGGTGCCACTTGGAGGGCTTAGGCAAACTTGTCCAATGAGGGCCGAATTGGTCATCTTGAGGCCTTATGACTCATACTAAAAATTAAAATTCTATTTCTTTTAAATCTCGAAATGGGACATGATATAAATAAATTTTATTTTGACTCAAAAATAAATTCTTTTTGACTTTAGCATGAAGAACACGCTTTACAAAATATAATAAATAAATATATCAATGATAAATAAATATATTACGAAGGTCGAACCTAGTTACAACTTGAACACTTTATCCACCAATGATCCTCCATCTTGAGCTTTCACTACTCAAAACTTTTTTGTTCAAATTTCTTGATCTCTACCTTTCCATTGTTTTCCATTTCCTTTCACCACAACAATTGATCCCACATATCTCCCACTATAACAGGGTCTACCACATGCCTGAGAAAAAAACCCATTAGCTTCAAAGGCATCACCTTGAAGCCAAAATTGCTCTGATACCAAATGAAGGTTTTAACCCTGTACAGATAATACCTGCAAATGAATTCTTAAAAAAAACATAAAATATACGCAAATATTTTTTCTCTTGGAACCCAAAACCAGAAGGAATAGATTGATTTTACATTATATTCATTTCAATGTTACAATACATTATATACATGTTGAATCATTCATAAAAACCCAATCAATTTACCCAATATTAGAAAGTAATTATAGTTCCTTTGACCATATATACAAAACCATGCCTAAAACCATGGGTGTGTCTACCCAATTTGTTTTCCCCGGGGTGCTACCTCGAAGCCCATGCAGTGGAGTTACCGCTCCCCTATCACCCCCTACCAAACCTAGCACAATGTATCACAAATGGGGTAATTCATGAAAAAAATATGAAAAATATGTAATGTTTAACATCATAGCATCAATGCTCACATCCCAACATTATATGTTCTTAATTACATTAGAAAATTTTAGGATATTAAAGGGGTGTCACTATCCCCTCCCCTTTTAAGGAACATCATCCTTAGTGTTGTACTATTTTTAGAACCACTCTATGTAGAAGAAGGGACATGCCACTTTCATATCAACAAAATTTTTTATGTCTTTAGTTGCCACTTCAAACAATTTCATTCTTTTTTCATGGTCTAGTTACTTCTAGACCTTCTTGCACTCCAACACATTCTTGCATAGATGTTTGTTGCTTCAAAAGGCTTCCATCGGGAGAAATTTAAACTCATTATTCTCTTTGATGCACCCAATGCATTCAATGTAGTATGTACATGAATCTTCAAATTTCCCCTTCCTTATAATAACACACCTTCCAAGTTTAGGTAGCCCCTTCTCTACCTCAGTCCTTCAAGAAAACCATTCCTTGGTAAGGCTTCTTTGCATATGTAGAGTCTCGAAAATTATGGAGTTTTAACGCCAATGAATATCTCTATATTTCTCTAAATAACAAAACATATTTGTCATCACATAAGTTATAGTGATCAATGTATGTCATAGGGTTTCAATGTCACCACCATGGCCTTATACCTAGGATTTTTAGCTTCACAACCATCATTTATCCTTCTTGGATAGATCATCATATAACTTGTATCACAAGAATATAGTTTCAATGATATTAATCATAATAATTTAAATAAAATAATATTCCTTTTTATTTTCTTTTCTTTTCTTTTCCAAACTTGCTTCATATATGAATCTGATTTCATAAATATGAGATTCTTCTCATAATGTTTGAGTCTTGCATACAATATCACTCAGCCTTCATTATCATAACCAAGTCCATTTCTATTCCAATCTATACTTTCAGTCACCAAACAATGGTAAGTCTTCATACATGAAATATTTTATTTTCAATATTTATAGCATCCCCTCATGTGATCTTAGAATTATTATATAGATAATAATTTAATCACTTTTATTTGATTTTAAAATAACTTGAAATGAAGTTGTCTATTGTAGAGGATGAAATATGCTCCAAATTTTGGCCTGCATCCAATTTGAGAGCCTTCCTTGGTTTTTCCCTTGATGTTTTCAAATCCTCGAAATCATCCCATGAGCTCGTATCGAGTCTTTACACCCTCTTTTCTTGACCATTCACCGGTCGTCTTTTAGCATGTTGGTTGAAATGCCATCCTTGTAGTCTTGTTTTGATTATGTTCAAGGTCCATCTTCATGTGTACAAGTTGTGTTCTCTATGTAAGCATTTGTCGCACTCAAACACAAAGTTGTATGAAATGTCATGCAAATGTCATTGCAGTCATTCAACAATCTATCTTAAGTGTTGTGCTTGTCACTCACACCCTTTGTTTAGTCACATTGAGCATATGTTGTCATGTTGGTTCGAGGTGTCTTGTCGTCAAGTCATGTTGAGTGTGTGTTTGCAAGGTCATGCACACACGAACTCACTTGCTCACACACTTAACCATTTTTCCAAATATATTTCAACTGATCACCCTTCATCAGTTGGGCCTCCACTAAGCTACACTGCATAGTCTCAGCCCTGAGTGACCAAGTACTGCTACCCTGAATTGCACAAATCTTGAGGTTTCCTCCCAGGAAGTCTGCACTACACAATCCGGGAATTGAACTAGGTAATTTTCACCCAAAACAATGCAAAAGTTTCCCAAGAAGCTATCTCAATTTGCACTACTCGCAAGCCTATCCGTCAACCCTCCTGCTGGTCAACCGAAGAATTTGATTGGGCAGTGACCCTGGTATTTACTCCTAATTGCACAGAAGATGTCTACATGCTTGCCTCTGTTGACTGAAGAAATTTCATAGAAAAGAGGGGTAGGCTCCTACTTCTTATCACTGCATTATCTCTAAAAATTATGTAGTTTTGTCAGTCAGTCCCCCTGCTAGCCATCATGCTTCTCCTCCTAAAAATTACATAGTTTTCTTCGATTGTCCACCAACTTCTCAACGCCCCGCTCAGCCTAGAAAATGCACCAACATGTCTTTCATGAATTCCTCCCATTTCTGCACAGTTTTTGCCAACAAGCTCCTACATCCTTCTCCTAGCCTCCCCTGAAAACTACGCAGTTCTCACTGCCATTGCTCCCTGTTTCTTGCACTACCTTGTCAGAAAAATTGCACAGTTCTACCTCCTAGTGGAGCCAAATCCCATAGAATGTCACTTCTATCCCAGACTTCTCAATCCATCCTCTTAGTGACCTCTGTGCATTTTTTCTTGAGAGTGCTCTGGAGCCCCACATCCCAACCTGAAATGTGCTCTATGTAGTTTTAGATCCACGTCCTCTCTCCCGGTCACCTACATCAAAAAACAAAAGATGATGTGTCATGGTAGACTAGGGGATTTCTGGATTTGATGCCATCTCATCATGAGTGATTGTAGATATAGTTACAGGGATGAGACATGGTGCGACGATAATCATGAGGAACAAGGAGCGCATCATAGGAGGCTTGTTCATGAATGGATGAATACATGAAGCATGCCAAGTACTAGAAAATGAGATACATGCACATGCAACATCAAGTGAACTCCAAGACCATCGAAGACCCCACACACCTTGCCATGCAGAGGTGAAGTTATGATACACCAAGAGCACACTCATCATTTAGTAGCACTACAACTTGACATGGACACCACCATCACCATGAACATACCAGCATTATCACATCGAGTCATGTCATGAGTTGTCTCGACCACATCACTACTGTGGGCCAAACTGTTGTAATCAATGTAATGTAACGTGGAAGTCTAGGAGACCCACATACAAAGTCGAAGAGTCACATGTCAGTTGAAGAGCCTCATAAGTAAAAAAGTCCTGAGGGAAGTCAAAGAGTCACAATAGTCAAGTTCACCCTTGACTATATATACCCCTCATTTGTACATGAAAAGCACTTTTCCCCTTGGCTCCTCCCACATAGCCTTGAAGTCTGTAGTCTTTTCTTTGAGGAGCGACCAATGGCTCCAACGCCCTACTTTTGGGGTTAGTGATGTATGGTGTATGGATGTGTCTTGCAACTTTCACTTAATTCAGAAGCCTATTAATAGGCCAGCATGTTTTCACACATGTATTTTATTTATTTGTAAGACTATTCTTTGGATGCTTGTAATGCATGTTGCTTTAAACTCTATTAAGACAATTGAATTATTTTGGTTGTTTGAGTGCATATGCTATTAGAAATGTATTGTATCAGTTTTTAACATTGTCTCACCCATGTGGACTACTCCGCCAAACACTCAACAAATTCATCCTTGTAAACTTGTTAAATGACCATCGCACTCATGTGGAATATTCAGTTGGGTGTTGTACGTCCTATTTGTTCACTTTGTTTTTGTGACTACCTCATCCTTGTGAACTACTCTGCCAGAAGTTGTGCATTTCCTATTGTGTTGTGTGTCTCAAACTAAGTTGGGAATATTCCCTTTCAACCTGAGACTCACTCTCACCCTCTCCCTCTGCAACGAAATAACTTAGATAAAAGTTACAGTAAGCACTCACTAGGCACACAAATCTCGATGCTTGAAGACTAAATATACCACTCTCATGTGTTGACAAGAAAGAGATAAGGCATATCTTTAATATAATGGAAACCGAGCCATCATACTGGATGGGACTCCTACACCAAATGGTGTGAGGTCTACTTGGGACTTCATACCAGGGAGATCCCCGAAATGTTGGCGGGTCCAGTACAGTCAACATTTCTAGTGCTACAAGGACGGTCACCAATTGTTTATGGTTGAATGTCCTCTCACCCCCACTAATCAATCATCTCGTCAAGGCAGTAACTCGCATTCCCTCTCACCTATGTGCAACTCTGAATTTAGTTACTTCTCACATCCTAGACGTGAACATAGAATTTCGTTTCAGCACCTCTTCTCTATCTATCCCATCACCTGTCAGTTTTCCAAAGTAGTTGAATGATCCTAGAAATACAAGGTCTTCCATATGCATCAAAGAAGCCAAATACCACTCCCACAGGAGTTGTTTTCTCACTATTGGAAGAAGCAGTTCTTTCCACACTCAAAGGTTTGGTAGACGCTGTTTAGAATGGAGAGGAACCTATGGTCTTCCGATAGGGAGAAAAGGACACCCTTGTGATCTTGGGATTAGGATCCAGTACAAGATATGAAGGGGAAGGTAGCAGAGGAGGTGGAGTAAAATACGAACCAATAGACCCGAGCTGAAGGAGGAATACGAAGAAGAGGAAGACATGGCTGACCAAAACTTGGAATGGATGACTTAGGGACCATTGTCTCTCTCGGGCACATTACACAGGATGCCAAAGTGTTCGTGGAGGATGTTTATAGAGTATGAACCAGACAGCATAATGAAGGTAGAATAGCACTTGGAAAACTTCTACCTACAACTACAAATGCTCGAGGTACTATTAGAGTCAGTATTTTCATACTGCCATCAGTGATCAAAACTCCTCTTTTCATATTCATATTAGGGTCTCGCTCAGAATCATTCCACCTAGGTTAGCATTCCAAAATTTACTCACTGATGGTAGCCCTAGTAAAATAAACCTCACTCACCTACACTCCATCTACCCCCCTTGACCTTTTCCCATGCACATTCCTCTCATTTCCCTCTCCTAGGGTTTTGAGGGCATTTTTCTTGGTTTCATGACCTCCATGGTTATATCATCAACAAAAATTGTATCCTTATGTTCTTACACCTTCCCCTATCCTTAATATACCTTCCTAAACACTTCACATCACTCCTATCCCTCAAAATCATCATTTTTCTACAAACACTAGCCTATTGCTACACTTTTGACAGTTTTCTAGACTAGGCCTATGTTTTTTCCCTTTTGGACCCCTTCACCTCACTCAATCCTTGAAATTATTGTTTCCCTTACTTCCTAACATTCCTCCCTACCTCTCAAAATTTTCCTAAAAATTTAGAATCCCCCTATCCCCTTTATTTCCCTTCATTCTTATAAATTTCCCAAATCCCCTATTTTTGATACACTAAACCCTATTCTCCTCTCCCATGGAGCTAGGGCTTTCTATGGAATCAAAGAATCTAAGAAGAGGAGGCATAAGGGAGGTTATTTCAGAAAGTATGAAGCCATTCCAACTCATAAACATCATGTCTCCATCATTTTTCAAGAAGTCATTCCAAGGGACAAATCATTTGCCACACATAGGGCCATTTTTTCTTCAAACTATTTTTAGACCAAACAAAGATGAATTTGATAGAAGTAAGAGAGGTTTTTTTGCATCATAGGTGAATGATGAAAAAAATCCTTCATGTTTTACACAAGTTTCATTGTTTTGGAGAAATTTCAAAAATATCATTTCTACAAGAGAGTTGTTGCACTTCCGGAGTGACCTTGGGAAAATAACGTTTTATCCTAGCTGGGGTGTCCAAATGACTTTCTTGATGCATCAAATGATAACTAAATAGAAGGATATTTCCAATGAACTATCATGAGGTCAATTTGGAGTTGATTAAGGCCTCCAAACGTTTCCTACAAAGGCACACTGCATTTTTTTACCCTCATTCTGCAGTTTTTGACAAGTCTTGGAAGAATTGCTTTTTGAGGGGCTATACTAGATACTTGTTAGTGCGTGATAGTTCCATTCTATAGCCAAGATAGATATGTTTCCAATAAGATATCATGGTCTCAATTTAGACACTGGGAAGGCAGTCAAAATAAACCTGCATGATGGACGACACGTTTTCCAAAGAGAGGGCGCACTTGCTTCTGGCGCTATGCACCTGTTAAAGATAGGGCACACTTACTTCTAGCACTAAGCACTTGCCAAATAGAGGGTGAAATTGCTTGTGGCATTAATCACTTGCCCAAAAAAGCTAAAAATGCTTCCAAAATTCACCAAATTTCCTCCAAATCTTTAGCAACATTGTATTCAACCTCCAGCAAGTGAGTAACAGTTAAATATATCGTTCTTTTTCTTCCTACAATCATTCCTTATGGAGTTTTGAAAGTTTCATTAAATATTTGGTGTTTTACTCATTTCAAGCCCTAACATCTCCCTAAAATAACCATTGCACTCTCAATTCTCAAATTGCATTCCCCCATAGTTTCATACCCCTCCCTCAATTTCCCTTTCCCATTCCTTATTCCTAAAAACCACATTCCACTAACATCATACCTCCCCAAGGTTTTCACATTAAGACACCATGGAAGAAGAAGAAAATAGACCATACAGTAAGGGCAAAGCTCAAGGTAGAAAATGCAAAGATTGAAGCCCTAACTCACCAAGAAAAGAAAAAGAAACTTTATATACCTGCAGAGGCTTCATTCCAAGCCTAGCCACACCATCATTAGCCACTTCACCAATTTTGAAGCATTTTGGCTCATTTTTTGCAAGTTCTATATTTTTCTATGTTCCTGACAGTGCTATATCAATAACAAATGCACAACACTTAGTTTGGAGCACTTTTTGAGCAAATGGTGACCACCATTGGATGCCAAATTACAAATAAATCTAAGAAAACCACTTTTCTAGCCTTAGTTTGAAAAAATAGTGGGTGAAAAGGGGAAAAAAAAAGAGCAAAAAATCATGTTTCTGCCTCAATTTTGGCTTAGGCATTATGCATAGAGAAGTCTTGGGAGAATGTGTTTTTGAGGGGCTAAATCACTTTCATTTTGCAAACTGGAGGCATAGTCAGAAAGTAGACTTGAAGGTCTTTCCAACACACTATCCTGGGCTCAATTTGGACATTGGGAAGATAGTCAAAATCAACCTACAAGATGGATGGCGCACTTGACACTATGAGGGTGCACTTGACAGAAAATGGCACACTTGACCATTGGCTAATATTTTTGAATTTTCACTGTAATTTTGACTTTTATTTCAGAAAATGATGTTTTCACCTATGTAATTAAGGATGGTAAATTTAATAATGATGTGGATAATTTACCTAGGGCTAGATTCATCAGGTAAAAGTTATCATCAAGTCAAATGAATCAGTTTCAATGTAATTAGGCAGGAATCACTTAGAGCTCCCTACACTCTAGGTATCAATTCAACTTTTTATGGATCTCTTCCTCAACTCAGGGATTCGACTCCTGAGGATGAGAGAAGATTGTCTTTATGTCTATGTCTTCCCTTTCTTCACTCATTTAAGAAATTGGACTTAGTTGGATGCTGTAGTATTGATCAGAGACACTATTGTGTCAGAATTTGGCCAGTTTTAATAGATGAGTTGCAGCTATTTCTTTGGAATACATGTGGTATGAATGTTTGGTGTTATTTCCTCTCTGTTATCATTTGTATGAAAATTTTGTAAGTTCATAAACCATTTCATGTCTGTTATATGATAATTTTCAAGTTGATTGGCAGAACACATGTTTTCTCATGCTCTGTTTTGGGAAAGTTATCATAATTTGTCCATTTTCTCTTCAGTTTAGGAAGAATACATCTCCTATGCTCTTCCTAACTCCTCATCAGGATTGAGAGGAGTTGTTTCAAATAGAATGTTAAATGCTAGATTAGGAGTCGAGGAGGCGATGGAGAAAACAAGGGTTTCTGAGTAACTGTAACTGTTTCAGAGCTAGAAGTGCACAGATCACGGATAGCAGCACTGTTAAGCAGGGGACAAGAGCTGACCATCCAGATGGGTGTAGAGGGGTCCATTGGGACCCCCACCTATAAACAAATAATCATGCAGAAACGGAGGTAGCAAGCGAAGGAGGGAGTCAGAATCTCGGGGAATGATAGGTTCAAGCAGAGCAGCGAGAAAAACAAGGAGAAAACACAAGTGGAAGACAATGAACCAAGCAGCAACACAATAATCAAAGGAAAAGAAGATGAGGGTTTGGAAGATAATGAAGACAGAAACGCTTCAGGAGAAAATCTGACAGGAAACAAGGAAAAACAACCAGGATCAAACTGGGAGCCCACAGACAGCAGGCGGGGAAATAAAGAGAGGGAAGGGGACACAAGCTCGAACCCCAAAAAAAACTCAACAACAAACGGTATTTGTAAACCAAGAAAAGTTGAAATTCTCAGAGTTGTGATAACGGATCTAGAGATACAAGCCTATAGAGAGCACATGGCAGAACATGCAGTCATATGCAAGTTCATGGGAATGTGGCCAACTGAAAGAGCCTTATGTCAGTGGATCAGACAGCATTGGAAGCCTAGAGGAGATGTTAAACTGCACTTGGGAGCCAAAGGTTTCTTCACAGTTGTGTTTACTAACCTGGAAGACAAGGACAGGATTTTCGATGGAGGCCCGTATTTCATGGCCTCAGTTGGTCTGTACATGCGACCATGGAAACCAAACTTCGTTCCAGAGAAAGAATCTTTTACTTAGGTTCCAGTGTGGATCCGTTTGTTCTCTCTCCCGATAGACTATTGGGGTCTGAATGCTCTAAAACAAATTGGAGATCAGTTGGGAACATTTATCAAAGCTTCAGAGGCAACATTACAGAAGAAATACACATCATATGCAAGAATATGCATGGAAATGGATGTATCAGGAGCACTGTATGAGGGGCTATGGCTCGAGTATAGGGATGAGGATTATTTTCAGGCAATAGACTATGAGAAGATCCCGTTTTGATGCCGTAAATGTCATGAACACGGACATTTATTAAGGGAATGCCCCATGAACAAGAAGGAGGAAGATACTAAAACAGAACAAGCAAATAAAGGCAAAGATAACTTTATAACCCCGAAGTCAAGGCAGAGAGCCAACAGAAGAAGGGCATACAAAGCAGGAGCAGATAGAAACAACAACATCAACACCTTTGAAATCTTATATTTGGAAACAGACTCATAGGAGATACAGAAAACCCTAACAGCAGATAAGGGGCTAAGAGACAAGGAAGAACAAACTAGGAAAGAAGAGGAAGAGAACAAAAACAACAACGAAATCCAAATGAGGGAGTGACCAGAAGTGCCGGAGGAGGATGCAGACATGCTGGCTAGTGATGGAGGAAGCGAGGAGATTGAGCTGGAGGAAGCTTTAGCCCGGGAAGGGATGAATCTACCCGGCATAGTGGAGAACTGGAAAACTCAAGGTATAGAAACTGCATCGGAAGAAGAAATCAAAAAAATCAATGATTTGTTTACAGCAAAGTAGAAAGTAGAACTAGAAAGGCAGCACAGGAAGCTAGGCATAGCAAGAGGAAATGGTCTCCACCCGAAGAGTCTTCTATGGAACTCATCAAGCTCAAGGCAAAAGAAGAAAAGGGGCCGAAAGACAAGCAGTGAAGCTTTGCAGGAGCTAAGAATGATATTCATCAACTCAGGGAAGATGAAGGCTCTTAGCGCCTTCCCATCCTTTTAATAAAACCACAAGTTAGTCATGAAGATCATATCTTGGAAAATAAGAGGGCTAAACAGCCAAGCAAAGCATAGACTACTGAAACGCAAATTCCAGAAATATAGACCGGAAATCATGTTCTTACAGGAAACCAAATGTAGCAGCTCCAGTATGGCAAGGATTACCAAGAAGATTGGAAGGCACATAAACTTTCTAGAAGTTGAAAGTCAGGGCAGAGAAGGAGGCCTAGCAACACTATGGGACACAAGAGAAATTCAAATACTATCTGCAGAAGCGAACAAGCACTTCATTGCTATGGAATCTCAACCCACAGGTAATTTTGAATCATTTTTATGTGTAAATGTTTATGGACCACAGAAGATAGAAGATAAAATAAGTTTTCTGAACTCCTTAAATAGACTTATTATTAGGCATCCAATGTCTAAGTGTATTTTGGGGGGTGATTTCAACATGATAACAACCCTTCTAGAGAAGAAAGGGGATCTAAGGAAACTTAACAGGGATGCGGAGTCTTTCATCAGTTTCATTCAGAACGCCAAATTGGTAGACATTGACACCAAGAGTGGCAATTTCACTTGGAATAACAGAAGAGGGGGAAATAGAATGATAGCCTCTCGCTTGGACAGATTTTTGATTGCTGAAAGCATCATAATGGATGGTATCCTTGTAGAGTCAGACATCCTTCCAAGTGGAGGATCGGACCATTGGCCAATATCGCTCATAGTTGCTGTTCATGGCACAGCAAGGAATAAACCCTTTAGATTTGAAAAATTTTGGTTGGATCATCCCAACTTCCTTCAGCTGGTAGAGAACTGGTGGTTAGAACCTCTGGAAGGTAAAGGTTCTAAAATGTCCAATCTGCAGAAGAAATTAAGACTCATCAAAGATAAGATAAAAGAGTGGAATAGAACATTTTTTGGAGATATCTTCAAGGAGAAAACCCTTATAGAAGATAAGTTGGAACAAATTCACAGAGAGTGGGCAGTTGGGCAAAACAGTGAGGAATCTATCCAACAGGAAAAAACTCTAACTCAACAGTGGCACAGTCGATGTCGGCAGGAAGAAATTCTCTGGAGGAAAAAATCAAGAATTCAGTGGCTAAAAGAGGGAGAGCAGAATACCAAATTTTTTCACAGATCTGCTCTAGATTACAGAAGTTCAAACAAAATTCTTGAGATGAGAAATGAAAATGGGGAGTCAGTGAAGAACCACCATGACATATCAGAGTTTCTCTCAGCTCATTTCAGCTCCATAGCACAGGAACCACAGATAAATAGAGAGGAAGCCATTAGGGAACTTCTAAAAGCCATTCCTAAAGCTGTGACCTCTGAGCAGAACTGGGCCCTCAGTAGGGAAATCACATTGGAAGAGGTGGAGGAAGCTGTTAGAAGCATGCCAAACGATAAAGCCCCTGGGCCGGATGGGTTTATAATCAATTTTTACCAGGCTTGCTGGAACATTGTGAAGCAGGATGTTTGGGATGTTGTGGAGGACTCTAGACGCTCTAGAACAATTCTCAAATCCATTAATTCAACCTTTATAGCGCTAATCCAAAAGGTAGAGGAAGCCAACACTCCTGAAAAGTTCAGACCTATTCCTCTCTGCAATGTCATCTATAAAATAATATCAAAAGTTATTGCCAATAGGCTGAAGCCCATTCTTCCGGGCATCATCTCTGAAGAGAAATCGGGCTATGTAGAGGGAAGGCAGATGTTAGACAATATTATTCTTGCTCAAGAGATGATCCACACTCTCCATTCAAGGAAAGAAGTAGGGATGTTAATGCAGCTTGATCTATCAAAAGCTTATGACAAGGTGAGCTGGAAATACTTTGAAGCTATACTGGACGCTTTCGGATTCTGTAGGCATTGGGTTAACTAGATTCTTGCCCTCATCAAATCATCAAGGTTCTTGATCTTAGTTAATGGAGCCCCCTATAAACCATTCTCACCTTCGCGAGGAATAAGATAGGGTGATCCTCTATCCCCTTTCCTATTCGTTATCCTCATGGAGGGTCTCAGCAGAATCATAGCCAAAAAGAAAGCTGAAGGGGTAATTAAGGGTCTTCAACCAATCCAGTCTATACCTGCCACCACCCATCAGCAGTTTGTGGATGACACAATTTTACACGACATCCCCACAGTGAAAGAGGCCTTGGCATTCAAGGAAATCTTAGACCTCTTTAGCAGGGCCTCAGGAATGGATATCAATTTCTCCAAATCAACGATTTTCTTCTTCAACACTCATCATGCTATTCAGGCTCACCTTTCTCAACTTCTAGGTTTCCGGATAGGCTGTTTACCTTTGAGATATTTAGGAGCCCCCCTTACTCTCCAACCTTGGCAGAAAGTGCGCTGGGAAAAGATCATAGCCAACATGGAAAATAGATGCAAACACTGGACGCACAGGGCACTCAACTTTGCCGGAAGATTAATCCTCACCAAGGTTGTGTTACAGGCTATACCGTAGTACTTATTATCCATGCTATCAGCTCCTAAGGGGATACTTCAATGAATCAGAGCTATACAGAGATCCTTTTTATGGAATGGAAATGGGGACAAGAGAAAATGGGTGCTCGTAGCTTGGAACAAATTATGCAAGCCGAAATCTATGGGGGGACTAAATTTAGTGGATCCGTCAGTCGTCAACATGACTTGTGGTGCAAAGCTATGGTGGAGATGGATTAAAGAGCCCAATTTGCCATGGGCCAGACACTGGAAAGAAAAATACATCCCAAACTACAACTATCAGGATCTCATAAGATTGCAGGAGGTTCCGGAGGGCTCGCCCATATGGAACCTTGCAAGACAAAACCGTAGCTTAGTGCAGGAGAATAGCTTCTGGGAAATACGCAATGGAAGGCTGGCCCTGTTTTGGGAAGATGCATGGCAGCAACTCCCAAAATTGGACACCCCAGAGCTAATTTATCTCAAACATATCAGCTAGAATGAAGGCAGAAATAGAGTCTGCCATTACTGGAATCAGAGCAGCAGAGATTCAAGTTGGAGAGAATGGATACATCTCAACGTTGACAACGACATTGAGGGAAATAAAAGCATAAAGCAACTCAACAATTAGATTCTTAAAAGAAAGATAAGGAAAACAGAGGAAGATGATCAGCTAAGATGGGGCATGACAGGAAATGGCAATTTCTCACTAAAAGAAGCAAGGGAAATGATAGAAAAGGTAGAACAAGAGGAAGCAGTGCCCTGGTGCAACAAAGTGTGCAACAACCTATTTTGGCCGAAAATTAAAACATTCCTATGGCTACTAATGCGGAACAAAACCCTGACATGGGACAGTCTGCGCAGAAAAGGGTTCGGTGGACCATCCAGATGCCCAATGTGCTTAGGAGAAGAAGAAACTATAAACCACCTATTTAATTCTTGTGACTGGGCAGACCATTTATGGAAATGGATGGAGGGAATTCTACGAAAATCAAACCGTGACAGAGATTCCATCCAAAATACTATTCTAAATTGGCAAAACAATTTTTCCAAAAACTAGAGAGTCAATAGCATCTGGAAAGCCATGCCAGGCTTCTTATTGTGGACAATATGGTAAGAGCACAACAGGAGAATATTTCAGGATGAATATAGAAATACAGAGCAATCAAAAGTAACTGTACTAACAAATATTAAACAATTAATTCAGACAAAATGCAAGGATGATCCCAATGAGAAGCCATCGGTTCGAGACTTACATATCTTGAAGTGCTTTCAACTGGAAGCCAACCACAACATAACGATGCCGAGACACCAGCAACAACCAAATTCGGAGGCCAACAGATGGAATTGTCCGCCGAAGGGAGGTCTGAAGTTGAATTTTGATGGTGCATCCAGAGGCAACCCCGAGATAGCTGGAATAGGAGGTGTTATTAAAAACCAGGAAGGAGAAATTATGCATATTTACTACAGGGTGCTGGGAGAAGGCACGAAAAATGAGATGGAGTTCGCGGCATTAGAACAAGGGCTAAGAATTATAAAGAATTTACAAAATAGCAATGCAGTGGTGGAAGGCGACTCGTCCCTGGTCATCTCAGTCGCAAAGAAAATCCAGGGAGGCACTCAGGCTTGCAAAGCTACAAAACACTGGAGGCTAGCTAAGGTGACAGAGAACATTGCACAGTTAATTGGCAGAATGAAAGGATTAGTCTTTCAGACGGTGAGGCGTAAGGCAAATGGGCTGGCTGATTACTTGGAAAATTACAGCATTGACAACTAAGACAGGGGATGGGACAGCTATTGGCAGTAAGTGGAAAGTCTGATCCTTAAGGAGAGATGCTTACAGCTGGCAAGAGAGGACTTGGGCAATACAAACCGGGCTTAACCGGAAAACGGTAGAGTATTACGGCACCACAAAATGGAACACACTGGAGATGATATGAGTGGTGAAAGTTGGCACAGGACGAAAGGACAAGTTCGGCGGAAGCATTTATGGCAACAGAAGGTGCACAGAGATTATATCTACAATATGATATATCGAAGGGACTACTGCAGCTGCCTCTTCAGCAGGATGGACACTTGGCACGAACACATTCATGAAGGCATAAGCAACATTTATTTTCAGATCTGGAGGCATCACGTAGCATTCACGGCCATCTACAAAAACTATGATGATAGTACTCCCACGTCATTTCGGGAGGTGAGGCTCATCATGGGAAACTTCAAGGCGAAAGGCTATTTAACAAACAGTCGTAGCAACGAATCCATCACTCTTTCTAAGGGCATTACTCTGGGTTACTATATTTCTTGGCTCCAAGCTGGTCATCAAGAAACGGATAACAGGGGCAACATGGATACTGGAAGCTGTCGAAGCATAAATGCAAACCAGGAGCTTCATACGGCGAGGAGCATGTATGAGACCCGAACGACAACGAGAAATAAATGAAGGATTGCTGATATGGAAGTTTCGGTTAAGGAGGAGGAACGGCCGCGCACAAAGGAGGACATAGCAAGGGAGGTCGACTGGTTGATGGACCCGGGCACTGCCTCCAGGCGAGCTACGCAATTCGTGCGTACTCAAGCGGAAAGCTGGAGGATTAAAACCCTATTGGCGAGAGCTTTGGAATCCAGGGATGAAGGGAACCAGCATTCTCAAGGGGAGAACTTCATCTCTGAGGCCCAACTGAAAGGTCTGTATGAGATCTATGAGGCGTTAGACCACAAAATTTCGGCAGTGCATGATGTTGCGGAATCTGTTAACAAAAAGTTAACTTTGCTTATTAGACTTCTACGGCAGACGTTGAGTCCGGATCCCCCGAGCTCTTATGGTCAGCAGCAGGCACCGCCGAAGGAAATTCATAATTATCGTTCCTTGCAGGAGAGAGTAGACAAGCACGTCCTGGAATAGGGTTTAAACATAGCAAGCAGGTTCAGGATGTCCCCGCAGTAAGTAGGGGCTGTCTGTTCCATCTCTTTTGTTTTTGCAGACTGTTTCGGTGGACTTCTAGGACTACAACTCTGTCATTTCCTGAAAGTATTTTTGTTACAGTGGCCTAGTTCAAGGATAGCTTGTGTTAACGCTATGCGCAGTAGATAAATGGCCATGCCACCCTGCGTGGTGTGCAGTTAGCATTTTAAACTTTTAGAGTTTTTTGATGTCCTAGTGCTTGTGTCTTGTGTCTATGGACCTGTCTTCCTCAAGTATCGATCTGCAATAGCAGATTTTTTGTACCATATTTTGTTTTATAATATATATATCTAACTTACAAAAAAAAACTCTTCATCAGTATTAAACCATCTCAACAAATCACCTTTTAAGTTTTAAGCCTTCTGCCTTCCTTGCCCCATCGAATGGACTACAATTCCATCTCATTTTCCCTGACCTAGTCCCCTTGATCTAATCCTCACCCAAAAACCCCATCAAATCAAATCAAAACAACCTCTGTACTTTCTACCTAGACTAAAAAATTAATCCATCCAGCCCTCTTCATTTTGATTCTTTGGAGACAGCCCTCTCAAGTTTGGTAGGGCTAGCTACCAAGTAAAAAGGTTGGTCTGCGGTTACCTCATTTGGACCCTTCCTCAGCCTTGGAGATCCAGAGGAGTGATAACAGGTACGACATGATTACGTTGCATGCAGATTGTTTTTGTGTACCTTAGATGGCCGAGCAGTGATATGGTATCATAGCCTTCTTCTCAATTCCATCCAGAACTGGGGTATGTTTAAAAGAATGTTTTCGGAAATATTTGTTGATGACAAGACCCCTACCATGTATCTCAAAGAGTTGGACAGTCTGAATATGGAGTCAAAAGAGAAAGTGAAAGATATTAATCAGAGGTTTTTATGTATATTAAACAAGCTTGTTCCAAACACAAAACCTCATGACTCCATAACTATCGACTACCACACTGTTCGCTTGAGGGGGCTTGGACCTAGGTTCAATGTTAGCTGTGTTAACCAACAAAATCTTACACTACTGTCCCTTTTTGGAAACAACCCATGTAGCGCAGGTTGTAGTCTCACCCGAGGCAGTATTGGGGGATGCTAGAACTAGGTTTCTACATCCAAAGGACTATGTAATGTGTTTCTATTAAAAATAAGACTTTATCTCGAACTTCACAGATCCTAACCCTTAAAACCCAGAAATTACAACAACTAACAGTTAGTAGATCTAAACCCTTTTCTGATTGCACTAAACATTCATAACATCATATAAATAAGAAGATCTACTTCTTCGCGCATCTATTAATTACTTTTCTAGATTAATTGCATTCAACAGATCAATAATACAGTAAATTCAAAGCTAAACAATAATACACAAATACACAGATGATTCTTCAAATCCAACATTTATTATGCTTAGATCTTCAATTATAGACTCTTCCAACCCAATGCACACAACTACAGGGGCCTGCACACTCAACTATGAACTTACCAAGGTCTCTGCACACATAGTTGTAGGAGCCTTCCCATTTCCCTATGTATAGAAAACAAACCAAAATCTTGTGCTTCGTAGTTAGATCATTGATTGATTGATTTCTATAAATTTTCTATGACTCCTTTTTTATACGCTTCTTCATTACAATACCATGGTCCACGAACCATGGGCGGGTCACAAAACAACTTGAATCTTAACAAACTAAGGGGATTTGACCTTCCTAAAGCCCCTTTGACTCCTATCAACCTGCACTACTCATTGGTTTACCAGCTTCAAATCTGGCTTCAGATTGATTTTGATAACATCCAAATCACTTACTATCCCCTTCAAATCAGAAAAAATTGTTGGAAAAAAATCTTGATATTCCTGTAATATCTCCACGACTTTGTCAACTATGTCCTCATCCCAGCAGTCACTTATATTGGTGAACTTCAGCTGTGCTTCCGATGAATTTTCACTTCCCTGGTTTTCAATGGTTTTGAGATGTCAAGGAATTATGCTTTAGGCCCCGTGACTTCACGTTGTCCCTCTGAATCAAAGATACTGATATTTTTGGAATCTTCCTCAGCTTCTTCTATGGTCACATTATAGCATTCTAGCACATGTCTCAGCTTCGTACTCCATTCTTGGTGTACCCATGTGACGGGCTCTACATGCATTATGAATATCATAACTTTATTGTAATTCTTCATCAATACATTCAAACCCATCCTCAAAACTAAATGTTAACTGAAAAATTTCCTTCAAAACGTCCCACCCTACAGTTCTGTGTCACCACTCTATTTCTGCATACCAATTCATTGGGATATTATCCAAAGTGTGGCAGAATATGTCTACCCATTCAGGCTATGGTTCCTCTCCCCATGCTTTCATCCAACGAGCCAAATTCTTGCATGAATCATCCTTTCCGGTATATCAGTCATGCGGGTATTGGAATATCCAAACTATAGCTTCATCATCCTATGGTATTCCTTATAGTCTTCAAAGTTGTTCTTATGTGTACCCCACCATCTAGCAGACATAACTCTCAGTGTGATGTCTAGTGTCTGGAACTGATGTTCCTCTGGTACACCCCTTTCAAATTTATCCAAAAATAAATTTACAACTTCTAAGCCATCATAATACGGTAAATTGCGTAAATTTGTAGATATACAATGAAGTGATTGAGTAAAGTTGTTGCATCACAACGTTGACAGTTCATGAAATCTATTCTGACAATGCTCGAGTTGCTCATCTAAATCCGAGTTGTAGGAGTTATCCTTTTCCCACGTAATTCTCCCATCGGTCGTAGGGTTGATCCAGTCCTCATCCCATGTAGTAAGCTTATAGATCTTTTCAATATCATCTTCCTCATAATAATCACGAACTGGTTCAATATACCATGCACCCTCGGTTGGATCCAATGGAACAATGACCCTCAGTTACTTTTTCTCAAACGTCATGTTGTGCTTCTTTAGGTTGATGACCACATTCATATCAAATGCCCAATCAATTCCAAGCAGTGTCAAGTAGGGATTATTGTCGTCCACTACTTCGATTACCTCAAACTCATCTATAGTGCATGCCACTTTAATATTTATAGTTACTCCATATAAGCGCCCCATTGGAATAATCTTCTGTTGGTTCGCCATTCACAACTGAATTGGGGACCACCGTAGGATCAACTTTCCCATTCTTTCCCAGGTTTGTTTAGGTGAAACATTCGCATCAGATCCTAAATCTAGGATCACCTAGTCCATTTCAAATTCTTTGATCTATGCAGTCAATCTCATCTCTCAACCAATCATTTTCTTACCCTTGTCCACTTTTTGCAATATGCATTGTTCATGCAATGGCTTACCCTTGCCAGCGCATTTTCCTACCAATTCTTGCATTCCTTCTACTGCTTTTTGGTCCCTTAGGAGCTTCATGTAGGTTTGTAAGAAATATGTTAACAATGAGGGATCTGTTTCCTGCACACTAATGACCTCCTCAAGCTTCTTCGTTCATGTACTCTGAGCCTTGGATGTGGAAGCTGTTGAATCCGAAAAACTCTTTTTTGCCTCCATAAAGGTCTCCTTATTTAAATCGAATCGAGCATCTTTGTCAATAGCCTTATGTACCCATATATTTTCCTGCGGTTTTATCTTCCTCGGTAGATATACTGCTTCGTGTAACTATATTAACATTGGGCCCATGTTTGTACAGTTTTGATCTCATCATCTGGTTCTGAATAGGCTGTTGGGTGTTCTTTTCTTCCATCTTTGCAATGGGTATGGGACAATCTTTTATGACATTATCAAACTGTCAGAAATATTGACAAGAGGGGTGTGTCAGGTTCTAACAATCTTGTGCAAAGTGGTCCAATTCCCCACAATTGTAACAAATGATTTATTTGCAACCTCTTCCGGCTCCTCCCCCTCGTCCTCTTCCTCATCCATGGAATCCTCCATGCGTTGTCGATGTGCCTTGATCTTGCTAAGGACATGTCTCAACCTTTACTCTATATGTCATATTTTTGTCCATCATTAACTCGTAGCTTTGGAAATCACACTCATCATGGCCTACAAACTTACAAAAATTGAAAAACAGTTGTTGGGGAGTCTGTAAAACTTCTATAATAAGTGGAATTGTTTTGTCGTATGTTTTCTTATGATTTCGCAAATAGTGCACCATGGTACCACACTGGTACATGATCCAATGGTATTTTCTATCTTTAGGATGACAGGATCTCCCCTAATCAGATATTTTTGATACACAGGGAAATTATCCTTGCTGTGACCATGGCCTTTGCACTTTAATCACCATACTTCCACACGGGTCTCACTTTGGACCTCTTTCCCCTTTTTGAGGTCCTGCAATTCCATATGCAGGCTAGCCAACTGCGATTGAATATGCTGCACTCCTAGATTTGTATCTTGAATAGGCGAAGCCTCCAACTTCATAACAATCTCTCGTTCTTCCACCTACATCCCCAACTTATGTTGTGACAATTGTAATCTCAAGTGAGGTAACAACAAAGCAATATACCAATCCTTATGTTTCTCATCCGAGATTTTCATATTAGCCTATTGTAGTAGACATTTCAACCTTTGATTAAAATCTCATGCATATTCATTCACCCTCTACTTAATTTGTTTGACCTCAGTTACAGATTGGGCCTAAGAATTTGGCTTCTTGAATCCATTATTTAGCTCATATTTCGTATCTTTCAACGTCACGGTTGGATGAGTCGTACTATAATTAATATGCCATCCTTAGCACCCTATCTTGCAATGTTGTGACTAGCTGCGCTTTCTTCAGATCATCATCTGTTATCTACTATGACTTCCACACAACATCTGCTATAAACCATAATTATTTAGGGTCTTCAATCCCAAAACCCTTGAATATAGGCATCTTCATAGTCTTCGCCATATTGAATAGTGAAGTTGGAGGTGAAGGTGTAGGTGTGTGAGGGGGAGGTGGAGTAGATCGATGTGGTATTCCCACAATACCCTGATTTACTGCCTACAGTGAACCTTGAGGCATCCTGAGACTATTACTTTTTTCGTCGCTATTAGATGCATCCAAAAAAGGACTGTACTCTACACTTGAATCTATATATTTTCTGAAGGGTCTCCCACTTCATCTAGCTCCCGTCAATTCTCGTCTAAACATCAATTTATTGGCATAACTCGTTTCTCACACAATAACATCTTAATCCAAGTTTTCAGAGACTTCAGATATTTACCTCTTGGTCCTTTAAAAAACTGGCATTTAGCTTCACTATAACTTACATATGTGTCAATTACGAGCTCAGTAATAGATCCACCTGAAATGTTATCAATCCAATAATTGAAAAACTTCACAATCTTGTTTTCTAATCCTTCCAAGTTCCTTACTAACTCTAGAGTCCACACAATAGGGTTATCCAACTTCTAAGTACCTTGACCATCCGCCAATTTGGCCAACCATTCATATAACTCACACAAAAAATAGCAGAAGAAATTTTTTTTCTTCTGTATACAAGTATCTATTCAACCACTCTTCTTTCGATAGGCGTGGATTCCTGTTTTCTTGGGCTACAAACTCATGCATCTTCTGATCTATCCACTTTTCAATCTCATTTTTAGTCGATATCCACTTATGCCACATCACACATTCCTCAAATAGATCTCGGTCTCGGGAATGGAAACATTTGTTGGCTTGAAGGGGCTTGGACCCAGGTTTAGAGTTCACTGCGCTAACCAATAAAACCCTACACTACTGGCCCTTTCGGCAAAAACCTGCGTAGTGTGGGCTGCAATATCACCCGAGGCAATATTGTGGGATGTTAGAACTAGGTTTCTACATCCAAAGGACTATGTGATGTGTTTCTCTTAAACTTCGGGCTTTATCCTGACCTTCACGAACCCTAACCCTTAAAATATGGAAATTACAGCAACTAACAGTTAGAAGATCTAATCCCTTCACTGATTATGCTAAACATTCATAACATCATATAAATAACCAGATCTAGTTCTTAGCGCATCTATTAAGTACTTTTCTAGATTAATTATATTCAACAAATCAATAATACACTAAATCCATAGATAAACAATAACACACAGATACACAAACAATGCTTCAAACCCAGTCTTTATTATGATTATATCTTCAATTACAAACTCTTCCACCTATGCGTACACAACTACAGGGACTCGTGCACTCGGTTACAGACTTACCAAGGTCTTTGCGAACACAGTAGTAAGAGCCTTCCCCTTCGCCTAAGTACAAAAGACAAACCCAAATCTTTCACTAGTTACTTAGATCAAGGATTGATTTATTTCTATAACTCTTCTATGACTCCTTTTTTATATGATTCTTCATTACAGTACCATGGTATGGGAACCATGGGCATGTCACAAAACAACTTAACTCTTAACAATATAAGGGGCTTTGACCTTACTAAAGCCCCTTTTACTCCTATCAACCTGTGCTACTCGCACTCCGCTCCTCAGAATGCGGAGACTTTACAATATTAACAAAACTTTATAAAATTCAACCCTAGGGGATCCTATCCCAACATACACGTCTACATTGCAAACCAGTATTACACAAGTCATCAAGAGAGCTGTGAAACCAACATTACTTGAAAATTGTGAAGAGGTAATCATTGTGGAAAAGTACCTGTGCTTGATTAGAGTCATCAAGGATGATGAACTAGAAAAAGACTCCAAAGATACAAGTAGGAAGCCCTAGGCTACTACGAGTAAGGGGAAAGAAAAAGAAGTAAGTGATATTGAAACCCTTAGTTTTCTTGTTAATAAATTGACAACAGAGATTTCTGAGCTGAAGCAACGAACGGTCAAGACATCTACTAGCAGTTGGCCTCCTAGACAACAGAAGAGGAGCATGTCATCAGGCAACAACAAATCCCCCGCTAAAACTGCATAGAGCTCTAGCTTAGTGTTCGAGATGGACATGTCCATGAACCCTAAGTTTTTCTCATTCCATGAAGATTGTCACCTGGAATGGACTTGTTCGAAATGGAAATGATTTGCAGACTCAAAGTGCATCAGTATGACAAACATGGTAAACAATGCATAGTGTCAACCAGAAGATGAAGATGAAGAGGAAGATGTTGCATCTGATGAGGCACCAAGAACTGGGAAGGTGATTAACATGTATCAATGCTTGTACACAATGCAGAAAATGAACACCAAGAAGCAACCCCCAAAGCAAAGTGGTTGTTACAATATTAAAATTCAAGGCGAACCCCCTAATATTGGCGAGATGCAAGAAATGATGAAACTACTGATAAGGAAGGTTGATCTATTAGTCGTCCCAAAGTAGAAATCTCAAAGCAAGCTTGGGAAGACAGCTACAAACAAGAGTATGTACATGAGTAGTAAACTTTAGAACACTCCGCCAGACAGTACAAACATGAGTGTAACCCCCAAACACCTTGGTGAGTTTACCCTCTCTTGACAACAATATTGTTGAAGACATAAAGAAAACTCTGCAAACATATCTTTGTTCGAGTTAGCTAAGATCTAGGGTCACTGAGATATTTTGTTCCTCGCATTGGGGAAAACATCTGCAGACATCAAAACCTCTACTAGTAAGGGAGAAATCACATCTCTTGGTTCACTCACAACTATGCTCAACACACTCATGATGGAAGAATAAAACTTTGTTTTCCCTCCATTCCTGCTTTCATTTGAAATTTTTAACTACAATGTTCACAATTGTTTGGTTGACTCTGGCACATCAGCTAACGTCATGCCACTCTCCATTGCCAATAAGATCAATGCACAATGGAGCAAGACATTTGCATAGATCATCCAACCAGATCAAACATGTGTACCAACCATTGGTGAACTTCAGGATGTGATCATCCAATTATCTCATGACGGTCGAGTTCACAAGTGCATCAACATTGTCATTGTGGACATACTGGAAGCATATGGCTTACTGCTTAGCAGAGACTAGTCTACCAAGCTGAATGGATACTTTGCCATATACTGGTCACACTTATGGATTTTATACCAATGCAAAAGAAATCAAATTTGGGTGTTATCCAAGAGATACATGAAACATAATGTCACTCCCATCAATGGTGAGAACAAGTTGTTGGATTTCGTGGAAGTCATGCTTAGAAACTGCCTCTTAGGAACACAAATGGGGTGTTATCTTGCACAACCAACTCCAACCCCACCAGACACATAGTTGGGTCTCCTTCCTCACCTGAGTGATGGAAATGAAACATGTACAATACATTGTAACACTAGTATCAATAGTATTACTACCGCATCAAACGGTCTGTGTACAGACAAATTGTGGAACATGTATTTTGATGGATCAAAGATATGGGATGGCTCTGGATCTAGGTGTGTCTTGATAGACCCAAAGCACAAGAAACAATTGATCTCAAGCCACTTGGAGTTTGAGTGCATGAACAAAACTGTTGAATATGAAGCACTCGTATTGGGCTTGCACTGTTGCTACACTCAAAATGGTAGGTGATTCAGAAATAGTGGTATGGCAAGTACATAGCACCATACATTGTTTGTCACCTCATCTAAAAAGTTATCAATAAGAGGTATGGCGACTGATCTCTAAATTCTAATATTTCAATATCATTGTTGTGCCAATAATGCAGAATGCAGCTACTGATGCCTTAGCTAACACAATTGCTAAGATGACATCTCTTAGGGATAAGTTTACTATTGAAATTTTTTATAAGCCTTCTATCCATGATAACATAACTAATTTATGTGTTTTTTATGATGATCAATAGATACTACACTTCATGGCCAATGTTGATGTCTTCAAGGATGTAGCGATTGACCAAGATGAGGATGAGCAGTCTCTACAATCTGTAGCTGATGACAAGAAAGGAAACCTCATCCCCAAGGTTGTGGTATCTATTGAAAATATCTATGACTTATAGAACCACTTCCAAGGGCCAAGGAACAACAAAGTCCACATTTCCACCATGATATATGAACATATCAACATGGGAACAAAACAAGATCTGAAGTGCACCAATCTCACTACGTGTTGCACACTGCAGGATTGACAAGTCTTTGTCTTCTTTTTCAAGTAGTACTGGGATGTGTTCGTATGGACATATGATGATCTGAAAACATAGGATACATGAATAATCCAACATGTGATTACGATAAAATAAGGGGTCAAGTCATTTCAGTAGAAGCTGAGAAAAGTACATCCGTCACTTGAACCCCTCATACAGAAAAGAATGACTAAGTTGTTGGATGCATGGATCATTTATAGAGTTTTCCATTCTACATGGGTTTCTAACTTAGTTCCTATATGTAATAATTTCAGGTATATCCACTTATTCATTGATTTTTGAAACTTGAACCGTGCCTCAGACAAAGACAACTACCCCATGTCATTAATGGAGCATATTTTACAGATAGTATCTGGGGCATAAATGTTTTCCTTCCTTGATGGTTTTTCAGGATGTAACTAGGTTCATGTAGCGGAACCTGGTAGATTACAAACTACTTTCCATACCACGTGGGGTACGTTCACCTATAAGAGAATGTCATTTGGGCTCGTGAATGTAGGCGCAACTTTTTAGTGCACCATGGAAATCACCTTCTGGGGACTTATTAGACAAAGCGTAGTGGTGTGCCTTGATGACATGACTGTGTTTTCCAGAAAATGGTTAGACCACATATGCTATTTGAAGAAGATATTTGAGCAATGCCAAAAATATAGGATATCCTTGAATCCCAAAAAGAGCGTATCCGTAGTGTTTTAGGGGAACCTCCTCAGTCACATCATTTCTAGAAGTGGGATCAAGGTTGATCCAGACCTAGTTTGGATGATTAGATAGATTCCTCACCCAACCAACAATAAATCCATGGAGCCCTTCTTGGGAAAGATAAACTTCCTTTGGAAGTTCATCTTGGATTATGTGCAAATAGTGAAACCTATGAAAGACATGATCAAGAAGGATGTAGTCTATACTAAGAAGGAAAAGCATGCATTCACTCATATCAAGCTGGCTATAGAAAATGCGCCTGCACTTTACAACCTAGGCTTTAACAAAGATTTCATGCTATACACCTTCACCTCTGACAACTTGCTTGCTGCAGTACTCACTCAGAAGGATGAGTTGAACAATGAACGTCCCACCTCCTTCATGAGTGCGAGCATGTAAGGACCCTAACTTAACTACCCTACCATAAAAAAAAAGCATACACAGTATACAAGGCATTGAAAATCTTCAGACCCTACTTGCTGAAGAACCATTGCATAGTCTTTGTGCCACACTCGTAGTCTGATCACTACTTGTACAACAAGAGCTGGGTTAAAGACATGAAAACTTAATGAAAGGCTTGCAAGAGTATGATCTTGAAATCAAGCCAGTTCACACTGTCAAGGATCATGGTATTTGTAGACTTGCAGCTGAAGCAAATCATGCATAGGAGGAAGAAGAATATCTCATTGGTTGGGAGCAAGAAATCGAGATGTACGTTAAAGAGTGGGCACCACCCACTTCTTGCAGAAACTCTTGGTACAAAAATGTGTATCAGTACCTTGAGCATGGCACCATACCATCTCACTTCTCCATGAGACAGAAAAGGGAATTTCTTGTCAAAGCTTTACCTTATTATTTGGTGCATGGAGTGATTTACAGAAAGCATAGAAATGAAATTTTTCTCAAGTGCCTAGAGGCACATGATTTAGAGAAGGTCTTGCATGATCTAGGAAGTTACTTTGCTACTTGACATAATCCAGAATGGGGGCCATTTCGTGGGAAACACCACTGCGCACAAATTCATGAGAGCCAATTTCTATTGGCCCACATTATTCAAGGATGCACATGCACATTCCTGCAACTGCCCAGTCTGTCAGTGATGCGTCGACAGAACAAATAGGTCAACAACACTACTACACCCTTTGCAGTGACTGAACCATTTCAACAGTGGGGCTTAGACATCATTGGGGAAATATTCCCACATTTGTCGAAACAACGCCATTACATATTGACTGCTACGGATTACTTCATGTAGTGGATAGATGTAGTTCTTCTTAAGCAGGTGAATGAGCAAGAAATCATCAGCTTCCTCTGACAGAACATCATTTCACGATTTGGTGTTCCGGTATCACTTGTTTTTGACAATGCAACTTACTTTTCATCTTTAAAGGTTTATGATTTTGCATTTCAATATTGTATCATGCTTAAACACTCATCTAACTTACTTCCTGTAGGGAAATGGTCTTGCAAAATATACAAATAAAAACCTTATCTGCATTATCAAGAAGACCATTTACTCTAAACAACGTAAGTGGAACTCCGCATTGATGAATGCTTTATGGGCTTAATAGCTAATATTAGTTTAATAGCTAATATTCCATTAATAAATGGGGACCCTTAATAAAAACCCTCCAAAAGACAAACTTAGTAAACTTAGGCATGTTCCTTTGAACTTTTAGGAATAAATCAAGATATCGAGTCAAAACCCATTGAAAACTAGCAATTCTCTCCTTTTCGTATATCGCTGGACCAAATGTGTTAAAATCCTTATTAACAAAAAAACCCATGAATTGAAATCAAAAGTATCACTGCACTTAACTTAGATATCATTGGACCTTTTATTCAAAAAAATAATACCTAGGACATTTCCTAATAAATAAAGCCCTCATCACAATCGCACATTAGCACTCACAAAGGACGCAAACATATAAAGCATGATGAAATGTGTGAGATGTGATATTGCGATAGGACAAGTCAACCTTAACACATCGCACCAAAATACTTCAAAAAATGTCTAAAACTTATGAATTGCACGATCTTTTGGAATGAGATAAAAGCCTTGACTCGATAGAATCCAATGTCATAAATGGTAATTAAGTCTGCCACATAGTAAAAAGCACTTTATAAGGTAATCATTCCATCAAACAAACTACACTCTAAGTGAAAAAGAATATGTCACTTATCCTACATCCCACATCCCACAGAATCCTAATAAACTTCAAGAAAGCACACAATCAAATGTGCGATAATGCAATTTGAGATATTGCATCACAATCGAAAAATAGACATTCTTGTAGCTTAAGCCCATCACATTAAAACATTTTCTTCCCATGTATGTGATGTGATACATTAATGAGTAATAAAGGAAGCGATAAGGGACCATTAGTGGCTATTTAATATATGTTAATGGCATTTATGTTAAAAAGTAGCTCGACGTGATACAATATCTTTTCATTTGCGTTTGATTAAAACTCCTTTCTTGTCACCCTTTCAAGTTATCTATGTCATTCATTCTCATTGTCATTCTTACTCGTGTTTATTCGATAACTTCCACTTTTCTCCATTTCAGGAAAAATCCATAAGGAGCATCATTAGAAATAATGGGAAAGAAGGGAAAGGTAGCTACGTCCAAGAAATAAAAAATGATCCCTCTTTTCTCCGATACTACATGTAGCAAAGATGAAGGAACTACGACATGGGAGGCCATGTACAACTTGTTAGAAGAGGTTCACCCCAGGCCACTGGAACAAAGGACAGAAAAGATGCCCAGGAGTCATATGATGCCTCCTATTTCGAAACGGAATGATCTTTCCTCCATTGCATAGCTGCACAACAAAAAATAATTCCATACACAGACATGGTCAAATGGGGAATTGAAAAAGCATACATTGAAGACTGAACATTCAGGAATCACAGGAAAGAGTTAATGGGGTCTTTCTCAGCAAACAGATTATGACTGATGTACTAGTTACTTGAGCCACACAAGTTTTACAACAAATAGTTCCTTGGGAAATTTTCCATGGAAAATTAAGACCCAACAGACGTCACACAGACTTGGACACCAAAAGAATGCAAGCTCAAATGGGATAAAATAGGTATGTACTCTTTGACATCCATTTCTCCCCCTCATAGTTTCACAGCAACAATGATATGTAGATTGTTCAGTGGACCTGACATCACCAAGTTTTCCCTGGAATGGCTCCCATTGATAGATGGAGTAGTGAATGCAACAATGATGAAATGGGCTCAAATTCTATCAAAAAATTTGGCTATGGCTATTATATAATATATAAGGTAGACAAATGCTTCTCTAAGAGTGCTTCCCCCTTTTTTCATGAGTGCTTTTGTAATGGATGCAATCTATTTTAGTTCTAAATTTCCCAATATGGGATGGAAGTGGATTGTATAGGACCCGCTTCCCATCCATATGGACCATAAGATTTTGTGGGAATCTCAATTTCACCCCCATTTTTATAAAATTTGTCAAGGAGTTATGCTACCCATCCATAAACAAGTGTACAATAGAAACGCCCCTAGGTTTTCTAAAGAGGCTGAGGAATATATCTTGCTAGTAGCCAGATGGTTTGGGGAAGAAACCTTTACCTACATCAGAGTATTTGGGAGCATCTCTTCACCGCATTTTCTCCCATATTACGTCCCTGAAAAATTAATGGCCAGATAAATAGCCTACCAAACAACAGGGGAAGGTGGATTAAGCAGGGGTCTAAAAGAGCAGAAGAAGGCCATTTCGCCTACATTTCCATTAGAATTTGGTGCATTTATGCTACATGATTTTGGACATGCATGCAAAGAAGTAGAGATTATTAAATATTTGAAATTAGATACATTTTTGAGAAAGCAGTATGACTGAAACGACACTGTTAAGGAATTTACTACTACGGTAAAAGTAAAGTAGTTCACCCACAAACGGGATGCCTTTGATGAAATCTTCCTACAAGCAACAACATATTCACAAGTGTTTCATTTAGCATTGGTAATTTTAACCCTGGATGATCTTAAGGCTTTCCATGTTTATAGGAAAAAAATATTACTTAGGGTACCATTGGACCTATTGCAGATAGAACCAATAAGGGAGCCAACTCCCAGTGTAAGCTTGGAGGATAGCTCCAAAGAAAACTTTGAAGAAGAAACCCAAGAGAGATCTACACATGAGTCAGAGAATTTAGAGAAGTAGTCTCAAAATGGAGGAGGAAAAAAAATAAAGAGTCTGAGAAGGACACTACTGGAACTATAGAAGAGATGACTGAGGAAACCTCAACAAATAAACAAGCAGAAATTGCCTCTACATCAACTCAATTAGGTAAAATCCCAATTATTGATTCGGAACAGGAATGGGAACAGTTCAAAAAAAAGCTTCACACAGATTCAAACCCTGAGAAAACATCTAAGATATAGACTCCTAAGCAAACCCAATACAAGTCATATCTAGAAATGACAGAGGAAGGAGCTAAGGGAACTCAGGATGTTGAAATCAATCCTTCTACTCCTACTTTTGAAATTGTTTTGAGAGTTGAAGAAATACCTCTGCTAGATGTATTTTATAGTTCTACCCACAAAGATGTAGTCAAGAGATAGAGGAAGAAAAGAAAGTTGGAGGTTGTAGCTGTTACAACTTCTGAAAATGAACTAATGGACATTGTATGAAAGGACTCACCCATGGAGCCATCTGAAAATCTCACAAAATTGTCACAATTAATAGGAGAAACAACTATTGACAAAGCAATAGACATCAAAATTCTACTCAAAGAAAAAGGAATTATGTTGTTAAAACAACAATTAGCTCAGGAAAAATCCAACCAACAAGAAGAATTACAAGTAGCCCAACTCCAAAGGGAATTCGAAAAAATGAGAATACAACATTTAGCCAGCCTAGAAGAAAAATATGAGAGGATACAAGCTATGATGGATAAGTTTAATAATAATCCACAAATCGATGAGTTTATAAAGGGAGTGCTAGTGTTAATTCCCTACTAATGCAGCAAAAGGAAGTACTTTTCCAGAAAATCTTGTAGATAAGTCCATATTTTGAAACCAGTGATAAGTTCACAAACTAAGTCCATATTGTGAAACCAGTGATAAGTTCACAAACTAAGTCATTGACATGAGACTTGAGTATGAAGAAATCCATAAAAGGATTTTTGACTTTATCACCTGGAAAGAATCAGCGGATCGGAGAAAGGCCGACTTGCCGAAGCTAGAGGAATATCATAAAAACATCTTGTTCATGGATTGGGATTCTTGGTTGAAACAAGTGGAAAGGGAAAAAAAAATAGCAGCGACAAAAGAAAACAAAATAATAGAAGCCATCAACGAAAATATTCATGGCACCAATCTTGTTATGGAATTTATACTAGTATTTCTTCTAAATGTCAAACAGTGAGGGCAGTAGTGGAGACAGGCATCGCAAAAAAAAGGAGGCAATCAAATAGGTAAACAGGTTGAATTGGGAAGCATAGTGGTAGTTTTTAGTGAAACCACACAGTCAATGGATGACCTTAAGGTTCTTAACAACCTCTACACAAAATATGGTGTCAACACTAACATATTCCATATTTGTTGGGAAGTTAAAATATGTAATTGATCGATCGACTCAGCTCAAGCCAATGATTGATATTTGCAATCTTAGAGATCAAGTCCAAAGGAGTTAGTCATTTAATTTTTTTTCTAGTTTTATTTTTTCATATTATGAGGAAATTCATTTAAACCTCCTCCGCTATTTTTGTAATAATCTATTTTAATACATATAGTTTAGTATTTAAACCCCTCTCATGAATTTAGGGAGGGGTCCAGAAATTTTATAAAAACATTCTTCAAAACATTTCACTTCTGTACTTTTGGGGACATTTTGATCAAACGAATGGAACATGATATATTTTCTTTCAAATATCTAGCATGCTTTACTGAAATTCACTTTTGTACTCTTAAAATGTGCTGGATTGATTGAGATTGGATTAATATTTCTGAAGCACATGAGCAGGACTTATCATATATGGTACTTTTATCTTATGATCATGTTTTATTTATGTATCAAGCAATAATTCTTCTTTCAATTGTTTTATGTATGAAAGTCTGAATTATAGTTTAGCATTATTTCACTTTTGTATGATGTTAGCTCTGATTTTATATGCTATATATTTCTCTCAATCGTTTTGTCTAACTATTTGTCCAAAACGATTATTGTTAAATGATTTAACTTCTTATTGCAGTTGAATGACCTTTATTACCAATTGTTCTAAGATATCATTGTAGAATGTATACTGTATTTAATTCTCGGGTATATCTATAGTTAAATAGTGTTAAATTAGGATATATGTATGTGTTTATTATTTAGATTAGATTACACTTAGCTCAATCATTTTCCCTTTACATCATAGATCACACCACCAACACTATCAAAATATTTTCTGGGAAACTGGTCCCATTATCCCTAGTCAAAGCCACTACACTAGTGGAAAAGGAGCTACTAACCAAGGACCGGACCGAGTGGTTTTCGCCCATGTTGTCGCAACAATTTTCGAGGCTTCAACATTTTGGTGCTAGAAGGAAGGCCTAACTATGAATAGAATGAAAATCTAAATCATTAGCCATTCCAAGAGTAAAACTCCCTCACCATCACCTCCAACTTCTCGGTGACATTATAAATCCCAAAATCCTAAGAGAGAAGTTTTAAAGAAATCCCTAGAATCCACTATTGAGGTCCCAAAGAAGTTAGATCAGTCTTCTTCTATTGAAACTCCTGAAGTACAATCTTTAATACATAAATTGCAAGGGATTTCAATATCTCAAGAAGAATATGATTTATCTCAAGCTAGTGTTACTTCTCTGTTTCCTTCCTCTCAAAGGTTAACTAGATCACAGAGTGAAAAATTGGGATCCCCCATTTGAATTCCCTCTACCAAACCGAAGGTGAACTAAGAAAACATAATATGAAGCTCATAGTGAGGTTCTCTCATCATCACCTGAAACACCTTCATTCATTACATCCAATTCATTACAAAATCAACCATCCAACTCATAACTCCAGATCATGGTTTACACTGGTATTGGAGCGAAAACCTCCTCTACCCAATCACCTTCAACTATTGGAACATCTTCTTCAACACAGATACCCATTATGGCTTAAATACAATGGACAAATCCAGGAACTGTTTGAATGGTAGGACCATTACCTACACTTCAATGAAATGGTTGCCAAAATTTAGCCCGAATGATGGTCTTCCTGCTAAAGAACATATAAACAATTTTATGTTGTCCATAAATCTGAATGCAGTGGTAGAAGAAGATGTAGTTGTAATATTATTTCCTTATACTTCACAAGGATCAGTAGGATCATGGTATTTTTCATTACCATCTAGTTCCATTAATAGTTGGGATGCTTTTGAGGAGCAGTTCTTAACCAAGTTTGGAGATGACCAATTGACAACTACTCTTATCAATGATCTCTCTAACTTGAAAGCTGAACCTAGAGAACTGATTAAAGGTTTCAATTCATGTTTTAATAAGTTATTAAATAAAATCACTATGTCATCCAAGCTCAGTGATGAAGTCCAAAATGAATGGTACATTTCTTCTCTTCCCTCAAACACATATATTTTTGTCGATAGGGCTGCCAAACCAACTTTGGCGAAAAATATGAAAGAATCCATAGCTGTAGAAAAACACATTTTAGCTTTAGAAAAAAAGAATGCATTAGAAGAACGAAAATCCAAGAAGGTTACTTTTAGTGATGAATCCAAGAAAAAAGCACCTAAAGATCCTTTTGATCTTGAAGGTCTACAAAAATTCCTTAAAACCATGTCCAATGAAATGGTTGACATCAAGAAACAGGTAGTAGATACTTCATTAAGGAAAGCTTACAGACCTTACAAAAGAAACCCTTCCTCTGAACCAAAGAATCTAGGTACCATATCAAACACTTAATCAAATATGGAGGAAGAAGAAGTCTCAACGGCTGAAGACCAAACAGATGACGAAGAAGTAGTTGAATTACAAGGAATGTGAGATTTCATTGTCCCTAATGAAGAAACGCAAGAAGAATTACATGTCGCAACCAAGAGTAGAAGCATTGTTGATTTTCCACCAAAAAATCAAAAACAAATATCATCAACTCTAGCCCACCAAGATAAAGTAATAGGTAATAAATATTCCTCCAAATCTACTCATAACACTTATTCTCAGCCAAATTCTTCACCTTCAGCTAAAAACCTGTTAATCTCTGATGAAATGGAATACAACATCGTATAAGATATGAAAAAGACTAGGGAAAATATTACATTCCATGACATTAGTAAGTTAAAACATCAATAGAAGATATTGCTCAAAGATCTAAAATCATTCCCTACTTCTCTTCCCGTTGATGTTATCTCACAGGCTGCTCAAGAAATGGGAAGGCCTCCTAATACCTCATTAGATAAAATCAACTAACCTGATATCACTCTGATAGGAGGAAGATCCAAATCCCATACTCCTCCATTTCTTTTTACTTTTGAAAATTTCAATAAAAATCTACATAATTGTTTAGTTGATTCTGGAGCTTCATCCAACATTCTACCAAGAACAGTTTATGTGAAATTGAATGTAGAGCCCCGAAAATTTGTTGTTCACATTGTGCAGTTAGATCGATCTCAAGTCGAAGTTATAGGGGAAATCAATCAAGTCACTATTCGACTCTCATCAAACCCAGAAGTGTGTCAAGTCATTGACATCCTTGTGGTTGATATCCTGGAATTCTGCAGCCTAATCCTTAGCATAGACTGGTAAGAAAAGATTCATGGCTATTTCGCCACTAACTGGTCCCACATGTGGCTTCCATATAACGGTAAGTTGAATCAAATAAGTGTTGACTGAGAGAAACATAAAAAGTATATCGTCACGGGACTTAGAGGGAGAAAATGAACTAGTCACATACAACAATAATATCATTGGAAATTACTTAGTGGAATCATTCGTAGGAAATTTTAATGCAAATACTTCACCCTTCTTGGAAAAAAAATTTATATCGCAAGTTGAAAATTACTCTCAAACAGATGCTTCTAAATGTATAAATTTTGTATATGGACCTATAGTTAAAACTTTATTTTGGAAATTATATTTTTATGGATCTAGATCTAATGATGGAGCTGGAGCATGTTGCATACTAGTTCACCCAAGAGGGGAAAAGACTATGTCAGCATGCAAACTTCAATTTGAATGCACAAATAACACTACCGAATATGAAGCATTAGTTTAAGGGTTGTATAAATCTATCGGCCTTAATATCAAATATATTCAAGTATTTGGAGATTCGGAAATTGTAATTAAGCAGGTGAGGAATACTATACACTGCCTCTCTGTACACTTGAAATATTATAAATCATTAGTCCAGGACCTCACCTCTCATTTTACAACATTTAATATTTCCCCTATCCCAAGACTCCAAAATGCAAGTGCCGATATTTTGGCTAATGTTGCATCCAAGCTCATTCCACTAGGAGATTATAGCGCCGATCACTTTTCTATTGAATTAATTTTTAGGCCTTCTATTCCCGACAATATCACCAATTGACTAGAATTTAATAATGATACTGATATCATAAGTTTTGTAACATCTGAAGGCTCTTACAACAACCAGATAATTAATAAAGATCAACATGAGAACCAACTTAAGCAAGAAACAACAGTAAATTATATACCTAAATTTGTTGTTGAACTGGAAGATTTATATGATCTCAAGGACAGGTTTAAGAAATCTACTAACTCAAAACTTCAATGTTCAACTTTGAGGTTTGAACTAGTTAATCTTGGAACTGACCTTAAACCTCAAAACATAAATCTAGGACTTGGTTTTATGTCAGATGAAAAATCAGCCTTTATTCTATTGAAAAGTGTGCAACAAGAAATGCTAAATTTAGGAAGTGCTAAAAATAGAACTGCTAAAAATGTAGAAATTTTGAATAATAAACGCTTATTCAATAGATATTATCCCGATTATACACTATTGCGGAAAACATGCATAATACATAACCTCCTCTATGTTGATCATCAATTTACAGAAGAAGAAACAATAACATGCGCACATAGAAGCATCAATCACACATATCATCACAGTATTTTCCCAGGGAAAGCATCTCGCTAAAAACCCCAGCTATCTGTATATTATATTGATTGAGAACATGTAACAAACATAGTACAATACTCCTCACAAGTGATCAGTACTATCTCCACCTGTTACACATAATACAGCTCAGATCTGATCTCCAAATCTCCTTCGCTGCTTGCCTGCCTGCTATGCATAATACCTGCTGAGAATGAATGATAATGGCTGATCCAAACTCCTATTTACCTTGTGAAAATCACCCACACTGTAAATCACGTGAGCACAAGCTATATTTCACTTGGTATTGGCCCACACTATGCAGAGATCATTTGCATAACTCAATCCCATGCATGTGCACAATCTCATGCACAACTGATAGCAATCTCAACCTCTAACGCCTGTCTCCACTGAACTGTACATGCACTGAGTTAACTGATGTATTCTTTAGTTGCATTATGAATTAATAATTATTGAATTAATTAATAACTAATTCACACAACTCATCACTTAGTCTATTGATCAGTTAGACTAAATACAACTAGTTCAACTAAGTCAAACTGAACACAACTCCATTAACTCCACATCCAACTCTACCAAACTCAACCACATGAGTTCTAACTGATGTCCTGCATGCAATAGCTCAACTAACACATAAGAAAAGCGTATTTCCTTCTGTCAGCTACATGTGCCACATCTGTAGCTCAAACTGAAGTGCTCGAAGAGAATAAGATAAAGTTTATAGTCCAAATATTGTTATGAGACAATAATATTTGACTTTTCTATTTTTTACTAGCAGTCTAAAAATACACTCTGATCACTCCTTCTATGATCACTCCTGCTGTGATCCAAAAATAAACTTTGCGCCATAATTTTCCTCTAGGCCCACTTAGTGAAGGCGACTCCTTTCCACTAAGCTCCATCATCTTGTTGCATTCTCAACAAGCATTTCTTGTTGCACACTTTTCAACACTCCCTGTCAACAAGAAAGGCTTCCTCTCAAACCTGATCCTGTAACTCTGGAATGTTTTGTATGCAACACATTTGCCCAGTCCACTTTGCCCCAACAAAACTTGGAACAAAAACACTCCCAACTGACCACTCTGTTGGGCTAGGAACATAATCTGATGCTAAAGCTCTACCTGCTGCTGAAAAGTTCTCCCTCTCTGACATCTGTGCTACTGCAACATCTCCATGCATCTCGCACCATTTCACACCTCTCTGTGCCACCTAGCACTGTGCAAAACACTTGTACCTCTCGCATTGCTACAACCTGCATGTTATGCGTTGTCCTGGGATTCCCTACACTATCGCTCTCTCTGCCGCTCCATCCCATCTGTCTCTACCAAATCAATCAGTTCCTGCTACTACACATTGGGGCTCCCGTAGAAAGGTCTCATTCAAGAGGTTGGGTACCTCAAGGATCCTGCCCCTCCTCCTTGGAACGATCACTCTATATCTCCCCAGCTCCTACCTGAAGGTATGGCTACATGTGATCCCTCAGCCCACCTGGCTCAAAGTTTCCCCCTACTGGAGGTCTCTGCATGAGTAGATGTCTCTACTCGATCTCCTCTCATCTTCCCTTCTTATGGCTGCTCCACAACCTCCTGAAGCTGCTGCACCAATCGTGGCTCCTCCACAATCTTCTAAGACTTCTTCTAGCTCTGCATGTTGAGAGGTAATATATGCTCCCTCTCAACCACCAAGTCTCCATCAGTTGCCTTGCTACTCAAGGCTTTGCATGCATCTTGAACCTTAAGAGCATACAGGTTCTTGACTCATGAACCAATCTGCTTCACCTGTCTAGCGATGATGTGTCTAAGGAAAACCTTTCCCTTACTAAAGACTACATCATAGCCTCTGTCTTCCAGCTCGCGATCGACACCAAGTTTCTCTTCAGTCCTGGTACATACTTGACATCGATCAAGGTAAGGCGAGCTCCATGCTCCCTCTGAAAAATAATCGTGCCTACACCTAAGACACTATACTTCTCATCATTACCCATCCCTATGAGTATCTGGAGGTCTTTATCCTCCAAAGTACTGAACAAAATTTTATCACTGGTCATGTGGAAAGAAGCTCCACTGTCAAGAAACCAACTACTTCTCATCATGGATGAAACCATGCATGCGAAGAGTGTGAAGTCCAACTCAAACTGTGAAGCAAGTGAGGCTACCTCACCTTCAGATCCTTCCCCAGATCCCTTCTTGGACTTCTTCTTTGGACAATTAGTAGCATAATGGCCCTACTCATGACAACGAAAGCATCTCACCTTCGACTTGTCAACCTTCCTCCCATCATTGGAAGAACTGGATTCGGAAAGAGAAACCTTCCCCTTCCCCTTCTTCACCTTACTCGCTAAGGCACAGTTCTCCTCATCATGCATAGATGTAGAACTATCTCTGGTGCGCCGTCTAATCTCCTCTTGCACAAGATCCGACCAAAGTCTCTCCCATCCTGGCAATTTCTCCCTTCCATTCACTAAGTCCTGGTAGCTATGCCAACTCCTAGGAAGGCCAAGGAGTGCCAACTTCCTCTGGTCGCTCTTTCTTTGGAATAATTCTATCAATGTTTTCTACATCAAATATGGAGAATCCTTTCCATGCAGGCTGGACACAATGTGATCCTTCACACCCTCTAATAGAATCCTTCGACACTTTGGTGTCTTCTTTTGCCAAACTACAGCTTCAGCAGCATCAGTAGGTTTTGGGACCTTAGCCTCTATGAAATCCTTCAACCCATTATCATCTAGCATCACCTCCATCCTGTATTTCCATGAAATATAGTTTGAGCTACCTTCAAGAGCATACTCCAATCGCAATCCGTTGAAAGATATTTCAACTTTGACACCAAGAAAACATTGCTGCAAATTCGAATTCCACTAGCTCCAAACTCAACCGCTTTCGATCTAGAATTCGTGAGAACAAAGTATTTATTGTATAGAGATCAACTGTATGGGCATTCACCTTATATCTCACCTTCCAAAGAAAGGATGAATCCAGAGGCTACCTGGCCCGATTACAGACTCTGCTTGAAGAAATAGAATGTAAACACTTCCTGAATAGTAGATCTAATGAACGATAGCTCCGATACCATGTAGAAATTTTGAATAATGAACACTTATTCAATAGATATTATCCCGATTATACACTATTGTGGAAAACATGCATAATACATAACCTCCTCTACGTTGATCATCAATTTACAGAAGCAGAAACAATAACATGCACACATAGAAGCATCAATCACACATATCAACACAGTATTTTCCCGGGGAAAGCATCTCGCAAAATACCCCAGCTATCTGTATATTATATTGATTGAGAACATGTAACAAACATAGTACAATACTCCTCACAAGTGCTCAGTACTATCTCCACCTGTTACACATAATACAACTCAGATCTGATCTCCAAATCTCCTCCGCTGCTTGCATGCCTGCTATGCATAATACCTGCTGAGAATGAATGAGAATGGCTAATCCAAACTCCTATTTACCTTGTGAAAATCACCCACACTGTAAATCATGTGAGCACAAGCTATATTTTACTTGGTATTGGCCCACACTACGCAGATATCATTGGCATAACTCAATCCCATGCATGTGCACAATCTCATGCACAACTGATAGAAATCTCAACCTCTAACATCTGTCTCAATTGAATTGTACATGCACTGAGTTAACTGATGTATTCTTCAGTTGCATTATGAATTAATAATTAGTGAATTAATTAATAACTAATTCACACAACTCATCACTTAGTCTATTGATCAGTTAGACTAAATACAACTAGTTCAACTAAGTCAAACTGAACACAACTCCATTAACTCCACATCCAACTCTACCAAACTCAACCACATGAGTTATAACTGATGTCCTGCATGCAATAGCTCAAATAACACATAAGAAAAGCGTATTTCGTTCTGTCAGCTGCATGTGCCACATCTGTAGCTCAAACTGAAGTGCTCCAAGAGAATAAGATAAAGTTTATAGTCCAAATATTATTATGAGACAATAATATTTGACTTTTCTATTTTTTTCTAGCAGTCTAAAAATAGACTCTGATCACTCCTGATGTGATCACTCCTACTGTGATCATTCTTGCTGTGATCACTCATGCTATGATCACTCCTGCCGTGATCCAAAAATAAACTTTGCGCCATAATTTTCCTGTGGGCCCACTTAGTGAAGGCAACTCCTTTCCACTAAGCTCCATCATCTTGTTGCATTCTCAACATGAATTTCTTGTTGCACACTTTTCAACAAAAAATAGAACTTCTAAAAATAGCAGTTTAGCCAATGAGCATTTTGGCCTCCTTGGGTGAGAGTTGAAACTGCTAAAAATAACATCTTCTAAAAATAGCATTTCTGGGTCCCTTCCTATTTATAATAGTCTCTGGTCTATCTATAGGAAGTAAATTCAAACTGGTCTTACCAGCAGTTTGGAATATTAATTAATTAATTCTCCATGAGTTAATTAGTTAAGGAAAAGCAAACTTGAAGTCTTTATGAGAACATGCAATTATTTCTCCACTAATTGGGGAATGTGTCTTTGATTTGCTCCACTGATTGAGGAATTAAGGATGAGTTTTATATTGAGAGGATCAGTTGACTTAGTTTAACTTAGTCAATTTCAATTAGATTAATTTAACAAGTTGTTAAATTAATGAGATATAGTTTGTTGATGCTTGCATGCATGTGACAACTATTATTTTCAGATAACTATGTATTCACTCATGGATAACTGATGCACGTCAGTTCAAATAGAGACCCAGTTGAGATTAGAGAAGGGACAGTGTACTATCAGTTGGATGAATATTTTTTCCTATAAGGAAAATCATCCAAGCAGAAGGATTAAGGTTCCTTGAGGATTGTGCAGTTTTATAGGGTGTGAGATCAGTGTTACACTTGGTAACAACAGGATCACCCTAGGAGAACTACACAAGGAAATAGGAGACTTGGAGGGTAGAGGAGAAGGCTTAGGAGAAGTCTTGATTTCTTGTGAGCATCCAGGAGGATTGCACTGAAAGCTGGCTAGCTGTGAGAGCTAAGGATTTGTGTAATCCTGATGTATTTCCACCTTCATCTATGAGGATTGTACTGAGAGCTAGCTAGCTATGTGAGAGCTAAGGCTATGTATAAATCCTATGTATGATAATACAAAGTTGGGGTTTTAGGCTGAGGCTTTTGCTGGGTTATATCTTCTGTGTTATGTGTGATTGATTCCTTCTTATTAGTTATATGTGTTCATGCTTGATGTTGCTCATGTTCAATTAAGCTTCTGCTAAGTTTATGGTAGATGTAGATCTAGTATTATGCTTTAGTACATTACATATATCAGTTGGATTTGCAGGTGAAATTTGTACATGATATTAGTGAGCTAGCTGATTTGTAGAGAAAATTCTACATGGTATCAGAGCTAGCTGATTTGTAGAAAAATTCTACAAAATTATACATGGTACCAGAGCACAGGATATCAAAGAAAAACAATATACTGAGAGGCGATTTCAAATTTTTGAGTTTTGGGCCGAGAGTTTGCAGAGCAGATCTGAAAATTTCTATACAAAATTTTCATAAACAAATAGTAGATTTGGATTCCTTGTGGAAAAATACCCAAAATAATAGAAAAAAAAATCGGTTGAATCAGAGTTCAGATGAAGGAGCTATCGCTGATTTAAAATGAGCTCTTTTTTCTAGAAAATTTCATGACAGTGGGAAATATGAAACAGATTGGTGTGCTAGCTAAGAACTTGTATGCACTTGAGGTACAAGATGCATGCAAAGCCTTGAGGAGCAAGGCAAAGGTTAGATACTTAGTGGTTGACAGGGAGAGTAAATTACCTCTCAATATGCAACGCCAGAAGAAGTCTCAGATGATTGTGGAGGAGCCACGATTGGTGCAACAACTTTAGGAGATTATGGAGTAGCCACAACAGTGGAAGCTGAGCGGAGATCAAGTAGAGACATATACTCATGCAAAGACCTCCAGTAGGGGGAAACTTTGAGCCAGGTGGGCAGAGGGATCACATGCAGCCATACCTCCAGGTAGGAGGTGGGATGATATAGAGTGATCGTCCCAAGAAGGAGGGGCAGGATCCTTGAGGTACCCAACCTTTTGGATGAGACCTTGCTACGGGAGCCCCGATGAGGAGTAGTATGAACTAACTGATTGGGTAGAGACAGATACAGATGGAGCAGCAAAGGGAGCTATAGTGTAGGGAATCCCAAGATAGCACAGAGCATGCAGGCTATAGCAATGCAAGAGGCACAAGTGTGTTTCACAGTGCAGGGTAGCACAGAGAAGGGTGCAATGGTGCGAGATGCATGGAGATGTTGTTGTAGCGCAGAGGTCAGAGAGGGAGCACGTGTTAATAGAAGGTAGAGCTTCAGCATCAAAGTATGTTTCTAGCCCAACAGAGAGGTCAGTTGGGAGATTTTTTGTTCTGAGTGTTGTTAGAGAAACTACACTTGGTACATGTGTTGGATGCAGAACATTCCAGAGTTATAGGATCAGGTTCGAGAGGAAGCCTTTCTTGTTGGGAGGGAGTGTTGAAAAGCGTGGAACAAGAAATGCTAAATTTAGGAAGTGATAAAAATAGAACGTCTAAAAATAGCACTTCTAAATATAACAGTTTGGCCAATGAGCATTTTGGCCACCTTGGGTGAGAGGTGAAACTGCTAAAAATAACATCTTCTAAAAATAGCATTTTTGGGTCCCTTCCTATTTATAGTAGTCCCTGGTCTATCTATAGGAAGTAAATTCAAATTTGGTCTTACCAGCAGTTTTGAATATTAATTAATTACTTCTCCTTGAGTTAATTAGTTAAGGAAAAGCAAACTTGAAGTCTTTGTGAGAACATGCAATTATTTATCCACTAATTGGGGAACGTGTCCTTGATTTGCTTCATTGATTGAGGAATTAAGGATGAGTTTTATATTGAGAGGATCAGTTGACTTAGTTTAACTTAGTCAAGTTTAGTTAGATTAATTTAACAAGTTGTTAAATTAATGAGATATAGTTTGTTGATGCTTGCATGCATGTGACAACTACTATTTTCAGAAAACTGTGTATTCACTCATGGATAATTCATGCATGTCAGTTCAGACAAAGACCCAGTTGAGATCAGAGAAGGGACAATGTACTATCAATTGGATGGATATTTTTTTCTATAAAGGAAAATCATCCAAGCAGAAGGATCAAGGTTCCTTGAGTGTTGTGCAGTTTTACACGGTGTGAGATCAGTGTGAGAGATCAATGTTACACTTGGTAACAAGAGGATCACCCAGGGAAAACTATACAAGGAAATAGGAGGCTTGGAGGGCAGAGGAGAAGGCTTAGGAGAAGTCTTGATTTCCTGTGAGCATCCAGGACGATTACACTAAGAGCTGGCTAGCTGTGAGAGTTAAGGCTTTGTGTAATCCTGATGTACTTCCAACTTCATCTGTGAGGATTGTACTGAGAGATGGCTAGCTGTGTGAGAGCTAAGGCTTTGTATAAATCCTATGTATGATAATACAGACTTCAGGTTTAGGCTTAGGCTTTCCCCGGGTTATATCCTTTGTGTTATGTGTGATTGATTCCTTCTTATCAGTTATATTTGTTCATGCTTGATGTTGCTCATGTTCAATTAAGCTTCCACTAAGTTTATGGTAGATGTAGATCTAGTATTATGCTTCAGTACATTACATATATCAATTGGATCTGCAGGTGAAATTTCTACATGATATCAGTGAGATAGGTAATTTGTAGAGAAAATTCTACATATTCATTTGTTGAAGAAATACAAAAATGTCTTTGCTTGTAACTATTAGGTTCTTATAATAATAGGAATCATATTTTTGAATTGACTATGTTAAGTCTTCTAATATTGTACATACCTTTTCTTTTCTGCAAATGTTTTCCATATTAAAGATTAAAAAATGTAAATAGGGTCTGTCCTAAAAGAAATATCAAAGGAAAAAAAGAATAAGAAAATATCAAAAAAGTGAAAAAGTATGAACCCCAAACAAAAACATATCATAAAAGTGTGCAAGTCCAAGTGCCACTACTTTTTACTTTACTATGCAAAATAATGGTTGTGTGTAGCTTGTCATAAATGCCACAACCGATGATAGTAAAAGAAGTTTAATCTTGACTACTTCATGCTTTAAATTTCATGTCTATAGTTAGAGAACAAATATCTAACCAAACTATTTAATCTTGGAAGATCAGTAATTAGGTAGAGAAATAAAATGTGCTCAAAAGCTAATCTGAACCATTCGATGATATAAGGTTAGAATTAGATAGTTTCCTTGACAAAAGAAAAAGGAAAGAAAGGGTCTGCTAGCTTAAATGCACCCAATAAAGTGAAGAAAAAAATGTTAGTATAAGTAAAGGGTAGGTACAAGAAAAGTTGCAGAAGTACAAGGTTGTCAAAGCATAAGCACATTTATCATGCTTAATCCTATGTTTTAGTATGCAGGTGCAGTTATGAAAATGAAAGAATATTCACAAGTTGATTTGGTTAACTTCCCCTCATTTCATTTCACCCCCACTACTTATTTACTAATTTCCCTCATTATCCCATCATTTCTTCTGAAAATACCCTTTTCCTTCATTTTAACCCTTACCCCTTGGTTTCACACATTTCGCTAGAAAATTACTCTCCAAAGGCCATTTCCCAACCCAAAACCCCTTTTCCATAGTGTGAAACCCATTCCCCTTTGAAAAAATCACTTTCCCCTTGTTAATTTCCCTATTTTATCTTAAAAACCCATAAAACCCCCTTTTCCTAAATTTAAATTCCCCTTCTGCATTACTTAGTTAACTCCGCCTTATACAATATTTTGCCTAAAAAACCCATAAAACCCCTTTATTTTTTATTTATGTTCCCATTCCGGTATTAATTTTACATTAGAAACTTAGTGTATTTCTACAATCCCACCCATATACTAATATTAACATTAAACTTTAATTATTTAATTCCCTTTGTACATATATCTTGTATTAAAATAATTCCCTCATATGTATCCCATAACCCATATAAAACCCGCATTAAACTATATTAATATATATCCCAAACCTGGTCGCACTCCATTAACCCACTTATATTTAACCCCACCTTATTCATAAATTAATTACAAATCAGTTGTATTTAACCCCTAGGCCCCAATAATCTCCACCCGATTTCCCTCCGTGCATCTCGATCGCGCGACAACCTTCCGATCACCCACTTCAAAATCTAATGACCCACATCCATATCACACACTCCCATCGTCTAATAGTTAAAGGCCCAAGAGCATGTGAGATTCATGGTCTTGCTTGGGACCCTTTCGGTTATGTGGCAGCTTTGTATTAACTCACATGCTCTCATGGAAAAACTGCCCAATTGCCAAAAGAGGTGCGATGGCCCCCGAAACCACCTCCCCATGTACAATGAAACTGCCCACTATTCACAATTTAATCCCACACCCAAAAGTTAACCGTTACCCGTTTAAAAGCTAAAACCCCCCTTTTACCCTTTTCACTATTATTTCATTACAAACTCTAAACCCTGAACCTTTGCGATAGACAAGTTACAAAACCGCCAAACCACCTGTCCACTGCATGAGAAAAACTCCAATTCACTGTGATAGCACCTGTGTCTTTTGTGATAAATTCTTGCGGCAAGTTTCAAAACCCTGCTACGCTTACCTCTGTTTGAATTGCGAAAGTGAAAAACCATTGCCAACCCGACTAAGTCTCATTACAGTTTGAACTCTTTCCACAGACTTTCCTATTCCCTGAAACCATTATCTCCTCCCTGCAAACCTGTGTTCTTATTAGCTATTTGTTTATTTTTGTAGGTGATCACATAAGACTTGGACAAACAGTTTTTATACTAGTTAAAAACCCGTTGTCCCAGATTCTTAGGAAATGTATTCAAATGGTTTTCATCAATAGAAGATTCAATAAAGTAGCAGAGTAGAAGGAAACAATTTACACAGTAAAAGGTTAAAATAGAGATGAAATCATTTTCACTAGCAAACAGTGAAAGATTCATAATAGCAACTCTCCTGGACATATTTTACTCCTTGTTACTTATGTATTATTGTAAAAGGTAAAAGTGAAAAGATAACAAAGCAAAAAGGTGGAAGAATTCACACTAAGTGTTAAAACAGAGATAAATCAGCAACAACGTATTCACATGCATACAGTTAAAAGACTAAACAAAAGAGCCAGATGAAAGTGTATCAAATGAAAGGTCATAAGTAAATATGACATCTAGCATGAAGACCAAACAGCCAAGCAGCTTAAAGGGAAAAATACCAAATACTAAAAGACAATAGAACCTAAATAACAGGGACAATTTTCAATCAGTTGAAAGGTGTCACTACCTTTTAGCATCCAGATATTTTATTCCTAGAATAAATCGTAGTCAGCTGATCAGATATTTTGTATTAATGTTTGTATAAATACTTCATAATTTGAAGTTTTGAGGTGTGGAGTGTGGATTTCTGAATATTGATATAGATGATTAACCTACTAGCTACAGGTTATTGTACCAATTTCTAGTTGACATACATGACAAGTTATAAAGAAACTTCTTTATAGGATTCATGTGTTGAGCTACCTCAGTGAGGTACAAATTTCGTCTTGTTTATTTTCTTTTTCTAAGTGTTTCATAAATTTAAATGTTATCCAAATTTGAATGAATTAAATTGGAAATATAGCTTAGAACTTGTTTAAGTACACTCTATTTTGCACAGTTGATGATTTATATGTTTTCTTTTGATATTCGGATTTGAGAACCCTTAATTTCTCTCACATCTCGGTTGACCTCTTGCATTTCTCTTCAAAATCTGGTTTAAGGAATCCTTAGCTGCTCCTTGATCCCGATTGGAAATCATTTCACCATCCAGCGTTTGAGATTTGGTATTTCTCACCTATCTTGCCCTATAACATTTTCTTTATGGTTTGTTGTTGTTATGTTTTCAAAGCCTGATTGACTCCATAGCCCAATGGAAAATAGAAATTCATCTATTCATCTAAGTAAGTGATCCCACCACCCAAATTAAAATCAAAACCCAAGTACAACCATAACTAGCCTAAAATAAATTAACTAAAACAAAGTTAAATCATAAAGAGAGAGCCCTCTCTGAGAATTTGGAAGGCTACATCCTAATCTCCAAAGTAGGTTTGTGGTTACCTCAGTGATTTCTTTCTTTAACCTTGGGAAATTTCTGAGTTATAATATAGTGGCGACAATAATGGGGAAGAGAAAATTTTCTTCAAAAAGTTTATACAAAGACTAGTTCTGATCTATGATGGTGGATAGCGATCAAACACACAAAGGTTAAAATCATCCACCTGGCGACTCCAGCTCCAAATCAATTTCACAATCAAGACTCCATTGGAGGAATGAACCTGAAAGAACAGTATGAAAAGATCAGGCTTTTAACTTGGATTATAGTCCAAGACATTATGTTCATTCTCATCAAGAACATTTTTCAATGTATATTGTATTTTAAAGAAGATCTTAGATTATTTTTTTATTATTTTCCTTTGAAGATTGCAAATATAAATTCTCCTTATCCATTTGAGCAGCTTCCTTATAAATCTTATGATGATCATTTTCCGATTGAGAAGCCTCAAACAAATAAGACTAATCTTACAATCCTTGTGCATATTCCTGTACCTTGTAAAGTTCCTGATAGGTATAAGCCCCTCATGCTACCTCCTATACTCCATGATTTCCCTGATAACTATTACAAATATCTCCCCATTTTTATGGAGAGAATCGTATCACTGCCCAAAAAAATATTCAAGGCTTTGAGAGTTATCTAGACTTATTTGAGATTGATGAAAATGATGGTTATTACCAGACTTTTTTCTCTTTCTTTTCAAAGTAGAGTAAAGAGTTGGTTCAAGAATGTACTTATTGCAAGCATCTCAAATTTCCAGCAATTTGTCAAATTTTTCTTTGAAAGATGGATAATCAAGGTCAATTTTTTTGTGATCATAGAAAAATATAATCAGTTGAAAAGACAACCAAATGAAACAATACAACATTTATTTGACAGATTTAATCAAATCTATTATTCAATGCCATCAAATATTAGACCTCTTCCCGATTCAGCTCTCTTGCATTATCCAAAAGCATTTGATCTAGAAATATAATTTCAGCTGAGAGAAAGAAACCCAGCAACTCTTGAATAGATGCAGAACATTGCAGTAGATGTAGAAGTTAATCTGCAAATTAGAAGAGAAAATTTGAAAGTAGGAGCAGAGAAGAACAAACATTGTAGAGGTAAAACTCAACATTTTGGTAAGAAAAATAGAGGAAAGGATACAGAAGATCACCATGAAAGATAATTGTTTTGCTCAAAATCACCATGACCTATTTATTCCATAAAAAGAACAGGTTGATAGCCATGAAGAAATTTTTGCTAATTCTAACTACCATAGGTCAGAAAATGGATTTACAGATCAGTATGTGGAAGCGGAATCTATTGATTTGGTGTGTATGTTTGATGACATTCCTTATTTTAATGATTTGCCTAAGTATGATCAGTATGATGATAATTATGTTCTTTAAACTCAAGCTATCTTTATAGAGCAATCAAAAACTAGTTTGGATGATGAGGAAATTCTGTTTTAGCAAATTAAACATAGTGATCAGCCTATACATATCAGATATGAGAATGAGGAAGGAAGTGCAGAAAATTTAGAAATAAGTGAAGGTTCTTTTCCTCTTTGTTTAGCTTCATTTCAGTTCATCAGAGAAAACTTTACAACAATAAAAAATTAGCAGTATTTAGGTATTTTTGTTGATAACAAAGAAGACAATGAAACTCTTGATGAAGATTCTTCAGTTTCACAAGCACGGTTATCAAATTTCATTGAAACACCTAATCAAATGACACAGCAAAGTTCCATACCACTATATTTTGAATCATTTCAGTTTTTAAAGGAAATGTGTTATAAAAAGTCTAAAGAAAAGGATGGGCAGCTTGTAGAAATCTATGAAGTTCCATTCAAAGCTATATGCAATAAGTTGCAACAATCCTTCCAAGTTTTTTATGATCCAGTAGATGATATATTAGATGATGGCTACAATCAAAATTTTTCTCCATTAACTAACTATGAGATTTAGGATCAAGATGATAAAGGTTTCATCAGTCAAACATTTCAATCAGTAGAAATATCGTCACAAAGCTTGTCTGAAAATCTGTAAGGGGATAAAGATAAAAATGACATTTCAGTTTCATGGCATGGAGACCATCCAGAACAATTGTACAGTTGCTTAAATCAGCTGAACAATAGTGTATATATTTTGGAAGATCCTTTTGTATAGTTTTTGGAGTCAACAAAGGAAATAAAGTATCTCCTTATCTTCTCATTTGTTGACAAGGTTATATTGGGTTGTAGAACTTCAGTTTTAATCACAAACAAGCACAAGTAGCAAAATCCACCAATGTATATGATGCTTGAATCGTTGCATTAGCTGTTTCATTTTACCTAACCAGCAGTTGGACAGCTGATTAGAGTAAGTAGGTAACATTTCAGTTTGAGTAAATTCAGTTTTTAGCAGCAAGTTTATTTCAGTTTTCAGTTTTCAGTTTTCAACAAGTATTGAAATAATTCATTAAGATTTAAGACCAATAAGAAGGCCTTTAGGTCATGATAATCTAGTAGTTTGGTTTGAGGTTAGCAGTACCTTTTTCAGTTTCATATCAGATTTCAGTTTGTAGAAAGGTTTGTGATTTCAATTCAAGATTTTTAGTCACAGAGATTATATAACAAAGCAGGTGTAGGCTTGGGATTTGCCTAATGGATTAGGCCACTAGTCAACGATGTTCTTGACATCTCACAAACAAATTCCATCCCTAAGTGGAGCCACTGTTAGGTTCCTATAATAATAGGGATCATAATTTTGAGTTGACTATGTTAAGTCTTCTAATATTGTACATACCTTTTATTTTCTGCAAATGTTTTCCATATTAATGATTAAAAAATGTAAATATGGTATGTCCTAAAAGAAATATCAAAGGACAAAAAGAATAAGAAAATATCAAAAAAGTGAAAAAATATGAACCCCAAACAAAAACAGATCATGAAAGTGAACAAGTCCAAGTGCCACTACTTTTTACTTTATTATGCAAAATAATGGTTGTGTGCATCTTGTCATAAATGCCACAACCCATATTAGTCAAAAACGTTTAATCTTGACTAATTCATGCTTTAAATTTCATGTTTATAGTTAGAGAATAAAGATCTATCCAAATTGTTTAATCTTGGCAGATCAGTGGTTAGGTAGAGATATAAAATGTGATCAACAACTTAATCTGAGCCATTGGAAGATATAAGGTAAGAATTAGATAGTTTGCTTGACAAAAGGAAAAGGAAAGAAAGGGTCTGCTAGCTTAAATGCACCTAATAAAGTGAAGAAAAAAAGTTAGGATAAGTAAAGGTTGCAGAAGTACAAGGTTGTCAAAGCATAAGCACATTTATCATGCTTAATCCTATGTTTCAGTTTGCAGGAGTAGTTATGAAAGTGAAAGGATGTTCACAAGTTGATTTCGTTAACTTCCCCTCATTTCATTCACCCCCCACTACTTATTTACTAATTTCCCCCATTATCCCATCATTTCTTATGAAAATACCCTTTCCCTTCATTTTAACCCTTACCCCTTGATTTCACACATTTCCCTAGCAAATTACCCTTCAAAGGTCATTTCCCAACCGAAAACCCCTTTTCCCTAATGTGAAACCCATTCCCCTTTGAAAAAATCACTTTCCCCTTGTTAATTTCCATATTTGATCTAAAAACCCCATAAAAGCCCCTTGTCCTAAGTTTAAATTCCCCTCCACATTACTTAATTAACTCCGCCTTACACCATATTTCACCTAAGAAACCCGTAAAACCCCTTTATTCTCAATTTATGTTTCCCCGTCCCAATATTAATTTTACATTAGAAACTTAGTGTATTTCTACAATACTGCCCATATACTAATATTAACATTTAACTTTAATTATTTAATTCCCTTTGTACATATATCTCGTATTAAAATAATTCTCGCATATATATCTCACAATCCATATAAAACCCACATTAAACTATATTAATATATATCCCAAACCAAATCCGACTCCATTAACCCACTTATATTTAACCTCATCTTATTATAAATTAATTACAAATTAGTTATAATTAACCCTCGGGCCCCACTAATCTTGGCCCGATTTCCCTCTGTGCATCTCGATCGTGCGACAGCCCTCTGATCACCCACTTCAAAATCCAACAACCCACATCCATAAAGGTTCGAGAGCATGCAAGATTCGTGGTTTTTCTTGGGCCCCTTTCAGTTACGTGGCAACTTTATGTTAATTCATGTGCTCTCAAGGAAAAACTACCCAATTGCCAAAAGTGGTGCGATGGCCCCCAAAACCACCTCCCTATGTACGATGAAACCACCCACTATTCACACTTTAATCCTGCACCCAAAAGTTAACCATTACCTGTTTAAAAGCTAAAACCCCTCTTTTACCCTTTTTAACTGTTATTTCATTACGAACTATAAACCTTGAACCTCTGCAATAGACCAATTACAAAACCACCAAACCGCCTATCGACTGCACGAGAAAAACTCCAATTCACTGTGACAGCACCTGTGTCATTTGTGATAAATTCTCGTGGCAAGTTTCAAAACCCTACTACACCTACCTCTGTTTAAATTGTGAAAGTGAAAAACCATTGCCATCCTGACTAAGCCTCATTACAGTTCAGACTCTTTCTGTAGAATTCCTTGTTTCCTAAAGCCATTATCTCCTCCTTGCAAACCTGTGTTCTTATTAACTATTGGTTTATTTTTGTAGGTGATCATACAAGACCTAGACAAACAATTTTAATACTAGTTAAAAACCTGTTTGTTCCAGATTCTCAAGAAATGTATTCGATGGTTTTCATCTACAAAAGATTCAATACAGCAATAGAGTAGAAGGAAACAATTTACACAGTAAAAGGTTAAAATAGAGATGAGATCATTTTCACCAGCAAATAGTGAAAGATTGATACTAGAAACTCTCTAGGACATATTTTACTCCCTGTTACTTATGTCTTATTGTAAAAGGTAATAGTGAAAAGATAACAAAGCAATAAGGTGGAAGGCTTCACATTGAGTGTTAAAACAGAGATAAATCAGCAATAGAATATTCACATGCATATAGCTAAAAGACTAAACAGAGGAGGCAGATGAAAGTGTATCATATGAAAGGTCATAAGTAGATATGACATCCATCGTGAAGACCAAATAGCCAAGAAACTTAAAGGGAAAAGAATAAATACTAAAAGACAAAAAAACCTAAATAATAGGGACATTTTCTAGTCAGTTGAAAGGTGTCACTACCTTTTAGCATCCAAATATTTTATTCCTAAAATAAATCCTAGTGAGTTGATAGGATATTTTGTATTAATTTTTCCATAAATACTTCATAATTCGAACTATTGAGGTGTGGAGTGTGGATTTCTGAATAATGATATAGGTGACTGATTTACTACCTAAGGGTTATTGTACCAATTTCCAGTTGACAGGACAAGTTATAAAGAAACTTCTTTACATGATTCATGTGTTGAGCTATGTCAGTGAAGTACAAATTTCATCTTGTTTATTTTCTTTTTTCTAAGTGTTTCATAAACTTAAATGTTATCCAAATTTGAATGAATTAAACTAGAAATATAACTCAGAACTTGTTTAAGTACACTATGTTTTGCATGGTTGAATCATTTATATGTTTTCTTCGGATATCCGAATTTGAGAACCCTTAATTTCTCTCCCATCCCGGTTGACCTCTTGCATTTCTCTTCATAATCTAGTTTAAGAAATCCTTAACTGCTCCTTGATCTCGATTGGAAATCATTTCATTATCTAGCCTTTGAGATCTAATATTTCTCGCCTATCTTTCCCTGTAACATTTTATTTATGGTTTGTTGCTATTCTATTTTCAAAGCCTGATTGACTCCATGTTACACTAAAAAATGTCACCATGACCGCTTACAGTTAGTATGGCTCAAATCAACAGTCATGCTACCCTCTTAGGCAAGTCTTATGCCTCTGCTATCCATCTCAAACTCAAAGAAGAGAGAAAGTCTTGTAAAAAATGTGTTTATCTCTGGGGTCGCAGGTTCTCTCAAGCCTTACCTGCGGGGACGCTCACAATGTTCACAAAAACTGCGTCTTTGGACGCTCTGTATGTCAAGGGACAGGTGCGTCCTTCTGTAAAAGGCAAAATGCGCAAGTTTCATCTTAAAAAAGTTACTTGTGGTTACTTCTAGAACTTTCTAGAGGTCGGTTTGATGAAATGGATACGCCTCCAGTTGGTTCATGTATCCCTATTAAGGAGGAACTTATCCCATCAATAAAGGAGCTATCCCACCCAAAGAGGAGGATTATCCCATTGATGGTGGACCTGAATAACCTCTTTACAGCACTATAAATAAAGACCTTGGGCCAGAAGGAGGGGAGGTTGGAGCTATACATTTTCTTTGGGTAAATGCTGCAGAAATTAGGACTCCCATTTAGAACCTTGTGAGGAGAGATTGTCTTTGCTTGATTCTACTTGGAAGTGGGTGAGCTTTGTCAAAGTAGAGGAAAACCCTTGATGGACCCTGGGAGGAACTTGCACAACACCAAGGCCAGGTTGTAAGAGTTTCCTTTGTTTCGTTATTAATACAAACTGGTTTATTTTTCTCAATAGCTTGTGTTAATGAGTTATTTCATGTGTTCCTTGGTCTGCATGTTGGATATATGTTTTATTATATGAAATGCAAGTGCTTGGTAATTGTTTGATTGTTTGTGGTTGTAGGAATTGATGTGAAGGAGGAGCTCATCTGGATCGGCAAGGACGGACTACAACAACAGCGTTTTGGAATAAGGTAAGCCTAAACACTTGTAGTTTTCATGTTTTAAAAGGTGTATTTAGAGAAAGATTACTCCATTTTGTCTTGTTTGTCGCTAGAGAGTTTAGACTCCTAGGGAGGTCAGTTGTGTCCGCACAAACGACTTTTTCTGCCACGACAAATTGGCAACTCCGCTGGGGATTCCATTAATGTGAAAGTCTTTTCCTTTGTGTGAACTTTGCTCTGAGAAAATCATTTTTATTTTCTGGTTTTTGACTGTGAGAATTAGTATTTGGGTGGCTTAGCTTTGGATTTAGTTAGATTTGGTTTTTCTTAACTTTTCCAGAAGGACGCACCCTCTGAGTACTGCACAGTGCGTCTTTGGACGCGCTGTTTCCGTTTGCACAGAGCGGGCCCGCGCCTGTTCTAACGGGTTGCCTGCGTCTTCCTGTAAAAATTTAGGAAAACTCCATTTTTGCTTTAATTGCTTTTAGATTTTGGTTTTTCTTAGTGTTTTTTGCCCAGATCCTTTAGTACCCTGTCAAAATTTTTCACCTAAGCTTGTTCCTGCTCTTAGCTTTCATCAATTGGGTATTTTGAGTCTCTTTCTTGAGAAATTCTTGATTTGATTTCCTTTGATCATTACTTGGAGGTTTGTCTCAGTCTTTTCACAATTTTGCATCTTTTTGCTTTTGTTAATCGCCTTTGAGTGTTTTTAGGGGGGGCTAAATTGTGTATGAGTGTTAATCGCCTTTGAGTGTTTTTATGTTTTGATCTTTGGAACTCTCACCCAATTTTCTCAATTTGCACTTGATTGGTTCTTAGATCACATTAGAATCATCTTGTGTTTGAGAATTCTCTTGCATAGATCACATTTGCACAATTAGAATTCTCATTTTCAGAATATTATTGAAAAATGTGCATAGATTACATTTGCATACTTTTCGAGTGAATTGTGCATAGATTACAATTGCATAGTTTACATTCTGGAAAATCAATCGTAGATTTAGATCAGCTTTCTTTGATTTGAATTTACACAAAAATAAAAATAAAAATTGGTTTGGAATTGATTTGCATTAGTTTTTCTTGATGAAATTAGTGCATTAGAGAATTTGTTAAATTTTCTCTTAATGATCAATTTTTTGCATTGTTGGAAGTGAATGGAAACTCTCTCCTTACTTTAGTTAGGATTCATCGAATTGAAAAGATTACATTATCATATTCGATTGCATTCAGTTGAGTCGGGTCATAACACCATTGGTTTCGTATCCATTTACCCATTTGAGTAATAACAGCCTTAATAACACAGCGCTTAATTAAAATTCATCTAGTAATTTTTACATTTCTAGGGCTCTGAAGCACCAACATAGCTTAGGCTAGTGTCTTGGAGTAGGTGAGTACTTAACTCTCCAAGACAGTAAAACCAAACAGATAGTTTATCTTGAGTAGAATAAATCCAATTGTTTCAATTGCACTCTGGGAAAGCTCCTCTTAAAGGAGAAGCACGAGCTCGTGTCCGAACCAGTGAGGGGATCATTCCCCCCTCGTTGGGAACAACGCCAGACAGTACGTATTACAAACGGTAAACCTCGGATTAACCATTGTCGAGGAGCCAGGGGTCACTTATCGGTAAACCTTGGATTACTGTCAAGGAGCCGGTAAGGGGATTGAGCTTGTTACTCTGCCCTTGCGTGCTGTCGAAGTTTAGACTGTTCCCCCAGGTGTAATTGTTGTGATTGGTAACTTTAGTGACCATAATCTTTAGGGTTCTACCGAGGTGACGGTGGAGGGAAGGTCCCACTGTACCTGGAGCAGACGTCGGTTATACTCACTTGGATTTTCCGGGGGGTTCACTTCACTTCGAGACGGTTAAAGTGGAGGAACTTGTGCCGGTCTATTCATTAAGCAGGTTGCCGGGGTAACTGTTCCACCCACCACTTCTGTACTGAATTCGGCGATGTTGGGCTTCATCACCAACTAGTGTTTTCAGTCCGGAAGGCTACTGTTTGTGTATGGTTTGACTCCTAGATTTGATAGCGCGTGTTAATTTGTTTGTTTTTACTTTTAGAGACCATAGGTGTGAATTGTGAATTTTAGTTGTTAGGTGTGAATTGTGAATTGTTAATTTTAGTTTTAAATTGTTAATAAAATTCACTGAAGTTGAATATAATGGCAAATGTTCCGGAATTTATCAACCTAGGAACCCCTCCTAATGAGAATCCTAGTACTTTTCCTTACTTTGGAAATGTTGGTCCTCCTTATATGGCTACTTTGTCATTACCTGGGTTTACAATAGGTTTACCGATATGGTTATTTTCAACTTCATTGGCCAAAATACTCCAATTGTTCCATCTCAACCGGATGCTTCACCTCAACAGAGTTCACCATCTCAACATCACCAACCTTCTGTTGACCCTTTACCTTACTCGCCTAATTTTTCTTCCTCCATTTCTTCCTCTTCGCCTGGTAAAAGCCTTGATGCTAGTAACCAGGAGGCTAAGAAGAAGAAGAAAGGGAAGAAGAAGAAGAAGAAAAATAAGCAAGATAAGAAAGAAGTCAACCAACCAACCATGGCTGTAAGTGTTAGTTGTGTTGAGGAAAATTCTGACATGCACCGTAAACCCAAATACCCTTGCAGGCTTTGTAAGGGTGACCACTTCCTTGTCAATTGTCCTGGAATTCCAAAGGTCTTGGAAGTATGGTCAGAAAAATCTCATCAACTTTCCGTTGATCCATCAAACAGTGATAGTCAGGTTCCTGGGAAAAAAGGTAAAGTTAGGTTTCCTTGTAAGTTATGCAAAGGGAGTCATCAAACTCACATTTGCCCTCACATGGATGAAGCCTCAACATTGTTGGAAAAACTTACTGTTCCACAGCAAGAATTTCCAACTGGTTACCCTAAACTTTCTCCCAACCTGTCGTCAACTGACGGAGTGATTGATCTAAATTCAAGAACAGTCAATCACACTCTTCCATTGGAGAGTGAAACTCATGTCACTCAGGTTGATGATCCATTAGTTGATCAAGTGGTCGATTCAATTTCACATTCGGTCGATCCGACTTTCCATTTAGAAAGTGAACTTCAGACCGCTGATGTTCTTCTTGTTACATCAGATTCTTCTATGCCCGGGGGCATTTCACCTGTTTCTACAGAACCCCCTCCAAGCACTGAGGTCTTTTCCTTTGATTGGAATAGACTGACAGAACCTCATCTTCCTTCCTCCATCCCTTTCCAAATCATTGTCA